>JAHLJT010009355.1:41527940-41620440 GCA_031308135.1 Acheta domesticus
CGTATTTAACAAGATTATTTCATGTTTTCAATCAACAATTCAAGAGTGCCCGACGATTGGAAGCTAGCTACCGTTGTTCCGATTTTTAAAAGTGGTGACAGAACTGTTTTAGCCAATTATAGACAGGTAAGTCTTACGTCAGTTGTATGTAAGCTAATGGAACATTTGATAACTAACTATATTAGACCAGAATGGGAACAAAAAGAATGGCTCTTTCAGGGACAGCATGGTTTCAGGAATGGTTTCTCTTGCGAGAGTCAGATAGTATCATTGTTTCAGGATATAGCAGATGAAGTTGATTATAGTGGGAGGGTGGACGCCGTAATAGTAGATTTTGCGAAGGCATTTGATGTTGTGCCTCACGACAAACTGGTTCATAAATTACTGCAGTCAGGTATTGACACCAGAGTTGTCGCGTGGATTGATGAGCTTCTTCGAGATAGAAAAAGAAAGTCCGAGTTGGACAACAATTTTCAAATCTAGCAAAGGTAACTTCAGGGATTCCCCAAGGAAGCGTATTGGACCTCTCCTCTTTCTAGCTTTTGTGAATGACCTGCCAGACAATTTAATTTCAAAGGTACGACTATTTGCAGATGACTGTATATTATATCGAGTTATTCATTCAAAAGTAGATGAGGATATTTTGCAGGATGATCTAAATAGATTACATCTCTGGGCGGAAAAATAGCATGACAATAAATAGTTCGAAAAGCAAAACCATTACGTTTGGTTGGGGCCGCAAGTATACTGAAACTCAATACCGTTTAGGCAACAAAAACATTCAAGAGTCGTGTCTTGTAAGTATCTGGGAATATTTTTGATAGCAAATTGAGTTGGGAAAATCAGGTAAACTTTGTCGTGGGGAAAGCGTGGAAATCTTTGCATTTTACTATGCGAATACTAAAAAAGAGTACTACGAAGAGAGATTAGCTTATATATCTCTAGTTCGCCCATTAATGGAATACGGGACGGTTTGTTGGGACCCTTATAGAATATCACAAAAGGAATATTTGAATAGAATACAGAGAAGAGCATGTAAATTTATTTTCCGAAGCAATAGGAAGAAAGTAGAGTGGGAGTCATTAGAAATCAGGAGGGTTAAGGCAAGACTCTGTGCTTGGTACAAAGCGTATGTCGGTTATCCAGCTTGGAAAGATATCCACATCCGGCTCAGTAGACCCATGTATTTTAGTAGAGGGGATCACAAGCACAAAATACAGTTCTGGCACAGAGAACAGATGTTGGAAAATTTTCCTTTACAAATAGAACTATAACGGACTGGAATAAGTTGCCTGCGACAGCCTTGGAACCCTTTCTCTAGGTCTTCAGAGATTTAAAAGTAAATAAACTAATGATATTTGTAAATTTTATTAGTTAGTAAGTTATGTTCGTTAGAATTGTTTATTATTAGTAGTAATTATTGTTACCATGATTAGTATTGTGATAATTGTTAGATGCATTGGTTTATAGTATTCGTATTGACGTGTGGTGACGTGTTGTGAAGTGTGGTGCTATATAGAAGTAGAAAGAGAAGTGAAGTGAAGTGAAGTGAAGTGGAGTGCAGTGTATAAAAAGTCGTGTATGTTAGTATAAAGTATCTGTACATGACCACCATAATTAAGAGAATTAGTAGAATTAATGCGGGTATTGTTATTAATCCATTTTTGTTAACATTGTTATCTTATTATTATGATTATTATTATTATTGTCTTAAATATATATTAAGTTACATTGTATTTAATTCATAATTATAATATGTAGATATAATATGTAAATTTTAGTGTTCCACCACCGGGTTGTATAAACCTACCTGTGGAAATAATAAATATATAAAATGCGGAAATATGGTACTGATCAGACGTGACGCCGGTAGACGCCTTGCAGGGATACTGATCAAGTGATAATTACATCATTACATCATGTAAATGAATCAGGGATTTCTTTACCAATTGTTGCACTAAATGGCAATAAAAACGAAAATCTGTATATAAAAAGACGGCAGGAGAAAATAATTAACGATAATAAATAAATCTTCTCTAAAGAACAATCATTTAAAAAATTGTTAGAAAACACATGTACACATTTTTAACTGTTCACCAATGAAACTTATCCCCGTTTTGTACATTCGAGAATTTTATATCAACTTCCGAAGGTTAACTAAACATTAATTAATTAAGGCTAATTAAACATTTGGCAGTAACAAACATCACAAATTATTAAAACAAAGTTCCTAGTCCCAATGTCATATCTACCTGTAGTGAAATAGTAATTGCTGTGCTTTTTTTCCTGCTAATTATAGAATTAATGATGTATTAGTCTCTAACATGCTTAAGACTCCTTAAACCTAACGCAACAAAGTATCGCGGAGACAAACATTTTTCTAGCTGAGCGCGGCAGACGTTCTGCCCCTATATCTCTCTTTCTCCCTCCCTCTCTCTCTCACTCTCTCTCTCTCTCTCTTTTTCCCCGTCTCTTTCTCCGTCTCTCCCTTTTTCTCGTCTCTCTCTTTCTCCGTCTCTCTCTCTCTTTCACCGACTTTCTCTGTGTGATATCACATTTAATAGCAGTCTGCACATCGCTGAGCAGGTGCGTAATATGGAGAAACATCGTGCACCGGGTGAAATACCGCTGTGTGGAATACCTACCGTGTGTACGGGTTGCCTAAAACGTTTAGTCCGTAAAATTAAAAAAATTGGGGTGGATCACCCTTATCACTCAGAGGTATAAAAATAGATAACAACATATTCTCAGACCTACTGAATATACATATAAAATTTCATTAAAATTGGTCAAGCCGTTTCGGAGGAGTATGGTAACTAAAACTGTGACACGAGAATTTTATATATATATATATATATATATATATATATATATATATTATATTATATATATATATTGTGTCGTTAGAGCGGCGCCTCCAGGCAAATGTTGACTGGCGATCAACATTCTCCTATTTTCATCAAGCTCGCACTGTAGAAGTGTAGACTAAGGATACATCTTCACTATATGGTAGAAGGATGAAAAGTCTGAGCAGCCCACGATTCCTTTCGCGCCTCAAGGCTGTTCTCCATCAACACATCCCTGCCGGATGGCGTAGACCGGAGCTGTAAACGTGAGAATCGCCGCGCAGCTGCTTTTCACCCGTCAGCAAGCGATAGATAAGAGCTGTCGCGCGCCTCTGGAGGTCAAGCGAAAAAGACCCCATTTATACAGCTGGGTTGAAATGCTCTGGGAAACCTCTTTCCCATTAGTATTTAGAAGGTTAAAATACTGTATCAGTAATAACATTTGAGTATTCCGAAAGTTAGTCTTTTTTTTGCGATATTTTGTCTGGTACGTGGTAGTATGATAATCTGTCTGAAGTTTGGAAGCCATTATAAACAATTGCCAGCAGTAATTAATTCTGGAGCAAATTAATCGTATATGTGTTTGTAACAAATTAGTGTTGGTAAGATTGTGTTTGCCAGTACGAATTTATTTCCTGATTTTTTAAAAATTTTTTCTGCGAAATGCGATTTTGGTGCAAAAACTCCGCCAATTTTAGATCATTGTAGACATAATAATAATTAATATAAACAAAATGTTATTAATTCAATAAACATCTTGTGATGAGCCCTTTGCAGATATTACTGTATTCTGCCCAATAGTTTTTATTCCGTGAATTATTGTTTAGAAGATGAACGAGAGAATGTCCATGTGATGCTTAAGCCATCATTATAAACAACTGAACGCAGTAATTAATTCGTGAGCGGTTTAGTTACTAAATATAAAGTATATTTCAGAATTAGTTTTAAAAAATCTGAGGTCCGCCGGTACGAATTGTTTATGATTTTTAAATTTGTGCTGGTAAGCGGCATTTTTTGGTGGAGAGTGCAATGTATTTTTAAAAGAACTGTCCGGGGTAATAATTTTAAACAATTTATTTTTAAAACAAATGATGTTCTGTGAAGGAATCGGTATTAACATTTTAGTATTCCGCCGTTTTTTTTTCTGCGATTTTTTGTCTGGTACGTGATAGTATGATTATTTGTCTGAAGTTTGGATGCTCGTTATAGACAAACCAAGCAGTAATTAATTCTGGAGCAAATTAGTCGTAAAATATAGTATGTTTGTAACAAATTATCATTGGTAAGACTGTGGTTCGCCGGTAAGAATTTATTTCTTGATTTTTTAATTTTTTTCTGCGAAATGCGATTTTGGTGCAAAAACACCGCCGATCTTAAAGCATTGTAGGCAAAGTAATTAATATAAACAAATTGTTAATAATTCAATACACATCTTCTGATGAGCGCTTTGAAAATATTAGTGTATTCCGCAAATAGTTTTTATTCTGTGAATATTTGTTTAAAAGATGAACGAGAGAATGTCCTTGTGATGCTTAAGGCATCTTTATAAACAACTGAATGCAGTAATTAATTAGTGAGCTGTTTGGTTAATAAATATAAAGTATATTTAACAAATCTGTGGTCCGACAGTAAAAATTGTTTATGAATTTTTAAATTTGTGCCGGTAAGCGGCATTTTTTGGTGAAGAGCGCAATGCAATTTTAAAACAACTGTCCGCGGTAATTAATTTAAACAATTTATTTTTAAAACAATGATGTCCTGTGAAGGAATCGGTATTAACATCTGAGTTTTCCGCCGGTTAGTTTTTTTCTGCGATTTGTTGTTTGGAACGTAGTAGTATGATTATTTGTCTGAAGTTGAATGCTCGTTATAAACAATTCCAAGCAGTAATTAATTCTGGAGCAATTTCATCGTCAAATATGAAGTGTTTGTAACAAATATGTGTGGGTAAGTCTGTGGTTCGCCGGTAAGAATTTATTCCCTGAGTTTTTAAATTTGTTTTCCGTGAAATGCAATTTTTTTAATAGAGAGGAGAGAGATTTATTTATAGTCGCATCAACATCTTGGTTATTAGCGACTATCCAAGTATTGTATTACATTGGGTGTGATTACAGAGTTTATGCCAAACATTGTATTACAGTTTAAATTTGCAATATACTTTAACTGGTCTTAATCATACTTGGGAGGAAAATTTATATAAGAAAATGGGATTAAATTTCATTAAATACGTTGATAGATTTACAAAATTTGATTATTTTATCTTGATCTTCTGATGAATGGAGGATGGCTTCGTATTTGAATCCAAATGACTGCCTCTGGTAGTTGTATATAGGGCATATTTTAAAGATGGGATCTAGGTCAAGTCTGGTATAGCAAAGTTCACATGTCGGAGGAAATGATTTTTGCAATAGATATAGGTGGCTTAAGTTGGAATGTCCACATCGTATTCTTGA
This sequence comes from Acheta domesticus, assembly GCA_031308135.1. Classification (NCBI taxonomy): domain Eukaryota; kingdom Metazoa; phylum Arthropoda; class Insecta; order Orthoptera; family Gryllidae; genus Acheta; species Acheta domesticus. Next base: position 41,533,240 of record JAHLJT010009355.1, read on the forward strand.
AAGGACTGTTTGGTCCCTGAGGCAATTTTTTTATTGATAATTGGTGAGAAAAATGCGCTCGTTGACTGATGGATGTTGCTGGATTTATATCTGCGCCAAAAGCTGTTCCAGTGAAGGTTTAATTTGTGATTAATGTTTTCCCAGAAATCTTCAAATTTAATTGTTTCTGTTGGACAGATCTGGTTAATGTTCCTGGCAGCAATTTTGGCTTCTAAATCAGCAATTTCGTTACCAAAAATTTCTTTGTGAGCAGGTATCCAAGCGATTACGATTCCCCCCCCCTGCTTTTGTTATATTGTAGTGAATTTCGTGAATGCAGTTGTTTATTTCCGATCTTGATTTGCAGTTTATATCAACTGTTGTGAGGGAGTCAGTAAATATGACATACTTTTGATTCTCATGGGATTTTTTAATCTCTCTTAAGGAGAGTAATATGGGATACAATTCTGCAGTTTTTATTGAAGTTATTGGATGAAGAGTCTGTTTTAATTTGAAAACTTGCGAATAAATGGCTAATCCGACTCCATTTTTATTTTTTTGCCCCATCGGTGTACACATGGTTATAGTTTTTGTATTTGTTAGAGTTCAATGAATTTTGTGTTCCATTCTTCTGTTGTTAATTTTCCTTTTTTATATTCTCTGAGAGTTAAATCAGTATCAATAGTATGAAGAATCTAGGGTGGAATAATACTGATTCTCTTTGTTTCCATTTCGGGAATTTCAAAATCAATTTCTTCGAGAATACCTTTAATCCTTTTGTGCATAGGTGCATACCGTGGGTTTATATCATTTGAACTCTGAGATTTCGGGAACACATCACTATAAATGATTGGATTTTTTGATGTTGCCGATTTGAGTGCACACTGAAGCGATAGAGATTTCCTTCGTTGGGTTAGTGAAACTTCTTGAGCCTCAATTAAAATGCTGCCAATTGGTGTCGTGTGGAAACATCCAGTAGTTATTCTCAGAGCTTGGTTGTGGACTGAGTCCAATTTCTTGAGATGTTTTGCTCCTGACGTGTTGTACAATATGCATCCGTAATCAGGTTTTGGGCGAATGATTGTTCTGTACGTTCGGAGAAGCACATCCATATCAGCTCCCCATTTTTGTATGCAAGAGATTTCAAGATGTTCATTCTTCTCTTGCATTCGTTTGTTACGTACTTGATATGTGTTTTCCATGTTAATTTGGAATCAAAATACAGCCCTAGTACCTTGGTTTTCCTAACAAATGCTAGTGGTTTACCCCCTAATGTCAGAGGTGGGTTTATATCTTTATGTTTTGAGAAGACGATACATTCCGTTTTTTGGGCGGAGAACTTGGAGCCAGTTTCTTGGGACCATTCATGTAGGTGCATTTTGGATCATGTCTTTGTAGAAATAATGTTTTTTCCTTTCATAAAATAGTTATATCATCAGCAAACTTTCTTGCAATTACTGGTGGTGTAATATTTTTATCAACATCATTTATAGCTATTAGGAATAGAGAGACACTCAGCACAGATCCTTGGGGCAACGCCGTTTTCAATTATCGGCTCTTCAGAGAGTTTACCGTTGACCCTAGTTCTAATGTTGCGGTTCTGAAGTAAATTTTTGATGAATTCAAACATGTTTTACCTACTCCTATGTCTTTTAATTTCATTAAGATGTATTGTATCCAAACCATATCATAAGCTTTTTCTATATCTAAACTTATTGCTAGCATATGATGGTTGCTCTCGAATGCTTCTCGGATATGGTTATCGACACTAATAAGATGTGATATTGTAGAGTGGCCGTGGCGAAAACGAAATTGTGTATTTCTGATTATATTTTGATGTTCGAGTATCCAAGTTAGACGTAAGTTTATTATCTTCTCTAGGATTTTACATATTGTGATATACATATTGTGATTTGTTCGTGATAATCGACGTGTTTTATAAACTGGTCCAAATATACCCCATTAGAAAAGCAAACACACGCAGTTGCATCACGCAGTGTCGAAAGTTCTTTGAAAAAGCAGGCGTGCATAAGAAAATTCTTAGCGATTTGGGAACGCAGTTTACTAGCGAAAACTGGAAAACAGAAATGAATAATCTCGGAATCAATGTTTGTTTTACCACAGTGCGTAATCCGCAGGCTAACCCAAGCGAACGGGTAATGAAAGAGATCTCGCGCTGTTTAGAGTATATGTGTCGGAACACCATAATAGATGGATGGAAGCTGTTTCAATTCTAAATTACGTCCTGAATAACGTTCCCCATGGAAGCACGCGAAGGACACCGGCAGAGGTGCATCTGAATAGGTTTGATGGGAAAGACCCGTTTGCAGGGATAAAGATACCCTCGGAAATCAGCGGGGTACCGGACGTGAATAACGAAACACGAATTATTATGATCATTTGAAGACAGCGGCCGCGAAGAGGGGCAAGAATCAGAAGCAATGCTTTGTGGGAACATAGACCGGGGGACGAAGTTTTGATCAGGGTGCCTCAAACGTCGTCCGTGGATAAGAAACTTTTCCAAAAGTTTTTCATCCTCTACAAAGGCCCGTATATAGTAGAAAAGGTGTTGGACAAAAACGCCGTTATGCTGAAAAATGAGAGGGAAACCAAATAGGGAAGTACAATTTTCGGAGCATTAAACCATACGTGCGGGACGATACACACGAGTAAGTGTGAAAGAAAAAGTATATGTAAATAGTAGGATATAGTTCATAGATTAGATAGTATTAAATAAGAGTATAATATTTGTGAAAATGGTGTAAATGAAAGCTGAATCTGAACAAATACAAACCAGATGAAATGATAGAAATATTTTGGCAAAATAAAGAATATTGTATTAGATTTAAGACTGGAAGAAAGAGGACCTGGTGCTATTGAAACCATGTGAAGTACCAGTGCAAGAAGGTACGAAGTAATAAGTGATTTTTTTAGATCTTGTCATTTATTAAGCTAAAGCGAATGAAATGACGCTTAGGAGGAGGGAAGCTGTGATATACCAAGTATTCAGGAAAAGAGTAGACAAATGGCAGGTGGTTGCTAGGGGGCTTTGTTGACAAGAGATGAAAGTCGACTTTTTGTGAGGTAGAAAAGTTCTGTTGGTTTTGAAGGAGTGATGGTTGTAAGCATATGTGCTGTGAAGTTGTAGTCGTTCACTAAAGTAAAAAAATATAAAATTGCTGAGTGTAGTGCAGCCTGGAAGTGATCTAAGTTATTTAGGTGCAACGCCCGCTACGATCAGTCAAAAATTTGGTGATCCAGAAGTGAGAAACTAGCCACAAACAACGAAAAATCCGCAGCAATCAATAGCCAGAAAACTTTCACGGAGGTTTCTCGTCCCCCGTATGGCGGGCGGGTCGAGTTGCCCAGATTGTAAATTGGTAAGCAAATGGTAGATTTGATATTCAGTAGCAGTAGTACAAAGAAAAAGCAGATTTGTTACAATATTTGATGTAAGGGAGATAGGTCTGTAGTTAGAAGCCTTTGTTTTGTCTTTTCCAGGTTTCGGTATTGGTAATAGCCATTCACCATTGTTTGGAAATACATGTTTAGTCCAAATATGGTTGTATATCTGTAGTAGCCTGTCATTTACTGTTTCAGGAGGTTTTTTAGAAGAATGTTGGGAATGTTGTCTGGCCCGGGTGAGGAAGTTTTCAAGGATGCCAATACTTGCTACAATTCTGTTGAGGAAATAGGCTTATTTAGTTGAAATCCATCATTGGCGTCGTAATTATTATCGTACATTATATCTTCTTCTTGTTCTCTTTGTTTATTTTGAATTGGTCTGAATAGTTTGAAGAGCTTGAATTTGCTGCGAATGTATATGCTAAAATATTTGCTATCTCTTGTGAATCCGATGTGTAACTATTGGGTGCTTTTTCGATGAATTCGATCGCATTTCTTCTACAGTTACCTTCTATGGATTTTATTATGTTCCATGATTCTTTGATATTCGTTCTATAGGTTAGAGATGACACGTAGCTTATCCACGACTTCTTACGGCATTCTTTCATGGTTCTCCTACAGAGTGCTCTCATATTTTTAAATTGAATTTTGTTTTCTTCAGATTGTTGTTTTTTGTATCTATTTAGAGCATGCTTGAATTTCTGTGTAGTTCCTTACACTCTTCATTCCACCAGGGTACATTTTTGCTTTTTTTCGACGTTCCGTAGAATTGAATTGCCGAGTTTGCTGCTAGCGTTATCGTGTTTGAAAAGCTGTTGACAATAGAATCAATGTATTAAATCAATTGAATCGTATGAAATCAATTCTCATCATAATCCTTAATTTCTTCAGTAATTGTTCTCTAGTATTGTTTCCAATCTGCTTTTTTGAAGTTCCATCTTGGAGAATGTCGTTGGCATACCTCTTCACCAAGTTTTACACTTAGATTTGTCATTTTAGGGAAGTGGTCACTGTCGTATAAATCATCAAGAATGGTCCATTCACATTTGTGAGCAAAATTATTAGAGCTTATCGTTAGATCAATTGCACTAAAGCTACCGCTGCTTACATTGAAATGAGTGGGTTGGCCTTTATTAAGTACTATAGCATCGTGGTCGTTGAGGAGTGTTTCTACCAACTCCTCTGGGGTCGATTTTCTTTGAACCCCATATGGGATTGTGGCAGTTGAAATCACCTAATATCAAATACGGCTTGGGCAACAGGTCAACAATATCTTTGACTTCATCAGCTTTAAATGAATAGCTGTTGGGGATATAGATATTACACACAATTAATACAAAAGGAGCATTTATTTTTATGACAATTCCTTCTAAGTTTGTTTGGATAGGAATTTACTCAGCACGGAGATTATTATTTACATATATTGCTACTCCACCACTGGCATGGTTAGTGCTTGTTCTATTTCTATTGAAGCACTGATAATGTTTAATACGTCCTTTGAATTTGTTTTTAAAATTGGTCTCTTGTAAGCATAGAATGGCAGGGTTATGTACCTGGATCAGTAATTCAAGTTTTTCACATTGAGCAAAAAAACTATTTATGTTCCATTACAAAATATTGTACATCTAATGAGTTATAAATGTTTATGGTTTCAGTAAATCACTCACATTGTTCATTAAGTTATACTATTCAGTAGATTAAGAGCTATCCTGACTGGTATCAACATCTAATGTTTCTTCTATAGAGACATTTCTTTTTAGTTTCTTTAGCATTCTATAAACCTATTTTTAATAGACCGTTCTGTGAGTTTAGGGTATATGTCAGTCATCATTCTGATGATAGCTGGAATGTCAGGAGAATAATCTTTTGCAATAATGATTGGGTCTGGAGCACCTAATGAATTTTATAGAAACATTTTGAATTGTTGGTATGTCAGAGGAAATGCATTTCGGTTGGATTCTAGTGCATCTTTAGCTGGTGCAATGAGTTCTTCAATAGATTTGGGAGATGGGTTTTCATGAACAAGGGGGTCTTTATTTTTACAGTTTTTCTTCTTTTTCTTTGGTTGCTTTTGATTCATTTCATGTTTTTGTTCTCATTATATGAAGAGGATTCAAGCAGTGAGGAAGTTTCAGAGGGAAAGCTTCTTTTGTTTATGGTGGGAAAGTTTAGATTGTCCAATGGTGGAGTTGGCTTGGATTGGTTTACAGTTGTTTCAGATGGATTATTCATTGGTAGATCACTGGCAATATGTGAATCTGTTAAATTAAGATCTTGTTTTTTTGTTCATAGTCATTGAAGTGCATGGGCTGTCTGTATGTCATTCCAGTTTGCAAAGAAAACAGGTTATATTTTCTGATTAAAAATATATTCGGTAGGATGTATTTTGGTATTGAATGAGAGTGGATGGTGGTAGTTTTTTAACATCTTCTAGGTCAATGAATACCTATCTCCTGAAGCTCATTGTGTGAGAAAATCCTGGTTCTGACATACCAGCTCTAATAAATGAAATGCTGGTAGAGATTCTAATGTTCATTTGATTGAGAGCTTTTTACTTTCCCGTATACGTACGTATACACGGAGTGATATACGTAGTATAGGGAAAGTTATGTAATGCTGCGCGAAAAAATGGCCAATTTTCGGCGGAAAAAAATTAATTGCCGGGCCGTGAAAACGAATAAGTGGATAAAACCAGTTGCTAAATTAAGAAAAAAAAATCCCCTAACACGTGGTGTGGTCAAAATCCATGATTTGTTGCTTCTTTATACTTAAAAGTCGATTGACGGCATTCCGTCCGTCAGTCCGTCTGTCCGTCTGTCCGTCTGTCCGTCTGTCCGTCAGTGGTCAACGCTAGCACCTAAATCGTTCGGTCGATTTTCTTCAAAATTGATATTCCCCAGTCGATCTGATTCTAGTCGAAGCTTTGTGATTTTGAAAAAAATTATTTAAAATTTGGGGGTACTTTATATGAAGCCCCCCGGGGATTTTCAACATTTTCTCAAAAACGGCTCCAAATTTTTTCTTTAAATTTCTTGTATGAATAGAGGAAAATACACTTTTTAACATGGCATAGGTCCGATTTTCACGTACGGCTCTGAATTTTCGAAAATTGTGAAAGTTTGAATTTTGTTCGGCGTCTTTCTCCAACTACAAAATTGAAGATAGAGATTTTTTCTTCAAATAAAATTTGTTCTGCATATTGAGTTCGTTAATAAAGGTCATGTAAATGTTTTTCACAATTTTGGTAGTTTCGTGCAATATTGCGTGCAATATGTGCAATTTTAAAAAATTACAAAAACAAAATTTTCTCAAAAACGGCTCCAAATTTTTTCTTTAAACTTTTGGTAGGGATAGTGGTAAATGTACTCTATCAATGACATTAAAGACATTTTGGTCTATCGGTTGGTTTTTTCAAAAATTACAAAAATGTAAATTTTTTTACTTGTCTCTCACGTCGTTAATATTTACATTATCGGCGATTTTTTTACATTATTATATTTACGAGTATATATGCTTTAAATAATGTCAAGTAAAGTTTCTCGAAAACACTACCGTTTTCTGTGAAAAGTAGCTCAAATTTCGGCATTTTCAGAAATGCTCAAACGTCATTTTCTCGTATATGGCTGCAATTTTTTTCTTGAAACTTTTGTAACGGATAGTGCTAATTACACTTATTAGTATAGCGTGAAGTTTATTTTGAGTTTTTTTTGTTTTTTTCAAAAATTATATAAATGTAAATTTTTTGAAAGATCTCTCACATCTTTAATATGCACATTATCCGCAATTTGTAAAGATGATTATATTTGTGAGTGTAAGTGCTTCAAATAACTTCAAATAAAGTATTTTGAAAACTCAAAAATTTTCTGTGAAAATGCGCTTCAAATTTCGCATTTATAGTAGCGCTAAAACGCCATTTTCTCTTAAACGGCACATAATTTTTAAAAGAAAATTGCCATTTACGGCTAGGTTTTTGTGTTCTTTAATATTCTAAAATTAATGTTTCTGTTCTACCAATAGGAAACCGAAAAATTAAGAAAATGACAAAAAAATGTACTTTTGGCGATGATAGATGGTAGCTGGCAAGAAAGAGTATGTGGCAATTCCGAATAGCTAGCGAAGACCCAGGAAAATAGAAAACTAATACGGGAAAGTCTGTGCCATTCTGTAGCACCACTAGTTTAATTTCTTCATGGGGTATAACTGGGCATACATTGGAGATGATGACGCGTTTGTGTTTGTTTAGCAGTGGTCTAATACCTACTTCAAAATTCTTTATATTCAACACTTGATAGTTATCAGTGATGGAGTCAGCAATTTTCTTTGAACTCAAAAATATACATATTCTGTTGTTGGATATGTGAGAGATAAACCTGATATTATTTGGTTTAATTATCGTGGCTAACTTACTTATATAATCCTTGATGGTGAGACCTTCATGTGTTTCCATTATGAAGGCTTGATCTTTGGATGGAAAGATTTCACTTGCTGTAGCTCCAGCATAAGATTTCTGTGCGGCAGCGTTAGGTTGCATTTCAGTAGGAGGTGAGGTTAGGACTCCCCTGTTGTCAGAAGAATCCATCCTTTGGAAGTAAACCAACCACTAAATGTGGCTGGTATAAGAAGAATCGCAAATGATCAAAGTTCAAACAGTTCAGGCACATTACGAAACTCGCGTAAATCACTTTTTAAGGCTACTACACGCCCACAAATAAATATACGACGTTCACTTAATCACGGCCACCTCGATCCTCCGAAATGCGATTTTGTTGCGAAAACATGGCCGATTTTAGAGCATACTAGCAGAGTAATTAATATAAACAAATTGTTATTAATTCAATAGATATCTACTGATAAGCCCTGTGAAATTATTTTCGTGTTCCGCCGAGTAGTTCTTTTTTCTGTGAATATTTGTTTAAAACATGAAGAAGAGAATATCCTTGTGATGCTTGAGGCCTCATTATAAACAATTGAACGTAGTAATTAATTCGTGAGCCGTTTAGTTAATAATTATAAAGTATATTAAACAAATTAGTGTTAATAAATCTGTGGTCCGCTGGTAAGATTCTATTTTATGACTTTTTTAACTTTGTGACGGTAAGCGGCATTTTTTGGTGCAAAGCTCTGTGTGATTTTTAAACAACTGTCCGGAGTAATTAATTGAAACAATTTATTAATAAAACAAACGATATCTAGTTATAGAATCTATATTAAAATTAAAGTATTCCGCCGATAAGAGAAAATTTTACGATTTTTTTCATTTTTTTCTTTTGGTACATATTTTTAAATTGTTTAAACAATTTGTTATTTTAATGTTAAAATGGAGTAGTTAAATAGTAATTAATGAATACTTTATTGTTTCTTTTTTCTAATATTTTTGCTCTGCGTTACGTGGCTCTGCTTCAGTCTGAAGCAAGCTGTCCCTCGATTTTTTTAGGAACTGTCTGTCGTAATTAATTTAAAATTATGATAATTTAAGAGTAATTAATTAGTAGTACACGATGACGTGTAGTTTATTGTGGCCCGTTATGTGTGTCTAGCGACCTTCAGAGAGGTATTACGATGCTTAGAGGCAGTGGACAATGCAGAATCGAGTATGGAGAGAGCACGACCTCCGGGGAAAGATCAAGAGAAAATGCTAATGAAAAGTGTACGAAGCAAACAATTGAAAGTAATTCCTTTTTTAAGCAGAAATGAAGATATTGATATTTTCAGTTCGGGCTGTTTATGTACTTTACTGTATATCTATATTAATAAAATCAATCATTTCTGATAAATTCTATTTAATTTTGACACCATCAAATATAGTGAACCTCTGTGTTAGTGAACCAAAAATGCTAATCCCCAGAAGTTCAGTACAACCGGAGTCAACTGTAAATTAAGTATGCGCTTATTTTCCCTTTCCTCCAGAGATCCATTATTCTATTGAGGAAGGCAACACCTCTAAAGCTTTCATTCCTTTAAACGAAACCAGAAGAACGCAAGTGGTGCTCGGCAGGGGTTCAGATTACCTCGTACTAGCTCATTTTGTTATCTCTTTAGACTGGGATTTTCGGATTTGTCATACCTTCTTCCCAGCTGAATTCTGTTGCCACCCAATGGACATTTTTCCACATTTTTTTAATTTTTGGGAACCCTATTAGTAAAACTGATATATGACTTTAAGAGTACTGTTACAGAAAAGTACAACCTGCTCCTATATGCACAGTTGTTGACAACTTTGGAGCGTTTTTTTAGACAATGTTGTTTTTATGTTTCTGGAAATGCGGAACTTGATTATTTCTCACAAAATACTTTTGAGTTTTCGAAAGACTTCTTGAATATCATGTGAATCACTTGTACTCTCAAATGTGATAATGTAATGAGAAACGTAATGAGAAACCTGTACTAACGACTTGAGATTATTTAGAAAAAAATACATTTGTGTAATTTTCTTCTTCTTCTTAGCCGTTTGGTTGACCCTTATGTGGGTCTTAGGGCGCCTAACTTCTTCTTCCACTCTTCTCTGTTGTTCCAACTCCCAGGAGGTATCTGCCATCCAGCCAATGTCTTCTCTACGTTGTCTCTCCAACCAGATCGCGGGCGGCCTCTTTTCCTTCTTTCTTGCGGTTGCCAATCCAAAAGCTTCTTTGGAAGTCTATTGCTCTGCATTCTCTGCACGTGTCTAAACCATAACAGTTGTTTCCTTTCAATTTCGTGTAGTACATCCTGCTTCAAACCCATAATCTCTTTAATTCTTTCATTTCGTATTTTCTCTCTTCTTGAAATGCCAGCTGATCTTCTAAGAAAGTCCATTTCCATTACCCTCAACTTTGTTCTCATTTGTTCCGAGAGTTGCCATATCTCAGCACCATACAGTACAACACTTTGGATTATTATTCTATATTTCATGAGTTTTGTTTTTTTACTTATGTTCTTGTCCCATAGGATAGAATTCAGAGAACCGATGAGTTTTCTGCCTTGTTTAGGCCGTTCCAAAACCTCTGTCTCATAAAGTCCCTACTTCCCAATTTTTACCCCTAAATATTAAATTTCTTCAGTTTTCTTAATTTTGTTTCCTGTGTCCATAGTTATGTATTCATTATTAGTATTTAATGCCAGTACATTGTTTTTCTTAAGTTGAGTGTCAGTCCCCACTTTGCGTATTCATCTCTGATCCTTATCAGATGATTTGTGTAATTTTGATAATATTAAAAGAATAAATCAGATGGGCTTTAACGCCATTTTAGCCAGTGCATGTGGCACCATCTGTACAAAAACCCATTAGTGCATAGCGTCCGGAATGAGGAACATAATGTTAAACGCGATTCCAGGGAAGAAAAATAAATTGGCTTAAAACTCAGTAAAAGCCTTTCTTACAAATGTGTTTCTCTTGACCTTAGTAGTGCTTCCGTTTTTTTCTCGTTTGGTACTTGTGCCAGAAGTTAAAGACAAAGATGGCGACAAAACAGTATACGGTATTGAATCACGAGTAGGAGATATTGTGTCAGTAGTTTGATATTGTATCAGTATATTGCAATTTACTTTTATACATTTTTTAAAAAAATAATCACGTTTTGTTAACTACTTTCCCTCTTAGAATGGAAATAGAAGGATAGGGATGAGTGTGGGGTCTAACATGCGAGAGTTCTGGCACGGGTACGCGGATGTAGCAGGGGAAAACTTGTGCTATGGCACAACATAAAGAACAATGTTTTTACATTAGCTAAAGTAAAATAGCTTGAAATAAATGAAAAGCTAAAATCAAAAGGTGCTAGCCTACAATTCTACGTGAATTAATTTAAAAAAGCAACTAAATTTAAAATTATAGAAATAATAGAGCAAGTCACTCGACAATTGCCAACGATCGCAGTCCAAACGCACAATTTAAATGTTGGTGGTAACTGGAAGTATGTACATCAACGCCCAGCTGCAAACTCATATTGTAAATAATACACCGTTTGATGTTAAGCTCAAGGTGTCTGTTCGCTAAGACATTCAATATGCAAACATCGTTTGAGCAAATTCCCCATATACCGCAGTGAAGTCTAACCCTACCAATTGTTTCTAATTTGAGTACAAATGGTATTTAGTACTCAAACGTGAAAATATTAGTTTCATTATTTTTTGGCTCGGAATTGCTTTGCTTGAGGAACGTAAGAACGCAGAAAATAATCCAATACTTTGTAGTAGACAAATAATCTTTCAATTTTCGCACCCTAGCAAGCTGACACTGTGACTCTCCAAAACCCCCATCTGTTCCTCATTGCAAATCAAGGAAAGTTAAATAATATTGCAAAGATTAAGGTTGTACTAGCCCGATCCGGTATTTTTGCAATACTTTACTTACCTTTCTCAAGAGTAAAAACCTTTTCTTTTATTTTTGTAACTATCAAGGAAAGCGAAAAGCTAACTCTCAAGGAAGATCGAATAATTTCTTCAAATATTATTTTTAAAGAATATGACTTATTCAAAGAACACCTCTCTATAATGCTGAACTATAGAAAGATGTTCTTGATTGAAAATTTGTTTCCAACATCAATTGCGTTGTTATTTTGTGTGATATTCTGTAAGTATATTAGACGTTACATTTATACATTTTTTAAACAAATAAACATGTTTCATTAACAAATTTCCTTCTTAATGGAAAGGATAAACAAATGGGTAGGGAAAGGATGGGGTTTAACATGCGAGAGTTCTCGCACGGGTACTCTAGTAATATTTTATTTCTTGAGCTGTAATAGTATGTGGCTACTTTGAGGAAAATAACCATCTGCGAATTTCTTCATGAGAATTTTTTAATATTACGGTCCACTAATTCTTATTGTCATTATTTACATGACTATTAATATTAAAGTAAAGAAAAACCCTCATATTCAAGACATTCTCGAATCCTATAATACATTCTGAAGAGCATGAAATCCAAGGGGCCCAGCAGGGCCTGTTTATGCAAAGGTGGGTGAAAAGGAAGAAAATTCCGTAACTTCCATTGCTTAATCCATCTTTAAGTTTAGGTTCATATAGATGAAGGAAATACATGGATATACTAAGCCTTCCAGGAAGATCTCTTTAACCTTTAACCCTTAGTCACTCGCGCTGGCGTACTTTGTACGCCATTGGAACTGTTATCGCCGTAGGTGTGAGATAACATTAGCGCGCGTTCTGACATTTGACCTAACCTTGCAGAAGGCATTCAGCTACATCCTCCTCGATACTCAGTTGCGTAAGATTTAGTGTATTAGCTATACGATTGTATTTCCGTTGGAAAGCGTTCGTTGGCGTACTTTGTATGCCGCTCGGATACCAATGTATGTATTAATTTTCTTTTAATTATCACAGTTTTTTTTAAATTTATAGACGTAATTAAGTTAATTTATTTTGTTTTACATTAGGAACAATACAGAGACATATAATTTATCGGAAAATAATTATTACGTATTGTGACGGTACAGAATAATCAGAAAATAGGCGAATAATTCTGTGTATGTTTTTTCTCGGCGCAATGAGTCAGGCTGTAGGTTCGCGTTTCGCTGCCTTCCTTACAGGCGGCGGGCAAGGGGCTAATTCGTTACGGGCAGGTGCAGGGTCGCTTTTGCCGGACTGGCGCCGGCCCGGGGAAGTAGAAAAACCGTCGTTTTAAAGACGGGCATCACCCCTTTGGGAATATCAGCGGAAATTTCCACGTGGCCCGGCGACCACCCTGCATGTGTTTATCACATTGCTAGAGAGAGAGAGAGAGAGAGAGAGAGCGATTGGCGGACATTTCCGGCACTGAAATTTGTAGAACGTACGAAGTGATTGGCGCTTCGCGAAATCAGACGTAATAGCTCCGGGCCAACAACGAGCAGCCTTGTAAAATTTTGGTAGAATGTTCTAGAAGCTTTTGAAAATGGGAAAGGGGAGAGAGGAGCCTGTGCGAGATTGAACCTTTAAGATGATCATTCCTGTGAGAACCTCCGTACGGGACAGCCGAGTCGAGGGGGAGAGCTTCCGAGTGTGACTCGCAGGCGAGATCGCAAACTTTACTTTGTTTTATTCCCCGATGTGGCGAGTAGCCGTCAGAGAAATTCACGGGAAAGTGAATCCCGTCAAGTAATAAAATTGAACCTCATTAATTGCAGAGCGAGTGCCCATTTATTAAGTTTTATTCGGCTGAACATCAAAATCAGCCACGTGATCCGTCATCTCGTTGTTTGTCGATAAATTCGGTGAAATTGCCTGAGTGTCTGCATCCCCTGGACGCAGAAGTGTCTCTTCCGCCTGCACGTCGAGGACAGCATTTTGCTACGAGAACGAGGGAGGCCCTGTCGGCTCTCGAGGAACGCTACGGACATTCACCCCATGAGGTCAACGCCTGTTCCGGTGATTGTAAAACTTTCGGCCGAGCTCCGGCCCATTGACATTCACCTTCGCACGGCAACCCATTAAACTGAAGACCTTTTCTTTGGACTGCATGGCATAAATTCTTTGCTGGGAATGAAAGGCCGCGCCTGGCCATCTTCCCTAGTTAATTATTTCAATTAAAATTGTACTACAGTCATTAAGGTTGCTAGCTGTAAGACAAAGTATTAGCCTTTAAATATAACACCTATTAAATTATATGTAAATATAACGGGGGGGTCTGTAAGACCCCAATTTTAAAATATGTATATTTTTACCTGAAGGTTTTTGAAAGTTCTGTAAATATTTTTTAATTATACTTTTAAGTCCTTTTAATAGAGCTAACAGTGTTTTTGAGGGAAATTAATGTAATTGTATTAAGATATTAGCATCATTCATAAAACATGACACATTTTTTGACAAATGTGTAGAAATTTGGATGAAGGATTTTTTGTTTTTAAAACAAAATATCACTGTTCAACTTTATATTTTATTAAAGGCCATAAAAAGTACTGTAACCTAGTATTATTAATAATAATAATAATAATAATAATAATAATACTTTATTGCACAAAAAAGTACAACGGCGAGTCTCAGTAATTAAATTACTGCTTTTCAGACTAACCACAAGAAAAATACAGATTATAAACATAAAATCAAAAGAGAATAAGAATAAGTTGAAAAAAAGCATAAATGTAAGTACATGAGGATTAGAAATTGAAAAAGTTACATAAGTAAAATATAATTGTAAGTGTATAGCAGATAATATGAGGCAATATAACATAACAGGAAACACTGAAGTAATGCTAAACATATACATCAAGAAGGTTACAGAAAATTTAACATAATACATCAAGAAACATTGAAGAAAGATTAAAAATTAAGTTTAATAAATTTACAAAGTTTTTCACAGAATGATTTGTAGGGAAGGGTTTTAAGCTCATGAGGGATTAAAGTGTAGAAGTGTGGACCAAGATAGCTAAAGGATGCCTCGAATTTGGTAGTACGATGAACGGGAATAACAAGTAGGAAATTGGCAAATCGAGTAGTACGTGAAGCAGACTCATTTGATTGTGAAAAAAGTTTAAGCCGATCCCGAAGATAACTGGGAGAATTAGAGGAGAGCACAGTGTACCAGTAAACATAGGTGAAATATCCATCTCTGTCTCATGGTCAACCAGTCTGATTTATCCATGAATGGTGATATATGCTCGTATTTCCGAACATTGAAACAGAACCTCAAACACGCATTCTGAATAGATTGAACTCTAGCAAAATTTCTTTGAGATAGTGCAGGGTTATAAACAATATCACTGTAATTAAATAACGACAGTATGAGAGTATTGCACAACATTAGCTTGGTTGTCTGTGTTAATTGGTTGCGATATTGATATAGGGATCTTAATCTCAAATATGCTGCTCTACATTTGATTAACACATGATGATCAAAATTCCATCCACTGTCCATCCATAAACCAAGATTTTTAGCAAGATCAACATGACCAATTGAATGACCATCAATTAACAGCTGAAAATTATCCGTATTTGCATTTCTTAGACGATTTGTAGGGTCTAAAAAGAGATACACAGACTTATTAGGATTTAAAATTAATCCATTCTCCATAGCCCATTTATGAATATTACCAAGATCCACATTTAAGCAATCAACAGCCAATGAAAGATTAGATGGGTGAAAGGAATAAATTAATTGAGTATCGTCTGCATACATCTGAATCACGGAGTTGAAGGATAGATGCATTAAATCTGCAACATAGATGTTAAACAGAAGGGGTCCTAGAATGGAGCCTTGAGGTACCCCTCGAAATAAGAAGCGTAGAGATGTTGTTTTTGTATTATCATTATCTTAAAAATGTAAACAGTTTTTCTTATAATACCTTAACAAATGAGACGTTATTTAGATAAAAACAACTAAATAATACTTCATTAGAGATTTGATAGAAGTAAAATTTGACTGAAAAATGAAAACAAATGAAATTTTAGATATTATTTTTAATTTACACACTTAAAAATAACTTTTGTGTAAAAATAAATTAAAACTATTGAAAATCGTGTTCTAAAAATAAGGATCCAAATCCGAGTGGCAAAGCTCTCCGATGTTTCTTTGTTATCACTCTCATCTAGTAAATCTCGTTTTAGGTGTAAATTATCTTTAATGTTTGATGTTATTTTGGGTATAAAAATTCTTAAAACCAAACAAAAACCAAAATTGCAACTTTGAAAAAGACACACGTAAATATAACAGTGGGGTCCAGCAAACCCCAAAGGCACTTCCGCACTCAACTGCGAGGTTAGTAGCAGACTATTAGAAGGCGGCAACTGTGCAAACCCTTCCAAAAACGTACTAACTGAATTTACGTGGGAGTAAAATATCCCAAATATTTATTTTCTAATTAAACGTATATAAAAAAAATTTGGTTGGGGTCCAATAGACCCCAGGGTTATATTTAAAGTTTAGATTTGTGTTTTTGCTCGACTGCGCCTTAATATGACGCAAAGGTTCGTTCGCTGAGCACACGCGACGGAAGTAAATTTAAGGTTTTGTTCCATTTTTTTGAAAGTGTTAAATTACCACCTCAAATCTTTCTAATTAAAATTTAATTATTCAAAATCATCAATGACACGTGTTCTCATTCTGGAGTCGAGCCACGTACATCCTCCCAAACCAAAATGTACAGATTCTCCATCGCTAACAACCGCTGAGCTGGCCGGCACCTACTCAGGTAAGGTGGAGAACCTATTCGACGCCGCTCGATTTGGGTTTGACGTCACTGACGACGACCGCGTGCGTGCGTGCGCGCGACCGGAGTGGCTCACAAAATTACAAAAGAATTATTACATGGGAAATCGTCATAAGACGAGATTTTCGATGCTGATTTTGATTTTGATTTTGATTTTGTTCTGAGCTTGATTTTGCTAGTGATTATTCAAGCAGCGATTTAGAGTATAGATGTTTTCATTGTCAAAGACAAGGTTACGACGTGGAATAAAACACAGGTTTTCAGCAAAATTACAAAAAGTGGAAGTCGTGATGATCAAGAATAATTACCAACAAAGTTAAGAAATCACTGTCACATTTGCGAAAGAACAAAACAACGCTCTACTCCAATTATTACTGCACTTACTACTAACTAATGCAACAAATGTACATTCAACGAACATATTTTTCAAATGCAAAGTCATCAAATGCAAAAATTATTTTGAAGCCGAATATGCTACATTTATAATCATTATTATTTAAGAAAAATTGTAATACGTATGTATTTCAAATTAAACTAAATAACAATTATATCCAAATATTATTCAGGCGTCACAGAGCTCATTTTCCTAACAAAATAAGCTTGGCGTACAACGTACGCCACACGGGTACTTGTGTGACAAAACATAGCGCGAGTAACTAAGGGTTTAAGGTTACAACATTCAGTGCAGAAAACACGCGCCGGAAAAAAGAGAGTTAAATGGACGTCTCGGTATCAGGTTGAAGCACAATGTGGGGAGTTAAGCGATCAGAGCGAAGAATTGGTACATACGAGTTGCAACGGGGCTCTTTCAAAGAGTGGGAGTAATCATCGTGCAGAATTATTGCGGCTAATGAACTGACTGATGTTTCCGAGCACATTAACTACTATGGTATTGTAATGATTCGTATCCTTACATAAGGAAAGTCATCGCAATGAAGCTGACTATACAAGGCGAACGCTTTAGTGCGATAGCGGACTATAGCAGATTCGACAAATGACCGCAGAATGGCGTGCGGACATTTTTGTGTATCACGACGCCGCGATAAATAAATGCGATTTCAAGATCGTGCATAGTTTGCAGGAAAATTGAGAACATTTTTGTAAATGGGCGAACATAATTTATAAAGTGGCAAATGTAGTTTCTTTAATTAAACAGAGTGAATGTGTCCCGGAAGTTGTCAAAAAGACAGTTGACGAATAATCTCTGGTGCAAGTGACTTAAAAATTACGAACTTTAGGACTGGACAATGTGAATTTTTTATGTTTTGAACAAATAAACAATTAGAAGGACAAATGATGGAGAGAGTGTGTTTTGTTGGGGCAAAGTTTTGGTAAAGAATCCCAACAATGCTTTTCGTCAAATGATACTTGAGTCGTGGAGTCGAGGATCGCGATGTTCAGTCGTTCAGTGTGGAACATCATAATGGTGGAGTATTGTCGCGACATATCTTTAACGTAAATGGGAGGAGAAACGTTTAATCACATGGTGATCGGCGCAACCGTTCTTTTAGGGGTTGTCCTGGACGTCACCGAAGATTGGCGCATGTGCATTTCTCTGTACAGCATGAATGTGTTTGTAAATATTGTGTGGATGAATGTTTATTCTTTGTTCTAATTGTTGATGTTATTGTGATGTGTTGTTTATGTTTTCTTGGCAGAATGTTCAAAAACCCTGAAGGTAACGTAATAAATAGAAACAGACATGAGGTGTTTGTTATTTCGTTTTTCATAATGAAATTTGTGTTCGGGGCTACTATACACATAATGTTCATGAGTGGACTGTATGAATGGACTGTAGTAATGAAGTACAGTAGTCCCGAGACCCTTTAATAGCTCTTGGGATTAGGTGGCAGGTGGCAGGTTGGTAGCAGGTCAACTTTGTCGTAGGGAAAGCGTGGAGATCCTTACATTTTACTATACGAATACTAAAAACGAGTACTGCGAAAGCGAGAGAATTAGCTTACATATCTCTAGTTCGCCCATTAATGGAATACGGGACGATTTGTTGGGACACTTATAGAATCTCACAAAAGGAATATTTGAATAGAGTACAGAGAAGAGCATGTAAACTTATTTTCCGAAGCAATAGAAAGAAAGTAGAGTGGGAGTCACTAGAAATCAGGAGGGTTAAGGCAAGACTCTGTGCTTTGTACAAAGCGTATGCCGGTTATCCAGCTTGGAAAGATATCCACATCCGGCTCAGTAGACCCACGTATTTTAGTAGAGGGGATCACAAACACAAAATTCAGTTGAGGCCATAGAGAACAGAAGTCGGAAAATTTTCCTTTACAAATAGAACTATAACGGACTGAAATAAGTTGCCTGCGACAGCCTTGGAACCCTTTCCTCAAGGTGTTCATAGATTTAAAAGTAAACTAACAAATGATGTTTGTAAATTTTATTAGTTAGTAAGTTAGATTTATTAAAATGGTTATTTATTATTATTATTATTATTATTATTATTATTATTACTGTTATTAATTATTGTTATCATTATTAGTATTGTGATAATTATTAGATGCATCGGTTTATAGTATTTGTATTGAAGTGTGGTGACGTTTTGTGAAGTGTAGTGCAATACAAAAGTAGAAAGAGAAGTGAAGTGAAGTGAAGTGGAGTGCAGCGTATTAAAAGTCGTATATGTTATTATAAATTATCTGTACAGAAACATCATAAGTGTAGAATTAATGCGGTTATTGTTATTAATGCATTTATTGTTAACATTTATTGTTATCTTTTATTATTATTATTATTATTATTATTATTATTATTATTGTCTTAAAATAATTTTTAAGTTACATTGTATTTAATTCATAATTATAATATGTAAATTTTAATGTTCCGCCACCAGGTTGCATAAACCTACTTGCGGAAATAATAAATATCTAAATAGAACAAGTTCTTTTGCAATTGACATGCCTTTCTGACTTGAAAGTAAAGCACCTGACACACCTATTGTTGGCTTCCACGAATGCCAGCCTGTCCTTCCTTGACATATTCAAAAACTCAGGACAATCGGCTAAATAATGTTCTGATTTACATTTTGGACATTTATAGCCAGGGTAAGGTTTGTTTGATTTACCATTATTATTATTATTATTATTATTATTATTATTATTATTATTCTTTACAAATCGAGATGAGGAAGTTGGCATGACACTGAGGCCTCTTTGTTGGTGTTGTAAAAATTTCATTAATGACTGAAAGTCAGGATAATTGTCAGTGTCCAAGGATAACTCCCACTCCCGGAGAATGTTATGTGGGAGTCCTTTGGTCACAAGAGCAATTAATAATACGTCAGCAAGATCAGAGTCTTCTTTGAGGGCTAATAGTGCATTAATATGCAAGTTGAAGAAATCAATTAAATTTTGTAGGGACTTGGCACAGTCCTGATTTGATTTAGGGGGGTTTAATATAGAAGTCAAATGTTGAGCAACAATTAGTCTAGGGTAATCAAATGTAATTTTTAATAACTGCCAGGCGACAGGGAAATTAGAATCTGATAATTGGAGATTATGTAAAATTGCCCTTGCATCGCCCTCTAAAGCACCATTCAGATAGTAAAATCTTGAGGAGTCTGTTAGACATGGATTATTAATAACAATGCTTTGGAAAATATCCCTAAATTTTGGCCATTCTAAAATATTACCAGAGAATGTTGGCAACTTCATTTCAGGCAATTTGAATGGGATTGAACTCACACTCAAGGCTTCTGAAGCACATGAGGGAACAGGTGAGGCTGGGGGTGATTCAGGAATTAAACGTTTATGTTGCGATATGGCAACCTTTGCCCTAGCACTAACCTTGCAATATCTATCATTTACTTCATCAGAAGCTATAAGTAATTCTGAGTCAGAATCTAACTCATCGAAAAGGCCTTGATCCTTGTCATACATGTTGTCTAATTTATCAGATCTAATTATTAGTTCTCGATATAAGGGCTCATCTGGGTTGTTGAATTCATTAATAAATGATTCAAGAGAGTTAATGGTATTATTTAACCTAGTGAGCTGAGTCTTGACAGCTCTGTCTGAAGGTTGATGAGCCATGGTTAATAATTAATAGGGTCACCACGCAAAGCAGAAAAAATACACAAATGAACCCAAATAAACACAATAAAATTGAAATAGCACTTCCGTGGAAAATAAACACTGCACTGAATTCACTGAGCATGCACACTTTGCAAGGCAGAATCAGCGGATTGCTTCCTACTTACATTAACATGATGAACAACTGACTGCTGCTGGCCAACACTTATTTGTAATGATACTTGGTCACAGATAAAATAAACACTTAATTGAATTGCCATCAAATGACAGTGGCAAATTAAATTGATTAGCACACACTGCATTTGAAATTTGCTGCTTGCATTCAAATAATTAAATTAAATTCCTTAATGAGTAACCTTATGCTGCTAAAAACTGAAAAAAATATTACTAACACAATTATAATACAATTTGCAAGCAGTAAACACGAGACTTCATGTGTGCTAACTGATTAACACAGTGGCAAACACTTCACACAATGAAATACCTGAAAAAGAAAAGACAAAACACAGACAAAACACTTCATAAATTTTGTAGAACACAAAAACAAGTTAATTTGCTGTTCATGAAATTTGAAAAAGAAAAGAATTGCTGTTACTGAGCAATTAAATAGTTGCATCGATTTAAAACTTGATTACAGTGGTGAACAAATTTATATTCTGCCCACAAGATTTTTATAGAAAATTATTTAGCTGTGCAGGCTACACCTTATGCACAAAACCTTTACATTAAATAGCAATAGAAAAATTTTACTGAACACATTAAAATTTTTTTACTTTGAAAAACACATTGATTGGGGCATTCTTTTGCACTGATAGGAACTTTTCACCACACAAAGAACACTGCTTTTGAAGCGCACATTAATCGGTGCACAATTTTTTACAACTGAAGACTTGTTTCTTGTAGCACGTATTGGAGTTGGCGGCATTGAAGAATAGTGGTTCGCTACTCGCAGAGCACGGTCAACACTTGCAGCTTCGAAGCACGCTAGTTCATATACCATTAGGTCACAGTTTCAAAATCGGGCTCGAAGGACCATGTTCGGGGCTACTATACACATAATGTTCATGAGTGGACTGTATGAATGGACTTTAGTGATGAAGTACAGTAGTCCCGAGACCCTTTGATAGCTCTTGGGATTGGCGCAGGAGTGCAGGATGCATACACGAGCAAAGTTCCAGCACAAACAAGATTTAATAAGTAAATGTCACTTACAAGAAGCACAGTATTAACATGAAAATTTCACTTGGTGCATTAATACCCTGTCCAAGCATAGTTATTGCAGTGACTCCGTGCACCGCCGTGGCTACCTTGTGCCGACCAGAAGCAGCCGCGAGTTACATAGTTCAACCAAAATTGCGGGCGCAAACCCACGCAAGAGCGACAGACACAATTAAAGCGTTCACTGCCACGATTGAACAATTTATGTGCGAGCCGTATGCAGCTCATTTGCACGATTATACATTTTTGCACGCTACTGCGCGGAGCCCTGAACACACGCGACTATCCTTCACGGTGTCTTTCTGTGGACTGCCGAATTCGGTTGAGCCGAATTCGGTTGGGGCAGAGACGTTAGGAATGGGCTCTCACGCGCGGCAGAATTGGGGATGGCGATGGCCAATTATCATTTGCCATTTGATCTGGATTTGGAATGATCTGGGCGGTTTTTGTCCGTTGCTCCTGCAACAGACCGAACTGGGGGGGGGGGGGCAAGATGGCCAGGCGCACACGTGCGAGCCGCCTCCGCCCGTTGGAGAATTCGCGGAAGAGCGGATGTGAAGGCGATACGTGATTTCACCGGCTCAACGACCGCGCTCTGCCGGTTACGTAATTCAACTGTTCTGCCTTGCTTGTGAAATAAACGTATTTATTTCTGCTTTGCTGTGGGCCCGAACAATCTGAGTTGTCATACAGTATTTTCTCCGTAAGTTTAGTGTATCTCTTATCCTGGGAATTTACAGGATTCTTCCCTCACTGTATGTTGAGATCTAGAGCGGATCTATACGTCGGATTACAGGGAATTGCTAATATCTTCCCTCAGTTGGCCCCCGCCCCAGCCGTGACAAATTCTACCTTACCGACTGGTTTTCCAAGATGTGAAGTGGCGTAGTGCGTGTCTATGTGTGTGTGTGTGTGTGAGAGAGAGAGAGAGAGAGAGAGAGGGAAGAGTGTAGGGCAATCAAAAAGTAGGAAAACTTGAGCGCGGTTCACAGTCCGTTCGTTGGCTGTTGCTATGTTTTTTAGCTGGTATTGATCAGAGAAACCACGGAGAACTACCGATCAGAGCAGCCCGCTAGATTTCTGCTCCACACAGCGGCCTAGGACCTTCCGGTCAGTCCCTGCAGAGACAGCGAGAATGATGTGTGCGAATCAATCTGAGCTAAATCAGACAGCTGTGCGAGCACTTCGGTCTCGGACTCGATTCGGCGTTGTTCCGATCTAGGGAATCTCCAGGTGAGTGTCAACGATGCAGAGAACACGATGTCCTCAATCCAGCTCTTTAACGGTCTTGTTGCAGACCCTATTTTTACTTTCTCGCGACACTTCCTCAGTAGAAAGAAAGTTATGTAATGCTAAGACGGGCAATTTTCGGCAGAAATACTCTTAGTACAGGGCCCTAGAAATGGAAAAGTGGATACATCCAGTTGCAAAATTTAGAAACAAATCCCCTAACACTTGGTGTAGCTAGAATGCATGTTTTGTTGGTTTTTTACACCAAAAAATCGAATGACGACAAATCGTTTGTCTGCCGATCTGTTCATCTGTAAACAACGCTATCAGCTATACTGGGAGCAAATCTTCTGCCGACTTGACAGCCGGGAGTGGGGGAGAGCGATGTTGCCACTTACTCGGGCGTCAGACACGTGTTCGTTCTTGCGTCAGATCAGCTGTTGATGCATACACGTCCAATTTATTGTATTTTTGGTAGAATTGTAATAATGACACTAGTTTATTTGATGAAATTCTGTTACACAATTTTATCGCAGTCCCTTACACTATAATCCTGCCAAAGCCAGCAATAACGAAACATTTTTGCACAAGCAGATTAAAGTAAGTACAGCGATACGCGTTTTAAGAAGGAAGATGCATAATGTTCATTGTGAAAGATTTATAAGAGGGAAGTATCTAAAAGCAAGACATCTTGGTTTGAACACATACCTTTACAGAACGTTCACACTCACACAAAACAAATTGCAGGACTTTTCGAAGTTACTGACTTTGCCTGTTATTTACAAGGTTTTCAAAGAGGCGTCCTATTGAATGCATTGGCATAAAAATGAAAATTAGATATGTCCCGTAAAGTGGATGTACTAATACATCGTGTCATAAGTATATCAGCCTTTAAGTAAGCCTTTAACACTAGATGTCACAACCGCTCACACGATGCATAACCTAACAAGTAATGGCGCTCCTCTTGACGCTCGGCGCTCTTCAATTTTCAGTTGCTTCGCGCTACTACATTTCATTTGTTTCTTAGTAAACGTCGGCAACTCTGTTGTGACATCATCACAATTTGAAGCCTCTGATTGGATAACGCAACCCCCTCTCCCCTCTCAGCCTGGAGCTGTCAAGTCGGCAGAAGATTTGCTCGCAGTATAAACAGTTCAGCCCATTTTCTCCAAAATGCGTATTCCCCAACGATCTGGGAGATTTCATAACCTCTAAAATTCGAAACCAATATGTTAATTTACGGAGGGGGGGGGGTTTACGTGAAGCCTCTGGGACATTTTCAAAATAAAAAATGGCTCAATCGTCTTTAATAAAATACTGTTGTTGAATAGTGTGGAGAACGTTTAAAAGAATTGTGCAGGTATCATGTCCTTCAAAAACCATAATTTTTGATATTTGCAGAAATTAAATTTTTTTACAGCGTTTTCCTACGACTACAATTATGAAGATAGACATCTTCCCCTTATGAACTATGTTCCTTAATGATAGATTTTGAAATAAGGTCAGGTATAATTTTTCGAAAATTTGAATACTTTTCGCGAAATTTTACGAGAAATTACGTGCTACTTTAGCACCACTTCTTCAATTTGGAAGACTTTACCCAAATTATCCCATTTACTAGAAATGTATTTCCAATATTCTCTACTAACAGATTGTACAAAAGTGCTGGTGCCAGTTTGATTGTATACATTTGTGCTTTTCCCCAACGCATTCGCCCAATCCAATGGCATGCTCTATTTATTTCTCACCTTTGTGGGTATCGTCAGCTGGAGCACTGCAAAACAAATGCGCCAAGTAGCCGGGAGGTGTACGTTTTTAAAGAATAATCGAGAATAAAAAAATGTGTATTTGAAGGAGACCTTCACAGCAAATATATCTGAACCCATTTTATTAAAGGACGTGTGTTATTAATTCAGCCCGCTTCTGTTTGTTTGTCGGTCTTAAGAAATCAACGCAGTGTGCAACATGTATTGAATAAAAGAGCACACTTATTTTTGCGTTTCACCTAAAAAAGTAGTAATGAAATCAGAATATTTACATAATTGAAGAAGAATTCTCTCAATTCTTTCTTCTAATTATGTAAAAAAACAACTGAACCGACCTATTACTCGACAGTTTTGTCAATGAGTTGAATTATAAACCAATAGTAGTTATCGTGTGAGAGTATAACACAAAAGTGCAAATTTGTATTGCAAAGTGTTCATGATTATTTTATTTGTGCACCCTACCCAAATTTTTTCTCTTTAGCGTCACCGCTCTATTGCTATTGTTTTCGGCGGGTGACGTCAACGCGGTGTGGGACGGAGGTATGGCACAGTGATCGTTTGGCCGCGGTCGGGAGCAGTCATAGTTGCTGGGGAGAAGGCACAGGTCCGTCCCGCTATTTTGGGTTTCTATCTGTATTGGTGATCAATCTGTGAACACCCATTTGAAAAGTTTGTGTACAAATTATACTAAATACATACAGATCTGTGAACACAAGGGAAAAATGAATCAGGGCCCGACGATGAGTGTTTTTCTGCCGAATATTCGCAGTTTTCTCGCGCACCTTTACATAACTTTCTCTTATTACGAAGTATCTTTGTAGGGACGAGAAAGTAAACAGAAGACAAAAGAGTTCTGGTATCACTCTTGGAGACTATTAACTTATGTTTAACGGAATATTTGGATGAACGTTAAAAACGAGTGACTTCCGTTTGACCTGTTGCAACATTTCCGGGCAGTTCAGAGAGGTGAGACCCAAGGAAATTCAGCAGAGCATGTTTTCCTATGAGCTGATGGCATTTTCTGTACAAACATGAATGGCACTGGCTCTGGCGCGCGCACATTGGATGTTTGCCAAGAACATTGCGCTTATAAAAGAGAGTTATATAATTATGCTAAAAACTAGTCTGGAAATTTTGGGCAGAAATAGAAATTTGGTTGCGTTACCTCTCTCTCTCTCTCTCTCTCTCTCTCTCTCTCTCTCTCTCTTTAATTATTTTCCAAGGGCTTATTTACCACCTATACTCACAATCCAAAATAACAGTTTACATGTATTTTTCCTTCGTAAAATATTGTAAAAGTTAAGCTATGTACAAAATTTGGTTGCAGATCTTGGTTTTGGCGTCCTGGAGAATCTTTGCCATTAAACAAATTTTAACAGTCAAAAAAATTCTTACAAACATTTACCAGCTCCGTTTACAATAGTTTGTTATAGTTCTCACTTTGCTTACAGAAATCTGGTAGCAACGACATTATCTTTACTTTTAATAAATGTTGGCTCTGTTATCTAGTTGAGCGTGAGCTTGAAAATCGCTTGTCTGCTTGAATTTCCTTCGTAACAATTTCCTAAACTGCATGCCCACACAACCACGCCTGCGATCTCGCAGGTCGGCTGAACAAAAGATGGTATCTTTCTCGGACACCTGTCGGTCAACAAACTTTTTACGGGCAAATGAAACATGCCAACCCAATAGAACCAAGCAATACCTTTTCAGCATTTGGTGAAAATATGGCTGTTAGCTTCTACAACAGTGAACTGATTCCTTTAGGGAAGGAAAACCTGGTTAACTTTCCAGAAGTCCTTCATGTTCCGGCTTTATTTTATAAATGCGGCATTTAGGAAGGCATTATCGAGGATGATGCTTGTAAAACATTAAAATGGTGACCATTATCAGGGTGATACCAGGATGATACTTGTAATATATTACCAGGTGGTACTTGTAATATATAAAAAATATCTCTTTCCTTACTCAATATAAAACGGCGAACGGTGAGGAGGGGAGGGGAATGGATAAGGAAGAGGATAAGGGAGGTTCTCTTGTGAGGGGTGCATTGTGGGTAGGTGTAATGGATGTGAGGTAGAAACAAAAGTTGAAGAACGTTTGCTTTAATTTTAACTTTCTTGTATACGTACGTTTCTCGTATACGAAGTAATATACGTAGTATAAGGAAAGTTATGTAAAGCTGCGCAAAAAAATGGCGGTTTTTCGGCAGAAAACTCTTATTTCAGGGCCCTGGTAACGAAAAAGGGGATAAATCCAGTTGCAAAATTAAGAAAAAATTCCTTACCACGTCATGTAGCCATAATCGCCGTTTTGTAAGTTCTTGATACCGAAAATCCAATTTAAAGTAATTTAAAGCAGTTCGTCCGTCTGTCCGTCCGTCTGGTGTACGTGAACAACATTAACGCCTAAACTATGCATTAGATTTTTTCCAAATTAAAGAAACACCTATCCATCTGGCCTGAGTCGAAGTTCTGAGATTTTGAAAAACATTCATTAATTTTTGGGGGTACTTTAGATGAAGTACCCCCGGACATTTTCAATTTTTTCTCAAAAAGAGCTCCAATGTTTTTTTAAATTTATTTTAAGAATAGAGTAAAATACAATTATTAAGGTTGCATTGGTCCGATTTTCATGTTCTTTCATGTTCATCCTCTGAATTTTTGAAAATTGCCAAAGTTTGAATTTTATTCGGCGTCTCCCTCCAACTACAAAATTGCAGATAGATATTTTTCCTTCAAATAAAATTGGTTCTTCATAGTGAGTTCTTTCTTTACTGTCATGTACATTTTTTTGAAAGCTTTAGTAGCTTTCGGGCAATATTGCGTGCAATATGAGCAATTTAAAAAATATCAAAAACACGTTTTTCTCAAAAATGGCTTCAATTTTTTTTCTTTAAACTTTTGGTAGGGATAGTACTAAATGTGTTCTTTAAGTAATGGCAAGTAAAGTTTTTCAAAAACTCAACTGTTTTCTGTGAAAACCACCTCAAAATTACGCATTTTCAGAAACGCTCAAACGCCATTTTCTCATAAATGGTTCCAAATTTTTTCTTCAAACGTTTGAAACAGATAGGGCTAATTGCACTCTTTGAGAGATGTAACATTTATTTTGAGTTTTTTTTTGTTATTTCAAAACATTCCACAAATGTAATTTTTCTGAAGATCTATCAAATGTATAATATGCATATTACCGGCAATTTGTAAAAACTATTGCATTTGTGAGTGTAAGTGATTCAAATGACTTAAAATGACGGTTTTCGAAAACTCAATATTTTCTGTCAAAAAAGAGCTTAAGTTTAGCATTTTAGTGGCGCTTGAATACCATTTTCTTTAAAATAGCTACAAATTTTTAAAAGAAAATTGCCATTTAGGACGAGGTTTTTCTGTTCTTTAATATTCTAAAATTAATATTTCCGTTCTACCGTTAGGAAAACGAAAAATTATGACTAGATAAAAAAACGTATTTTAGGCGGCGATAGATGGCAGCTCGCACGAGTATATGGCAATTCCGAATATCTAGCCCAAACCGAAGGAAATAAGAAGTTAATACAGGAAAGCTTGTGTCATTCTGTAGCACAACTAGCAGTGGCGTAGCTTGAGTTTTGGTTTTGGGTATATTACTCGAGAAATGAGAAAATAATTAAAACTCCTAAATATCCCTCATTCACCAATACCATTTCTGTCACATTGGTCAACTACAGCACACATATAATTTGCATTTTTAAAATAAAAAGTGGTCCAGTAAAAGTAACAATGGGTCTCGTACTTCGTGTAGTTTACTGTTTGAATGTTACAAAAAGTGGACAAGTTCACGGACCTCAGTGGCAGCGCTTCAGTTGGTGTCACCTGGGGCGAAGCCAATGGTTTCACCCCCATAAATTAAGTACAAAGCTGCAATGATTGTACACTATTTTATTAAAAATACAAATATATTTGCACATGATAGTTATTTATAATATATTAAAAAATTCTATGCAATTAAGAATAACTTCAATATCATTGCAATTAAATCATAAGCTATGCTTTTCATTTAAATGTATACTTATTAAATTAATATAAATAATTTTTAAGTAAACCATAAAAAATATATAATTCCACCAATAAAATTTTCAAACTACTAAAACGATGAAAACAATTGATACGTAATTTTTTAAGTAAATGATTTAAATTATATATTTCCAACCATAAAATAATTTAATTGGTGTCACCCCTAGAATGATGTTACCCGGGGCGAACCGCCCCCTGTCCCCCCACCTACGCCACTGCACCACCTAGCAAAATATAAATGTGTGTCCTCATAAGTTAATAATAAGAGCACTATCAAACCCAATGATTTTCAAAATTGTCCAATTCATATCATTTCGAACCCAATAGAATTGGCATAATTTATAAAATGGAAAGCAATGATCTATACTAAAAATATAATAGGAAAGAGAAAATCAATCAATTTACAGACACGTGATGAAAAACAGTTGACAGTAAGTTCTCCTTTGCTGCTTACATAAAAGGATTCATGCAGTATCGAGAAGACAAAAGAGGCATTAGGAATTTAATTTTTATTTCATGGGACATTACCATGCTCACACTTGAAATCCAATCAATCTGAATTTCTCGCGAGATTGCACAAAACATTGGAATTTTCCATATCATCCTTGTCAGATTTCTCATATTACATTATTGCACTTATGTATTCCACGAACATTTCTCTACTTGATGATCCCCTATATTCATTACATCTAGAAAATATAAGCCCTTGTCTCCCAAAAAAGCATACAACTCGAATGAAGTGTGACCGAATTTCTCTATTTTCCCTTATGTCACTGTTGTATTGCTCAATATAGTCTGTGTTGGCTGTTTAAATAAAATTCTATACTCTCATTTTTTCAAATATTTTTAACTGTTTCTCACGTGCTATAATTTGTCCACGGCACAAAAAGACGACTACATAGTTATGTAGGCACTTTGGATTGCCTTGTGCTCGCCATTCCAGGGCACGGATGTAGATTGCATAGATACATACCCTCATTCATTCAACCAACACAATCTCTAACCTAAATTTGCTCCAAATATACAGTTGCTAAATGCATTAAAATAAGGTAATAAAACTTTTAAAAAACGGTAATAATCACTAATTAATCTCGTTCTCTTACAAACACCGGAGAGAACAATGAAGTTTCGTAAAACGACAGCTTTTTCTTAGGCACCTTGGATGTAATGGATCACTGTGCATCTGATTCACAGCTCAGGCTAGGCGGCATTTCAGGCTGATTCGTTCATCGTTGTGAAGAATCGAATTCTCAACGGCGAAATGTTTGAAATATAATGAAATATTTTGTAGTAGAAAAAGAAAATAACAAATGGACAATTTACAATCATTTTAAAATAAAAATAGCTGATATTGTTAGGGTATACAACACATCATCTACATCCATGAACGCTACGCCCCTGACCACCAATTTAATATCTATTTGATCAATTGCCTTTTCTGAATTAAGTGTAGTCTCTGGAAATACATTTCTTATTCATTAAATGAATTGAGAAACTGTTCTGTCTCGCAAGATTCAATCAGAAAATCTATGTTAAAATCTGCGCAAACGTCAATGAATTCAAAAGAGTTGTTGATGACTTTGTTTAAAGTTGTGTCCAGTGTTTTCAAGAAGTTATAATCTGTAGGTCGTTTTGTTGGAGGAGGCCCCTAGATGCAAAGTATAAAAATTTTGAGCATAGGAAGACATACAATAGAAATTTCAATTTCATTTGAAAAAACATTTTCAATTCAATATACATATTATTCCGTCACGGAGTTAGAGACGATATCATTTCTTACGAAAGTACAAGAACAAGAATCCCCATATGCAGGCTGTTATGCGATGATATTTCTCTACATTACTAGCCTGAGAGATAAAAGTTGAGAATGTGGAAAATGCTATATTCTTTAGGAAGTAATCAACGTTCTGTGAAACAAAAAACATCTCATTTATTTAAATCAGTCTGTGGAACTACCTGGATAAACTCCATTATATTTGAAAGATACTGAATATCCTGGTCCATCATGTTCATCTTTTGCAAGTAACTACACGGATATTATGTCTACTGCATATGAATAAAGTTCCACTGTATTTACTCCGTGTTTAACTCGAGTGAGTGGTCGAAGGTTGTAACGCGCGCCGGCAGTGACAGGATGTGAGAAAATTGGGGCATGAGCTGAAAACCGAGCTGTGTTTCCCAGCTCATTACCGAGTGTGTTTCCCAGCAAGGTTCATGCGCAGACCATGTCAGTTCAGACCATGTTCTGTGAAGAGCTTTGGTGAGAGGAAATCCATTTTAGAAAGTTCGATATTTTTTCTCTAAGAAGCAGTTTTAATTGTTGGATTGCGTTGTTAATTTAGTTGAATTGTGTCAGATTGTATCAGAAAGGCAGAGTCACACTACTATGTTAATGTTTGGTGAGAAACTATTTAATTCTATAGTAATTGAAGTGACCGGTACAGTGTTCACTGCCAAGGTGCCGTAATCTAAAAGAAGTTCCAAAAAAGCTGCCAGGTCGTTACACAGTTCAGAATATAAGTCCAAATACCAAATAGAAATTCCAATAACAAGCCGGGTCGAACACAATGTATATCTGGATATTTAAGTCTTTCCGGTGCGGACGCAATCTCTGAAGTGCCGGCCCGCCCGGCCGCAGCCAGCCCCGTCCCCGCCCGGGGAGGGCGAGGGGGGGGAGAGGGGTGTGCGCTGCCCCTCCATCCCCGCCGCAGCCACCGCCCCGGCGCTGCCGTGGCGCGCCTTCCCGCGGTGACGTGGCGCCGCCGAGGGTAGGAGTGGCGGTGGGCGTACTTATGTTTTAACCGCCACTACAGTAATGGTAACTGTTCTGTTTAGAATTGATGAAGACATGCTTTAAGTACAGGATGAAATTGTCAGAAAATGTATCGTAATGATGAATAAAAAATATATCTTCATTTTAGAACAATATTTCTACACTCTGAGAACATTGTTTAAGATTTAGCAATCTAATATGCAGCAATTCCCATTCAAAAGAAATTTTATAAGCAATGTGCTATGATCAAAGACGTCAAATACTTTCAAAGGATCTAAAAATATTCCAATAGTTGTTTAATTTTTATTAACTGTTAAAACGATATTTTTGAGAATAAAAATATAGTAGTTTCCGTCGATTGTTATTTTCTAAACCTATGTTGGCATTCTGAATAGGTCTGAGGAAGGTTTCTATTCTCATGAAGAAAGGTTTATCTTATATTTTGAAAAAGAGTAACGACAAAATAGAATGAAAGAATCTGTGGCTGTCTTTGGAAACGGAACTGTTCTCTCTCCATTCCAGTAATTGATATATTAACTTGGACATCAATAAAATAATTAAGGTCACCCTACGGGTACAGTGCAGTAAATAATATTTTATTTACTCTCATTACACAGATTTTTTATTACAAAAATATAGTAAACAGAGTGTACATTAAAACTAATAACAGAAATAGCAAGTGACATTTACACCAAACTGCGCATGCAGAGTATTTTTTACAAGTAATGACATATCTACAAAACATAAGACTAATACGATCATTCTAATTAATCAGAGGGCATTTAAATAAGTTATAAAACAAATTGAAAAATAAAGAAATTTATTTTAATTTTAAGAATTGAATATTCAAGCTATTAGAACTTTAGCTGTGATAATGTGAAATAATTGAACACTTTTACACACATAAGTCAGTGTCTGATGAACTGGTTGCCCGGGGAGAAGGGATGAAGAAAGTAAGTGCAGGATAACAATATGCTAAAGATCCAAATTTAATGGCGAACTGCTCCCCGCGTCACAGGATACAGTACATACAAGAATAGATAAATGTCTATTAGTTTGTAGCAAACAGTCACTACAATGACACCTATTTTAGGTGGAGATTATATTATATTCTTTTCTATTATTTTTCTATTCAGGGGATTATTAAAAAAACATAACTTAATACATTAAATCTGTTGGAGGCAGCTTTAAATAGGCCACGTAAGGAACTTTGAAGGCGAGCCTTCAATATTGAGACGAAAGGGCACCTTTCCCTATCCCTAACCAGGGTGTGGTTTACCTGCCATGCGGTGCGGCGGTACCTAGGCAAGCTTTTCGGGCTGCTTCATAGGCGCTGGCCTCTTCTTTTGTGATTCTTGGAGTGAAACCGGTCTGACAGTTGAATGGGTAGGGCTACCAATTGAAGCCCGTGTTCAGTCGAAGGTTTTGTCTACACAGTCAAGTTTATGCAACTGGCAAAGTGACAGCTTCAACAGAGCACGTCGTCGGTTACTTAATTGCGAAGGCTCTTGAGGCCGCGTGAATCGTGAGCTCGCGGGTTGTTGATAACGGTCTTGTAGTCCTCGGCGAATTGCTTGTGGGCCGCCTCCAGCGCGGCGTTGACCAGCGCCGCCGTCTGGCGCTTGCTGGGCAGCGTGTAGTGGTCGGCGCCCTCCACGTAGTGCACACGCACCGGGCGCTCGCAGATCTGCAACGCCACATGCATCAGCACGCTCACTCGGAATCTATTTTCAACCCGGAACCCTCTACATCCCAATAAATATACAAATATACAAGTTATGCAATAGATTTCCATGAAAAAAATTAAAATCAGTTTCCATGCACACATTTGTTTAGGTGAATCAAAGAAGCGATTTTAATAAAATTACTTTTTAAAAAGCATGATAAACCTTTCGCATGATAATGACAAACTCTCAATAGCAATTTGAATATAATGACCTTTTACCACATACGCTTCAGATATTGGCCTGCTGTTGACTGCCAATGTTCAGCTTCTGGTATGACGCCTTAGTCTCTTTTATAGGTAGTAGAAGTAATAGTAGTAATAGAAGTAGAAGTAACAGTAGTAGAAGTAACAGTAGTAGTAGTTTTTGGAAACTACTACTACTACTACTACTACTACTACTACTACTACTACTACTACTACTACTACTACTACTACTACTACTAGTTAGTCCAGTTTTGGAAACTGGATAAAAAGATTGATCCCCCGAATGGACACATGGCTAAATCGCCAGCATGGGGAGGTTAACTATTACCTTACTAACCTCTTTAGCGGCCATGGATGTTTCAGAAAGTATCTCCACAAAATGCAGAAAGTTAGCAGCCCTAAATGTCTCTACTGCAACAATGATGATGACGCACTACACACTTTCTTCAAGTGCGAAAGATGGGAGAAAGAATGAATTCGTCTAATCAACAAATTAGGCGCAGAGCAAATAACTCCAGAAAATATCATCACTTTGATACTGCGCAACGCCCAATCCAGGTGCGCATTAGCAGCCTTCGCGGAATGCATTCTCAAACGGAAAAATGGTGACAGTGACGAGTTAATAAACTCAAGGTGAAACTAACTGAATAGAAAGAGAAGCCCGGAAGGGCTAATTAGAATCGACACTGCCCTGAAGTAATGCTCACGCGGTTCCGGGGCAGTAATCACGTCGATTAGAAAGGGTTAGTGAGTTTAGTGAGTAGGAGTCAAAAACTACTTCGGGAGAGCTGTGCCTCCCAAGTATCCATGATGGATTCTCACAGTTTCCCTCGTAAAAACTAAAAAAAGTGGTGGTAGTGGTGGCAGTGGT
This sequence comes from Acheta domesticus, assembly GCA_031308135.1. Taxonomy (NCBI): domain Eukaryota; kingdom Metazoa; phylum Arthropoda; class Insecta; order Orthoptera; family Gryllidae; genus Acheta; species Acheta domesticus. Next base: position 41,567,625 of record JAHLJT010009355.1, read on the forward strand.
AGTGGTGGCAGTGGTAGTGGTGGCAGTGGTAGTGGTGGCAGTGGTAGTGGTGGCAGTGGTAGTGGTGGCAGTGGTAGTGGTGGCAGTGGTAGTGGTGGCAGTGGTAGTGGTGGCAGTGGTAGTGGTGGCAGTGGTAGTGGTGGCAGTGGCAGTGGTGGCAGTGGCAGTAATAGTTGTGGTGGTAGTAGAAGTAGTGGTGGTGGTGGTGGTGGTAGTAGTGGTGGTGGTAGTAGTAGTGGTGCTGGTGGTGGTAGTAGTAGTGGTGCTGGTGGTGGTAGTAGTAGTGGTGCTGGTGGTGGTAGTATTGGTAGTAGTATTGGTGGTAGTAGTGGTGGTAGTAGTAGTATTGGTAGTAGTAGCAGTGGTGGTAGTTGTAACGTTTTACATACAGGGTTTTGGGTGAACACTTGATAATGATGCTTTATACAAGACACAAATGCACACCTAACTGTATGTTTTATTAACGCTCACAATACCATGCTGACTGGTCATGCCTTGTGGTACAGCGATGTGCTGTTCGATACATCGATACACGGTTATCGTTACATCTCCCTTCTCAAATAAAAATTATTATTTACCTTTCATTATTTTGCACATTGAAATTATGAATCACATACAACACTGCATTTTTAAGAACTTTGTTGACATTTAAATTATAAATTTCAGACAAACACTAACTAATACATTTTCTTGATCAATTAGTTTTTTAACAGAGATCAATATTCACAAATTTAATCTAACAACTGGTTTTACAGTTCTGCCATATCTTGATATATATTTGGACGAATCTAAAGGGGATTGTTTTGTTGCATTGTTCTCTATCAAGGTTGACTTAATTGGAGTTTTTCCTCTGTTGAGATCATCTGAATTGGTGAGGGGTAGTTGTGATCTTTCGGGTACATCTACTGTTGGATCTTGAATTGTAGACTGTATTCTCCCATCTCTATTTTGATGTGATTCCACCTTGAAGTTTGTAGTAATTGGTGTTTGTTTGGTGATTGTGCCTTCGATCTTCGTTGGTTTGATGAAACTGGTGTTTCGTCGCATTATCGTTCCATCATCTTTCTGAATCATGTAAGAACGATCAGTAACTGGATGTAATATTTTGCCAGAATACCATTTGTTGTCTGTGTCCCTGATCAAGATTTTCTCGTCCTTTCGATATCTTTGTGATTCTTTGGCTCCGCGATCAGAATATTTCTTCTGTTTTTCTCAAGCTTCTGTGATACATCGGTTTGTAGTTTAGGCTGAAGATGGTTGTTGGAAAGAGAAATTGGTGTTCTCGTATTCCTTCCGAATAATCTTGAAGATGGAGTGCCAAGTTCTTGATCTCGAGGAGTGTTTCTTGACATTAGTAATGCCAGTTGAAGATCTTCACCACTGATGTCACATCTCTTCACTAGTCTTTTTGCTATGTCCACATACTTTTCAGCTAGTCCATTTGACCTTGCAAAATGAGGACTCGATGTAACAAGTTTGAAGTTCCATTCCTTTGCGAATTTTGCAAATTCTCTCGATGAATATACTGCGTTGTCAGAATGAAATTCTTGTGGAACTCCATGAGTCGCGAACCAAATTTTAAATTGACTTATCATTTCTGATGCTGTTGTCCTGGTCATCTTCTGTACTTCGTAGTATCCGCTGTAGCTGTCTGCAAGAACAAGATAGCTGTTGCTCTTGTAGGAAAACACGTCTGACGATACTATTTCGAATGGTAATTTTGGTATTTTCTTCATGATGATTGTTTCCTTGTCCGGTTTGCGCTGTGTATGTTGACAGGTTTTGCAGGATTCTACCAATCTGATAACATCCTTTGTTAGACCTTCCCAAAATACGAATTGTCTAGATCTTCTAAGTGTTGCTTGTATGCCTGGATGCCCTTTGTGAATTACTTCCAGAACTCTTATTCTTTCGTTTTCGGGGACGAACACGCGATCTCCTTTGAAAATAAGCCCGTCACAATGTGATAATTCGTCTCGAAAGGTGAAGAAGGTTCTCAATATCTGCGGTACTTGAAGAACGTCGTCAGGTCATCCTTTGTTCATCATCTTTATGAGTGCCTGGCAGGTTGGATCTTCGAGTGTCGATCTTCTGAAATCTTCAGTGACGCTTTCAGACATCGATAAAACCATTAGAACCTGAAGTTCCTCCTCATTCTCTTCATAGGAATCTTCACAATCCCTGCTGAGTGTATCAGCAATTTTCAATTCGCTTCCTTTCTTGAATATTATGTCAGGGCTGTACTCCTTGAGATCTAGCAATAATCTTCGTAGTCTCGGTGGTGCATTCACAAGCGGTTTCTTCCAAATTGTCTCTAAAGGTTTATGGTCAGTTTCGACTGTTAATTTCTTACCCCAAACATAGTAATGAAATTTCTTACAGCCGTAGCGAATTGCCAATGCCTCCTTAACAATCTGTGGATAATCTTGTTCAGTGCTGTTTAATGATTTAGTAGCATAAGCTACTGGTTGACCTTTTTGCATCAAGACTGCTCCTAATGCTTTCGATGACGCGTCGACCGATAATGTGACATCTTCTTTTACGTCATAGTACCTCAAGACGGGAGTGCTGGACAGTGCTTCTTTTATTCCTTTGAACGCCTGTTCTTGTTCCGGGCCCCAAATTCATGCGACATCATTTTTCAATAAGATGCGTAGTGGAGCTGTCAATTGTGATAGACATGGAACAAATTTTCCCAAGTAATTAACCATGCCCAACAGTCTCTGTAGTTCTTCGCAATTCTTCGGAACTTTGAGCTTCTTTATCGCGTCGACTTTGGTCTCATCTATTTCAAGTCCTTTGTCTGATAAGACGTGGCCCAAAAAATTAATCCTTTGTACATTGAATAAGCACTTTTCTTTGTTGAGTTTCAAGCCATTTTCATGCAGTCTTCGGATTACTGTTTCAGTGATGTCTCGAAGTTTCTCCTCTGTACCAGCATGAATTAGTATGTCGTCCATTGCACACTCTACGTTTGGAATGTCCTGTAGAACCTCTGACATAATCTGCTGAAATACTTCTGGAGCTGAGGAGAGTCCAAACGGAAGTCGCTTACAGGAATAACGGCCCCATGGTGTTGCAAAAGTTAAGTATTCTTGTGTTCTCTCGGTGACTCTTATTTGCCAAAAACCTCGAGTGCAGTCCAGACGTGTGAAGTACTTACTCCCGGCGATTCTTGCTGCGATGGCTTCAATTGTGTTTAAAGGAAAATGTCTTCTTTTAATATTTTTGTTCACGTTCGTAGGGTCGATACACAGGCGAATTTTGTCCCCTTTCTTAACGATCACTAAAGGCGATACTGCTGCTGTTGGCTTTGTGACCGGTTTGATGACGTCCATTTTTGCCATTTTGTCGAGCTCCTGTTTCACTGTTTCTTTTATGGCTAATGGAATCGTTCTAGCTGGACAGATCTCGAAGCTTGGATTTTCAACAAGGTCGATGTCGTATTCGTAGCCTTTAAAACACCCCAAACCGTTGAAAATCTGCTTCTCGTCTAATTTTGGATTAATCTTGACGCTCTGCACCCTAACAGCTTTTCTTCTTCACAAGTCTTCTTTCCTATTATTGGTTGAACTTTTTCCTTCGCAATCAAGAATTTTAGCTCAGTGTTTCTATGCTTCATCCTACATTTCAGTTTCAGTTCACCTATAACACTTAGCTTGTGATCACTGAATGTTACTAGCTTTTTCACTTCGGATTGTTTTATTTCACCAATAACACCAAGTTTTTCAATTATATGCAACGGAAGAACATTGCATTGAGCGCCGCTGTCTAACTTAGCGTGAAACGCTTTGTTTCCCACCTTTATTAATTCCAACCAATCTTCTTCTTTTGATGGTACTGTGATGCTGCCAATGTACATCGTGTCACTAAATTTGACGATTGAGAGCTTGCTTCGTCGTCTTTCAAGTTGTGTACCACATGAATCTTCTTTTTGGACCTGCAACAAACTTCAAAATGTCCCAATTTTCCACATGTGTTGCATTTCTTCTTATATGCTGGACAAGATCGCTTTCCGTGTTTCGTACCAGACCGTTTGCAATCGAAATGGTCACTATTTTTCTTTGTTTGTGTCTTTTTCTTCACTACGGCAACTGACAACTGCGATTCGTTGTTTTTGCTCATGTCACTGGCTTGTTTGTGTGCCAACTCACTTGCTTGACACATTTGTACTGTTCTATCATAGGTTAGGTCTGTAGTACCTAGCAATCTTTCACGTAACCTGTCATCTTTTATGCCACTGACAATTTTGTCTTTTAACATTCGTTTCTCTAGTTCACCAAAATTGCATTTTCTTGCTTGAGTTGTTATTCGAATCAGAAACTGTTCAAAGTTTTCGTCTGCTTCTTGTACTATTTATGAAAAACGTATGCTTCATATGTTTCATTTACTTTTGGCACAAAGTAATTGTTAAATTTTTCCATAATTACCTGCATGTTTGTTTGTTGATCTTCTGTGAGGTTAAACGATTCAAATATTTCTTCAGCTTCATAACCTATTGTGGTCATAAATGTGGCGACTTGGACTTCGGGCGGTTCTTTATCCAACTGTATTGCTTTTGAGTACCAGTTGTACGACACTTTCCACGTTTTCCATTCCTGTGCCATGTTTTTACCAAAAACCAGGGGCTTCGGTTGCCGAATGTTTATGCGATGAGCTAACCTCTGATCTTGCACGTTTTCTTCAATGTTCGACATTTTCTTGTTTTGCCGATTTACCTACGTTCAATCAACAAAATCCAATAACTCCTGACACCATGTAACGTTTTACATGCAGTGTTTTGGGTGAACACTTGATAATGATGCTTTATACAAGACACAAATGCACACGTAACTGTATGTTTATTAACGCTCACAATACCATGCTGACTGGTCATGCCTTGTGGTACAGCGATGTGCTGTTCGATACATCGATACACGGTTATCGTTACAGTAGTAGTAATAGTAGTGGTGGTAGTAGTAGTGTTTGTAGTGGTAATAGTAGTGGTGGTAGTGGTAGTAGTAGAGGTGGTGGTGGTGGGAGTAGTGGTGGTGGTAGTAGTGGTGGTGGTGGTGGGAGTAGTAGTGGTGGTGTTGGTGGTAGTAGTAGTGGTAGTTGTGGTTAGTAGTAGCGGTGGTGGTGGTTAGTAGTAGTAGTAGTAGTGGAGGTGGTGGTGGTGGTGGTGGTGGTGGTGATGGTAATGGTGGTGGTGGTGGTAGTAGTAATATTGGTAGTAGTAGTAGTAATAGTAGTAACATGCAAAAAATTGTGAAGAAAGGGATGACGGAGGCAATAGCTCTCCTCAAATGACTGGAAGGAAAAAAACACGCCTAACCTCTTGTCCAGCATTGCAAAATGCAAAACAGGAGAGGCAGCGCGCAAGGAAGACAAAGCTTGCAAAATTAAACTATTTAAGGAACTTTGGCGTAGAAAGCAAAAGGAATGGAGAAACATACTAAACAGGACGAAACGTGCAAGAAAAGGGCGAGTCCCCAGAGCTGGGGGATTAGGAAGCAAGAATCGAAGAGAAACGCCAATGGAATGCGAGGAAATCTGTAAAGATGGCGAACTGTAAAAAAGAAAACGAAACAGGCGAAAGTAATAGAAACGGCTGCCCAGAAGCAAAAGCCGAAAACATAAATTGGGACGAAGGTCATAAAAGTGATCGCAAAAAACAATGTCACCTTTGCGGACATTTTCAAAGAACTAGGCAATAAGGTGAAACCCGCAACTGACGGCACCGACTTCAGACACGACATAGACACGACGGGACTTTTTGTCCTGAAAGAAGAAGAAAACCACGAAGAGTTTAGGAAATAGTTTTTGGAGGCTCTAACAAACCAGACGAGCGTCGTTGCGCTAGAAAAAGCAGAAAACAATCACTATCAAGGGCATAATGGAATTTTCCACTAAAGAGGAGATACTCTCGGCGGTCACGGAAGATCAGGGGAAACTGAAATTACCGCAAAACAACTCCTAAGAGTGCGGAGGGGATACGCCGGCATACAGTCGGCCATATTTAAACTCTCGCAAGAACAAGCAGAAACCCTCCTGAAAAAGACCATCCGCGTTGGATGTGTAAACACCCACGTACAGGAGTGGACAGAGGTGCCCCGATGTTACAAGTGTCTGTCACCTGTCGAGCGGCTGCAATAACCCAGACAAAAGCCAGCTCCGCTGGAAATGGGGAAAAATGGCCACAAACAAACAGAGGAGAGCCCTACGTGCGAAATGTGTAAGAATAAAAAAGTACCAAATTTTGTGCATTCAAGATTTCTGAGAGGGGAACGAGGGCTTCGTCTGGGTCGAGGTAAACAACATAAGAATTTACAGTTGCCACTTCTCACCAAACGACACCCTGGATACCTTCCAGGGAAGTATAGAAAACTTTGAAGGCTCTATAGCAACAGCAAAAGGGGATGGCACCGTCGGGGGCGACTTCAACGCAAAAATCAACAGAATGGCAATCGCCTAAATTTATTAAAAGAGGGTTGCTGGTAATAGATATGTGCTCACGTAAAAACCTGATTGTGATAAACACTGGTGGAGGCGCAACATTTCGTAGATGCTGCTCCAGCTCTATAATCGGCTTCACCTTGACCACTAACAGAGTGGCAAGCCAAATACGAAACTGGGCAGTCCTCGAAGAGATCACTCCTAAGCGACCATATGTATACAGAGTTCTTAATCGAACAAAAAAGCAAACGGTCGGTAAGAGATGGCAGCAAAAATAATTCCTCAGCGTCATGGAATGTCAAAAAATACAACGAAAAGGCAATAATTGCATTCCTGGAAGAAAGAAAGATACTGGACGAAATGAGGTGGACGAAGAAAGACGAAAACCTGAAAGCACATGCTAAGCATGTCATACAAATAGTCAAAATAGCATGCAACGTGACAATGCCGAATAAACGAATAAACAGGAAACCAATGTATTGGTGGACGGAAGAAATCTTGGGGCGGAGAAAAAAGGGTCTGAATGCGAGAAGGAAATATACACAATCGAAAGGATCTCCTTCACTAAAAAGTGAGTACACTCAGTGCAAGCACGAGCTAAAAGTTGCCATAAAGGACAGCAAAAGACTTTGTTGGCTGTCCCTAATACAAGAGGTAGAGTCCGACGGGGAAGACCTTTTCAATTGGTGACCAAGAAGCTAGGGCCCAAGAGGCAGACGCCCGGACTAGACGATCCCTCCTGGATACTAGAAGTAATAAGAACGGTGTTTCCAACCGAGCGGCAAGCACCTCTAGCGGGTGTAGGCAGGCTCTAGCGGGAGCAGACTCTACAAGAGAAAATCACCCCTTCACCATAGAGGAGCTACAGAGAGTGGGGGATTCCCTTAAGAACAAAAAAGCCCTTAGCAGAGACGGTATCCCAGACGAAGCCATGAAAACAAAGTTTTACCCAGAGCTTTTATTGAACATCTACAATAAATGCTTAGAAAACAAATCCTTTTTTGAAGATTGTAAGGTCCAATTAATTCTTATTAGAAAAGGGAACAAGACCCTGAACGATCCCTCTTCATACAGATCCATATGTTTGCACGACACGATGGGAAACATTCTGGAAGGACTTCTTACAGAAAGAATTCAAACCTAACAGGAAATTAACAGGATGCTCTCCAACAGACAGTTCGGATTCCGAAAAGGCAGAACTGTAGACACCATCAACCCCGTCGTGGAAACCGCAGAATAGACAAAGAAAGAAAAAGGTTACTGCGCATTAGTCCGCATTGACATTAAAAATGCTTTCAACTCAGCAAAGTGGCATGAGATAATCTCCGCCCTAACGGAAAAAAGACCCTCGAGTACATCTTCGACATAGAAACTACCTCAACGGAAGCACTGTAGAGTACGAATGCGGGGATAAGAAACTCATTCATAAAATGACCTGCGGGGCACTCTAGGGCTCCAAAATTGACCGACTAATGTGGGATGTACTATACGACAGTTTGTTGGAAATTCCACTACCCAAGGGTGTTATACTGGTCGGTTTTGCAGTGACGCCATCATTGTAGCATCAACGAACTCCACCAGAGTTCTCGAAATCAAACTAAACGACAACAGCCTGGAATGCGTTCAAGCATGGCTAGCGGAGAAAGAACTGGAAATGGCAATCACTAAAACAGAATCAGTCCTAGTCACAGACAGATCTTTTATACCCCCAAAATTTAAAATTGGAAAAGAAAATATATGCTGAAAGAAATCCCTCAGTTACTGTACGTTAAGTCGTCGTATATTATGTTCATCATATCCCAAGGCTTTGCTGAGAAATGTTTCAGGTGTAGTTTTTTCCGAGTGATGAGGTGCAGGCCCATCACCTCAAATCCCGTAGAGGAGGACCATGGCATTTTGTTTCTGGCAGTGTTTGTATTTTTATTTTTGGACTTAGTCCGTTTCATAATTATGAATCAGTTGAGTGATTGCCTGTATTTATAATAAATAAATAAAAATGAATGAGTGAGTGAATAAGTAAATAAATATTTTTACACGAACATTTATTTATTTCTCTGTTCTATACTAAGTAGATTGCTTCTCTTTATCTTGTACTCCCCATTAATTTATTTACATCTTTACATCTATTTCTCCCGTGTCCATTTTTATTCTTGCCACATCTCTTTTGAAATCTACTCTGCATCGTACATTTATTTGTTTATCCTGATAACATCCTGTAGACAACTCTCCTTTCCTAAGCTTTTCTCTCTTCTTTAACCATTTCCTTGAGTTTTTCATTCCACCATTCACATCTTTTCTGAATGTTTCCTGTGATGCCTTTATATTATATTTTTTTGATTTTGGTACTTCAGTCTGGCATTTCCCACTGGCTTGGTACTAATTCCTTGAGCTACTAGTACTTAAACCACGTTGAAGCATTCTCTAGCTTTAAACACATACGGTTAGGGAATACTACTTTCTTGTTTCCGAACTTCTTATAAATATTCGTATGTTACATATTAAAAATGACAGAGGATCCTAATAGGAATTACAAATGAACTGGAAACTGTACCCCTGTACACCCTTGTATCTAGAATTTCAGTTTACGTTTTCTGTTTTCCACAACATAATTAATAATTCAAAAATTTCTTGGTTGAAACCATGTTGTTTTTTTTTGCGAATATCTTGTTGTTGAAAGAATATATTTGTTATATGGAGAGAGAATTAATTATCGAATTCAATAAGACATTCTCCGTAATCATTAAGAGTATCCTCCCCATGAAGCCTCACTATATCACCTATTTTACCAATTCGTGCATTGAAGTCGCCCATCGTAAAAAATCGACTCCGGTCACTAATTTTACTTAATGTAGTTGTCAACTCCTGCATAAAATCATCTTTAAGTTGCTCATTAGCATTATCAGTTAGGACGTACACCCCTACAATTTCATAGGCGTACATAATTATACTCATACTCTTCAATAGGAGTACGATTGTTGTTACATAGTTGCATGACATAGCGTGCGGGGAGGCCGCCTCAATGGCTGGGAGGATCTGCTACTAGATAGTGCTTCATGTCTGCACAAGTAATGAGGAAATGAGGAAAATGAATATACTTCATCAACTGAAACAAATACAGAACTGTCGATGACTCGAAATGTGCATTATCACCCAAAAGTTACGAAACAGAAAGTCGCATGTAAGTACCGCTAGTTCCAGAATCGTTCTGTTTCATTACTTGATTGTTTCCCACAGATCAGTGCAGACTAATACAAACCCAAAGGAAAGCAATGACACCGTCCAAAATAATTATTAGAAGTAAAGAATATAGTAAGGTTCCTTGAGTCAAGAAAAGAGAAATATTAAATTAGGTTATTATGTGGAAGTACAAAACAAACTAGAAAAGCAGGGCATTGTCCTAACGTACTACTTAGGACATGAATATAATAGTCCTTTTTGTTTACGAAAAGTTTTGATGCGTCTTAATTGCGACATAATTTCATTTGATAGACTATTATTGGGACTCGCATGGGAATGGTAAACTTTGTCATGTGGAAAGCGCACCTGACAATTTTTTTACTTTAAGTAAATATTATTTGAAGGCTGTTAGAACATTTTTAGCTGCCAAAGGTGTCTGGAAGCATTAAAAAAATATAAAAACTGATGATTTTTCGTTTGGCACACCACGCGCCGCGCCTCGGCTCGGCTGGGCTCGGCTCGGCTCGGCTCGGCTCGGTGCCTTGGGCCGAGAGTCGGGGCTCGAGGTCCCCTCCCCTTTGCGGACGACTGAAATGCTATCGACAGTAGAGCGCGAAATATCCAATGCAGAAGCGATTGGAAGACTTTTTCTTTGAAACAACCGCAGTGTGTAAGTTACTAACTTCCGAGAACGGAAATATCTTTATCGCAAAATTACAGAAATGGGGATAGTACCTTAATATTTCAATCACTCATTCATTACTAATTTTCATCCCCAAGATTTAGGAACCTCATTAGACATGCATGGTACGTCGCTCAGTAAGACGATGAAAGATATGCATCCTTTATAGCACCTATAATACGGCTACCATATCACAGAACCATTATGTGAAATTAATTTATGCGAATCATCTTCTTTTATTATATGTTCGAGGTACAAGAAAAATGTATTTCAATCACTATATTATTCACTCACATTTTTGTAGAACATATAATGAATGAAGATTTAATTTTGAAATAAACGTGATGATGATATTATTGTCGTGCTCATTAGCACCACTGAAAGCATTCAGCCTGAAGCGATGAAAGGACTCTTTTCTTGCCCTCGGAGTGATTCACGTGGCGGATGGGATGTGGCGCTACGATATAGATTGACGCCCGGCCGACCTTGAGACGTATCGTGTTCCAGGGATGTACAGTTTTGGAAACAAAAATTGATCGCGGCCGTCTGCTGCTAAGTTCAGCTTGTGCACGGCTTGGGCAGCCCTTGTCATGACGAAACGTCGCAGGCGGAGCCTCACAAACTTACGCGGCCAATCTCAACACAGGGGGGAGTGACCTAACAAACTTAACGTCGTACAAAATGGCGGGCGTCGCTGGTTCCGATGTGAAAATATTTTCAAATAAAAATACAAGGAATGAAACACTTTTACGAACATTAAAGTAAATTTATTCAAATATATATGAACACATATATTTAACCACTATTAACACAATTCTTTTTGAAGAAATTAAGGTGATGTGAGATAAAATAACACTAATTTTAGATAAATTACTTTCTTATACGCATTCTAATTCCAATATTGTTGTTCATACACAATCCATGAACTTTATCAAATGTCCAGATTTTTTCCTTAAGAAAAACTATTATAATTGCACATTTTCAAGTGTTCATAAGTGATTCTAAAAGTTGCAAAAATTGCAAAATACTGGCTTTCTGCATTCGATAGAAAATTTCTAGGGAACCGTTTCAATACAAGACAATAAAATTCAAAGACCAATTGTATATTTATTATTAAAGCAACAATTAAACTAGATATTAAGCAATCAATTTGCATCTCTGGTCAAAATTGTTATTTTGCGATATTGAACTTAGGGACAATTTGGACACACTCTTCCGCAGGAATAACGCACATTTCGAAATTGTTTATAAAATTGTTATTTGTTGCAAAATTTTTAATTCGCAGTTTTCGGTTCTGGGCCATCAGGAAACTCTTCCCACTTTAGAATTGCAAAAATTGGAAATTGTTTATAAATTTACAAATTTTGCAATATTTCTTTACTCTCTCATCTCAATTGCCTTTCAACAAGTTGCGAAATTCCGCAATCCGATCGGCGCTATCACCTTTCCTTAAGCAATTGTTTATAGGAAATTAGCATCTGATGCCAACCCTCATTTGTTTTACAGACAATCCGGTCGCTCTTGGCAGTCAAGTATATGGTTTAGTTCGTTTTGCAGTGTCTCGCTTTCCGCCGATTATATTGTATTAACGATTTCTGACTTAATGGCAAATCAATGAAAACTTCTGCAAATGAACTATTGCTCATTTTTATCTTTCAACATTTTCTTAAGATTCTTAATACTTTGTTTGAACTGTCGTTCCGATATTATAATTTGTCTGGTTATAAATAAATTACCAAAATGCCGAAATTGTTGCCCTGCGAATGTGAAAGTAAAATTTCACTGCGTGTTTGTCTATATTTCAGTCAATGGTGCCAACTGCACGCCGATATCTTGATCGTCTAGTGATGAAATCTATTATAAACCAATTATTTTGAAAAATGCATTTTGATGGAGCGGTGGCACATACTATATTATTACTAATTAAAAATTTTGTATCAAGAAGTTTATCTATCGCATTGTTTTCTTGATTGTTTGAAGTTCCTGTTTGAGCTAACCAGATGAAAGTTTTAATTCCATCTGTTTCTCTATTACCGTCAAAATTGCAGCAAATATTAGACGGTAATTCGAGACTGCTGCCGAAATTCGCAGTGCGATGTAAGGAATTATTTAGAAACGCCCTAATGATACATTCTGGAGCTTCATATTTTCGATTATTATTAATAATAATTAATAACTAGCCAAGTTTGAATATAGATAATTTTAACATTTAATCCACGATACAAGTGTTGTGTAGCAGAGATATACTTTGAAACATTTTTAATTTTGCAGAAATTGAACTACATTTGATTTTTTAATAGAACTACATAATTTTTTTTAGTGAAATGATTAGATTATTTGAAGAGGAATACAATATCTTAGTTGTTACTGACTTCAAAGAAATATAGAGTAACAAATATTTTACCTAAACTTGCTTTGAAATTATGAACAGTTGTTGGTACGGGAAATATTTGCCTTGAGACGCCAGTGCGGCGATCGCCTTTGGGACACTTGGCCTTCGCGGTGCCACGGCCTTTAGACTGCAATGGTAGGGATGTATACGTGCATAATATAATCATGGCAGGGAATGCTTAGAAATGGATATCAATGTTAAAAATGTCGAAAAGAACGATGTAAGAAACTGTCAGCTTAAGAAAGAAAATATTAAAGGCCATTTTCAGAACTAACAAGCATTGACCTTAATTTGTAACGGCGACAGAAACAAGCCTACATTTTAAAACATTTCAAGTAGAAGGCAAGGGATCAATAGGTTAAGATGTTTTACAGTAATATCTCGAGATAATTAAACAGAACATAGATTGGCTGCAAGTTTCTAATATTCTTTATTGTTAATATACTTCCTCCTTTATTCATTAGTATATCAAATGTATAAAAAGAAAACAAATTGTGTATTGTAGAACTACTCTTCTGAAATATATTTTCAGCATGACTGTTGCCTCGCACTTTTACTAATATATCAAGGAGAATTTTGAACAAAGAAAATTCAAATCAATTGTTAGGGCAGGTCCAAACACCGCCCGCATGCCCGATATATAGGTAAATTGCAAGGAAGAAGGATTTTATATATTGTGCTATTATTCTTACTTTCACAAAAATAAAATTATTTTTATATCGTAGACCGTCAAAACCTACCATGAAAATGCGCTCGTAAAATAAAATGCTCACCATCAACAGAAATGCATTAAAGAAGTTTCCTCGGGAAGGGAATCACGCATCAACAAAGGTTTCTAGCGACTGGAATTCATTTCCGCGTTGAACTGTTACCCATTCATTAGAAGAAAATCAATTGTGGGACAACAGTATATTAAAAATTTAAACCAAAACAAACCGCTACTTTTTGTCGGGGGATGTATAAAACTGCATTATTCTTATTATTATCTGTTCAACAGTTTTTGTGTGTATATCCAAGCAATATACTGGGAGTCCCACCAACTAAGGGACACTCCCTAACTTCTAAATCTAAACGGTTCCCGATATCGAAATGCGGTTTTCGCTCAACAATGCGAATCATGGGGCAAACAATTTGCCGTGGAGATATTGTTCAAAATATTTTTAGTTTTTGTGAAATTTAATCACCTTTGAGTTTTTAAATGCAATCATGTATTTTTCTCACTAGCATTAGAGAGATCATAAATAGACGAATACAATGATGTAACATATATTAATGTTTTGATAATATTTTGAGTATAAAAATATACTTTCTGACATGTGATTTTCAATTAAATACTTGAGATTTCAGGAAAAAACTACACGTTTCGTTTAAAATCTCATGTCAGAATGTATAATTTTATACACAAAATACTATAAAATATTAGCATATGTTACATCATTGCATTCCTCTTACAATCTATCTATTGCTAATGAGAAAATATATGGTTCCCTTAAGAAAAACTAAAGATTATTTAATTTCTCCAAAACTAAAATACTTTAAACAATATCTCTACACCATTTCTCTTTTGTCTTGAACCATGATTATACATTCTTGAGAGAAAACTCTATTTCGATATTGAAAACCGTTTAGAAGTTTTGGGGATGGTCAATAGTTAGTGGGACTCCCTTAAATAGGACTAGTTAGTGAGATGTATTTCAGTAATTCAAGTTTTAATTCCGTTTGATAGAAGATACCACACATCAGAATTATTTGTAATTGTCTAAATATATTGGAGCCATTTTAAACGTTTTCCGCAATTTCGCACAATAACTTTCACAAGCAATTTAAATACGTTAGTTTATGTAAGAAATTGAAAGGTGTATTCGTTTGGCTCAGTGGTAGAATCCTCTCTTCCAGAACCCTAGGCTACAGGATCGAATCCGGTGCTTGCCCGGAATTGGTTTGCTTATCAGTGATTTGTTTTTGTCAAATTAACTGTATTACAAAACTTTTTCCATAGCGTAAATATATTATTTTGATTTTAAAACAAGGTGACCGTGAAAAGGGCTTTTTATCTTTCTACGAAATATTTGTTTTCTACTCTCCAAATTAGATTAGAATTTTTATATTAATTGTTTATTCATAAATATCTTATTCTAGGAAATACAAGGATGACATTAATAAGGAAACCAAAAGTCCTGGTTTACTAATGCGATAATTTGCTCTCGCAGAGCTTGGCTATGGTGAGCCATGTCGAATAATGAAACCGGAGTAGTTCAATTTGCTTAGCCGCGAGTGAAAATATTGATTTTTCTTTCTTACAAAACGGCAACGCCGCAGGGCCCCTTATCTCATTTTGACCTGGAATCGACAACACGGAAGTACTGCGAAGAATGCAATTTAAGATATTATTTTGATCTGAATGCCGCACGTCCAGACAACCTATTAGCATTATTTTATAATTGCTGGTTTGCATTCTTTTTTCGCAATCGTGAATTTTGCTTACATTATACATAACTTTGACAAGACAAATGTATAATTTTGCAATTTGGTGAATTTTTTTGTAATGTAGAATGAAAACAAAAGCTACGAAGACAAGGACTCGAGCCCGCTGCTTCCTGAGTCCTAGAGAAACACTTTGACACTGAGCCATTCATTCGCTCTTCTCACACTCTTCTTATAACAACACATTTCATATTTTAAAAAACTTGAAAGCAACAATACGTTTGCAAAAATTAATGTCAATTCATTTTTGTAGGCAGGAATCACGAAAGTCTTTACTTCTGTACTACTATTATTTTGCTCCCAATAAACGTTGAAGTATTTTATACGTACTCCAATAAAATAAATGTAATCTTCATAGTTCGATCTATAGAACTCAGATTTTTAAAAAAAGTAGTGTTGCTACAGAATGGATCAGACTTTACCGTATTAGCTTTCTATTTCCTCTGGTCTCGGCTATCTATTCGGACTTGACACGTACTCTTGCCAGCTGCCATCTATCGTCGCCCAAAGTACACTTTTTTTAAAGTTTCTTCATTTTTCGATTTCCTAATAGCAGAACGGAAATATTATTTAATGAATATTAAAGAACAGTAAAATCTCGTCCTAACTGGCAATTTTCTTTGAAAAATTTGGAGCCGTTTTTAAGGAAATGGCGTTTAAGCGCTACTGTAAATGCGAAATTTAAGCTCTTTTTGACAGAAAATTTTTGAATTTTCGAAAAACATCATCAGACGTCATTTGAAGTATACCAACTTACAAATACAACACTGTTTACAAATTGCTGGAAATGTGCATATTGAGGGTGTAAGAGATGTTTTCAAAAAAAATATACTTGTCTATTTTTTAAAAAATCGAAAAAATACCCCAAATTGAACTTGGCTTCATAGCACTATCTGTTCAATTAGCACTATCGGTGCAATTAGCACTATCCGTTCGAAAAGTATGAAAAAAAATATGGACCCATTTATGAGAAAATGGCATTTGAGCGTATTAGGAGTTTGGTTTCACAGAAAACAATTGAGTTTTTGAGAAACTTTATTTGACTTCATTTAAAGCACATGTACTCATATATATAATAATATGAACAAATCACCTATTGTAATCTCAAATCGCTAATTTAATATTAATGACGGGAGAGATTCAGGTCAAAAAATTTCATTTTCGTAATTTTTGAGAAAACAAAAGAATAGAGCAATATGGTGTACATGTCATGTTATAGAGTACATTAGGCACTATCCTTACCAAATGTTTAAAGAAAAAAATTGGAGCCGTTTTGGAGAAAATCTTGTTTTCACGTCACATTTCCCACAATTTGTAAACATTATTATAATTGTGAGGTAAATTGCTTCTTATAAATTTAAATAAAGTTTTTCGAAAACTCAAAAAAAATTCTGTGAAAAAGAGCTTTAAATTTCGAATTTAGAGTATTGCCTAAACGTCATTTTCTTAAAAACGGCTCCAAATTTTCTAAAAAAATTGTCATTTATGACAAAGTTTTGCTGTTCTTTAATATTCGTAAAATAATATTTCTGTTCTACATTTACGAAACCGAAAAATTAAGAAAATATAAAAAAATGTAATTTGGGCGGCGATGGATGGCAGGTGGCAAGAGCATATGGCCAGTCCGTATAGCTAGCCGAGACCAAAATATACTAGAAAACTAATACGGAAAAGTTTGTGCCGTTCTGTACCATCACCTTTTCATTTATATTGCAAAGTACAGCTATAATTGATACCATTAATACGAGAAGTCTTAGTTTTAAGGCCATTTTTAAACACAAAGCAGAATGCTATGTATAAGTTAATTAGGAATTTTACGCTAAATACAAAGAAAAAATTAAGAGTAACAAAAAAACTGACGAGATGGAACATTTTTGGTAATTTCTGTGGTGGCAGCAGTATTTTTTTCTTTCGTTTTTACAGAGTTGAAATCTATAAGAAAATGTATAAAAATCCTATGGAGGTTTTTTACTTACAGACCATGTGTAATAAAATGAAAGTGACGGCCCCGTGGCCGAGACCGCTAAGGCAGTAGTGCCGTAGTGGTCTTGGACCGTGAGGTCACGGGTTCGCGTCCCGCCTCGGGCATGGTTGTATGTGTTCGTCCTTTCACCACCTCTTATCACCATATCGTGTCATCATCATTTCATAACGTTACTCCCAATAGTGGTCGCTAATGACAGAGTAGTTGATGCGACCTTCAACAACAACAAAATAAAAGTACTAGTATAAGCACGTTTTATAAACAAAAGCTCTAAAGAGAATTACATCCACCAGATATAAGCAAAGAAGTGATCCGATGATTGGCGGAATAGGCGGAAAAACGCTTCGTAGAGGAAACGTCTTACACACGGCGTGATAAAGTGAATATGGAAGCTAATCAATTGTCTTTCACTCCTACTTGCGAATAGTGTTTTAACCCACCCTGGAAAATGTTATGTTTGTATGAATACTTGTCACTTTTCAAAGTTGATACCATTAAAATCTAGAGCTTGGAAAAACGATCGCACATAATTAAACAGATACGTACCCACTGATTATCAGTTAAAATTAATTTATCATCAGTTGTGATAGTCACACAAAAGATCGATTCTACTTTGAAAAAAAACAAACAAGCTTTTATAAAAAATTCCCTCGTTTACTCTTTCTCCGTGTGTTTACATCTTCAGCAAACATAATACTTGTATATTTCGATTTGCTTACGTTTGGGAAATAGTTTTCTTCTCTGAGAAGAGTTCCAAACAGAAATGATCCCGCTGATCACAACTGAAAATGTCCTAACAATTTTGTCAAATGTAGATGAACTTGCAATGCAAATATGTTCTAAATAAATGTTTCTATATAATTCTATTCAGAGCAAATTTTAATTACATTAAAAAATTAACAACAGCTTTTTCGTAAAAGTATATTTTCTTTAATAAAAGAACTCATACGGAATAATCATTCTTTATTTTCATCGTTCAGTTCTCGATCTCTCAGCGATGTTTCCGCTACGATGAAAGTAGAAACAAAGCGAAAGACAAAATTGAATTAAAACTAAATGCTGCATCGGCACGTATTTCCTTGCATATTTGCATATACATATTACATATATGTAATAACAATATTAAAATACACACAAGGCCCGCAGAAGTGTTTCCAATTCCCTAAAGTTTTGTCAACGCTGGGTTACGAACTCACGTATTTAGGTTCAGCAAAATATTACTATGTCTACTACACTATTCACCCAAAGAATCACAGCCTCTCCGACTCTTAAGTTGCACAGAGGAACTAATTTTTTTTAATTGGCGTGCGTAAACTCACAATCCGACGCGTAGGGCGCCACTACTGGAAGTCTGAGATGGCCTTATTTATGAGTTTCGGGAACTTCTGTAAGAACTCAAGGTTTCAAAGTTCGAGTTAATAGCAAGCGAGCTCGACCAAGCGACCCCTCTGAAGGTCATTTCCAAACACTGAAGTCTGAGGAACAAATAGACACTGAATGTTAATGAATACAAGAAAGTATATATAGATTTGGAATAAATGCATTTAAAAAATATTTTCCCCGCAAAATTGCTCTCTCATTAAAATTAATTTTTTAATTTTCCATACCATTCACTAGAAATTTCTCTAATTACACATATTTATTTACATGTGTGTACCATTACAAAAATTTGTAATACTAATCTATTGTTTGTTTCTATATTGAATTTAAATTATTTGTCACAATTGTCCAAGAGATCGTAGCAAAGCATTCTCCCATTATTCTCCGATATTACTGAATTAGTGCCACATTCTTCAAACCCCGTCTTTCCTTTTATGTATTTACTTGAATTGCTAGAACGCGTTAGCTTGAACTGTTAGATAAGCGTTGCTTGCCTTAGAGTTGAGGATGGCTCAAGACGCGTGACAAAAATATATTTTTACTCTATCTACTACACTAATGAGACATTATTGTATCTCTCTAATGAGACATTACTGTATGTATGTATGTATTACTGTACTAACTAAATGAGAATTTATTGTATCTCTCTTTACATGATCTATTCATTTCAGGTAAAAACCTACGCACCTCCATTTTATCTTCCGTGCCACCGTTCCGTCGAAATGCAATTTTAAAAATCAATTTGTTTATATCATAATTCAATTAATAATGAAATAATTTGTTTTTTACTCAATTTCCTGTCGAGACTGTTAACTATTGGCAGCCACTTAGCACAAGTAACTAGAAGATATCCAAGCACATAATAAAGAAGCGTACACATTTGCAGGAGAACAGCTTCCTGCGTTTTGAAATTAGAAACAAAATTTATTTGTAATGCAGATGAATGAAAATAATGAAACTCAAGTTTCAACGATGTATTAAGAATATAAAGGAAATTTTAGAAGTTAGAAAACAGCAATATTTCCTTAGCAACAATTTCTACCGTTTTGCCGTAAGTCAGAAATCGTTAATATAATATAATCAGCGAAACGCAAAACGACCTGAACCAAATACTTGACGCAAAGAGCGACCGGATTGTCTGTAAAACAAATGAGGGTTGGCATCAGATGCTAATTTCCTATAAACAATTGCGTAAGGAAAGGTGATAGCGCCGATCGGATTGCGGAATTTCGCAACTTGTTGAAAGGCAATTGAGATGAGAGAGTAAAGAAATATTGCAAAATTTGTAAATTTATAAACAATTTCCAATTTTTGCAATTCTAAAGTGGGAAGAGTTTCCTGATGGCCCAGAACCGAAAACTGCGAATTAAAAATTTTGCAACAAATAACAATTTTATAAACAATTTCGAAATGTGCGTTATTCCTGCGGAAGTGTGTGTCCAAATTGTCCCTAAGTTCAATATCGCAAAATAACAATTTTGACCAGAGATGCAAATTGATTGCTTAATATCTAGTTTAATTGTTGCTTTAATAATAAATATACAATTGGTCTTTGAATTTTATTGTCTTGTATTGAAATGGTTCTCTAGGAATTTTCTATCGAATGCAGAAAGCCAGTATTTTGCAATTTTTGCAACTTTTAGAATCACTTATGAACACTTGAAAATGTGCAATTATAATAGTTTTTCTTAGGGAAAAAATCTGGACATTTGATAAAGTTCATGGATTGTGTATGAACAACAATATTGGAATTAGAATGCGTATAAGAAAGTAATTTGTCTAAAATTAGTGTTATTTTATCTCACTTCACCGTAATTTCTTCAAAAAGAATTGTGTTAATAGTGGTTAAATATATGTGTTCATATATATTTGAATAAATTTACTTTAATGTTCGTAAAAGTGTTTCATTCCTTGTATTTTTATTTTGTACGACGTTAAGTTTGTTAGGACACTCCCCCCTGTGTTGAGATTGGCTGCATAGGTTTGTGAGGCTCCGCCTGCGACGTTTCGTCATGACAAGGGCTGCCCAAGCCGTGCACAAGCTGAACTTAGCCGCAGACGGCCGCGATCAATTTTTGTTTCCAGAACGGTACATTCATCAATTTGGAAAGGAAAACATAGTGAAAAAACGGAAGTTTATTATTTTTTACAAATATCTTCCAGAAAACATTGACAGCTAAAATCTTCCATCCAGCCTGGTTTGTACACTAACGTTAAATAGAAAAAAAATAGGTAGGGTTTCGACATGAGAAAGTTAAGTATTCTCTTGTCAGGAGAAAGAGAAAATCTACACCAGAGAACTACAGTCGTTTCCGGATATATTGAACTCGGATATAGTGAACTAAAGTCACTGGCTCCGTTTCAAATACATTACGAATAAGCATAAGTGTTAGCACATTTTTCCCGGCGCCGCCTGTAAACATTAACCTTCGCCCAGCTGGGCGGTCACTGGGCATTCTTCTCGCCTGTTATGGGAGTTCCATGGTACAATAGTGAATTATGGGGGCGAGAATATGAATTTCATGCGTCCCACTAAAGAAATTAAATAAAAAAATTTGATTTTCCCCCTGTCTGCGCGCGGACTTCCTGATTTGGCCGTTGGAGGTTGTAGTGACTCTGCTGGATGGTGGGGTTCCTGAAGCCGCCCCCCCTCCTCCGGCGCCGGAGGAGGCGGGAATCGCCGCCGCCACCCCCTCCCTCACCGCCGCCTCCCCTCTCGCCCTCGCCGGCGTCCCCTGGCCGGCAACCGGCAGCCACCCAGCCCGGGGCGCACTTACGGGGCTCTGGTTGGCGCGAGGGGCTAGAGAGCATGGGGTGGGACGATGAAAGCATGGCGTCACGGCATGGCGTGAAATGTGCGGTGTGTTGGTGCAAATAAACTGCTTTTGGGAGGCTGTGTATCCACGTGCAATGGCTTGACAACGTGTTGTGCCGAGAATTTATTTCGGCAGAAGCATTTTATATTTAAAAAAACACTTCTATAACCACGGCTGTAGAGTTTCGAATAATGTAAAAGTTTGGACAGTGTAATCAGATATTTAATTTGGTTTTGAAGTATTTTGAAAGGAATTCCGCTTCCGTTTTCTATAAATTGCTATTCATGTTGCCTTTTAAGCAGTGGCGTGCATCCATGGAATGAAGGGAATGAGTCATTCCCCTAAGCAAAGCATAGAAAAATCCTTTATATATTTAAAATATTCGTTGCTTATGTCCAGAGCAAAACTGTTTACTCAACTCAGATTCTGAGCTAGGTACTAGTGATTGAACTGTAACAATCGATGTTTTCAAAACGGTGTGTAAATTCGTCTCGTGACGTTAGCAAAGCTTCATTCTTCGAAGGTTCTGGCGTTCGACTTCGTCATGTCTTGTGAAAAGTCGGGTCTGTCTATGAAGGCGCGAGGAGAATGATTATTAGAATTCGTTCCGTTGTGCTCGACTGGTAGCAATTTGAAGTTCGAAAGAACTTATTATTTTGGCTTTTTGAGAGTGTTTTATTTACGTGCTAACTACATTATAATACAATGAAAGTATAAAGCACCTAATAATACCAAGAACATTTATATTAAGTTACAGAAAGAATCCTAAACAAAGTAATTCTTTGTGTACCGTTCTGCAGTTCTCCCTTGCGGGAAGGGAAAGCATCGGCGAACTCATTCCGCGCAGTAGTCATGGCATCTAGCGAAGAAAGTGGGAACAACCCGCGTTGATCGACACGGCGCAACGCCCACGAATCCCTTGCGATAATCTCCGTTTCCAGTGATACATTCGAAGTAGGCACTATCAAAAGAATAAAACATTGCGCCTTAACAAATACGCTTGTGCCTTAAAAAATTATGCATAGTGCCTTAACAAATTATCTGAAGAGATATCGGAAACTGACCCTGAACTAGCTTTATGCATTGGGCATGGCTTTTATGTAAATTACTTGCTTTCCGGGAGCAATAGTGCAGAGAAAGCAGCATCCTTGTATCAAAGAATTTCAGTAGTACTCAAAGGAGCTCATTTTAATTTGAGTAAAGTCATTAGCAATTCTTCATTATTTCTTGGCACACTAAACGGCACCTCAGCGCAATACCCTTCCACCCACCCCCCTTGCCTCAGGCGCTACACACAGAATATTAGGTTTCACATGGAACACACGTGATGACACACTTTGCGTTACCTACAACAAACACTCCAATCCAGACACTTTCAATTTTTCATGTATGACAAAAAGAGTCGTCATACATCTGATTGCTTCTATGACCCATTGGGCTTCTTGAATCCTTTCGTGGTCAAATTGAAGCTTTTTTTGCAAACATTTTGATATTTGCTTTTAGATTGGGATGCTCCACTAGATTCTGAACTTGTTTGTTGCTGGCAGTCCTTATTCAATGAAATTATTCTAGTACCATCGGTCATACTCCCGCAAAAGGTGCTGACCCATGCTCACCTCCCATCGTATGTGGTAGGATTTTGTAATGCCTCTCATAAGGTGCATGGTGCTGTATTAAATCTTGTTAATTATAATTCTGCATCTGTTATAGACAGCCACTTGCTGCCTTCCAAATCTAGGCTTGCTCCGTTGACAGGCTCTACCATTCAACGCTTGGAATTATGTGCTGCTTTGTTGTTGGTGAAGTTGGCCAAAAAAGTAGTGAGAACAGTAGAAATTGTGTGTTCAGTTAATCAAGTTTATCTTTTTTCAGATAGTTTAATTTTCTTACACTGGCTTGTGAAAAACAATCATAAGTTGGATGACTTCACTGCCCATAGAGTTTCTAAGATAATGGCATGCATCCACTGTCTTGTGAGCGTCATGTCAGCTCAAAGCACAACCGGGCTGATCTGATCCGTGGAATCTCCCCGGAAGTACTGCAGCACAGTCCACTCTGGTTTAAAGGACTGCACTGTTCAAGAGCGCCAGTCTCTAGGTGAGCCAAGCCTTTTGTTAATGCTGAAGTAGCAGAATGTGGTAACATACTCTCCCTGTTGTTTGTTCACTGCTTACCAATCAGGTATGCCTTCTACGAAGAATTCTTTATTCAATTTCTGCTTAGCAGGCACTCTAAGTATCACAAACTGATAAGAGTGTTGGCACTCTGTGTAAGGTTTGTCAACAACATACGAGCCGAAATTGCTGCTCGCGTCGCTCCTGCATCTCCTCCACAGAGGAGAAGTGGTTGGTTATCCCCTCTTGAATTGGGAGAAGCCACGGTTGTAATAGTAAGGTTCATTCAACAAGATACGTACCCGCTTGAATATAAAGCACTTTTAAAAAAGAAGGCATTACCTCCTAAATCATTTCTCCTTAGTTTGAATCCCTATCTAAGCCCTAACTGGCTCATGCGGGTGGGTGGTCGTTTAATGCATTCTCACGTGGAGAGGTTGAACAAGTATCCTGTTTTCATTCCACCTGACCACAAATTTACTCTCCCTTTTTTAGAAAAGATACACCTCGCGTTTCTGCATGCAGGTCTAGCCTTCATGATGGCATGTGTACGCCAGTAGTTTTGGATTCCCTCCTTACGACGTGCAAAAAAGAGAGTAATTAATGCTTGCATGACTTGTAAACGGTGGCCAGCCACCCCTGTTGAACAGGTTATGGGTTCGTTACCCCCCAGCCGTGTTAACCCTTCTCGGCCATGGGCTCACACGTCCTTAGATTATTGTGGGCCGATTCTGACAAGGCCATGACTTACAAGATCCAAAGTCTCTGAGAAGTCTTGGATTGCTGGTTTTGTATGCCATAGCACAAAGGCAGCACATTTAGAAATTTTAGAAAACTTATCCGCTTCCCAATTCATTGCTGCCTTTGAACGATTTGGATGACGGAGAGGTTACCCTGTGCAAATGTATAGTGATAATGCTAGCACATTTAAAAAGGTCAGTCGCATCATTCAGAAGGCTAATCGCTTTGTTATTCCTCCTCACGATTTGGAAGTTGTTACAAAATTCTTGTCAATGCAGGGTACCTTGTGGTACTTTCATTTTAAGTGTTTTTAAAAATTGTTAAAAGTTATTACTTTCTTTAACAATAAGGAAATAGACTTTAAAATTTTTTGACTGAACGAATTTCCTTAACAATAAGAAATAAGAATATTCGGTTATAGTGAAACTGAACCTCGGTTAAAGTGTACCTCAGTCATAGGAAATACAATGACCTGAAAATTAATAGCCTTCTGGAAAAAATATATATCGCCTCCGTGCGGCAAATTTCAACATTTGTCAGCTTGAAAAACATATCGGCCAGAGGTCATAATCGAATAAGTCTCCCTAGCGGACCCGGAATGGGCTATCTTGAAGATGATCTCATGCCACTCAGTTTCACTACGGAAACAAAGCTCGTGTCGTCCGTGGGTTACAACTGGCGGCACACGCAATTGCTTGCTTCAGTTTCAAGCTTCATGTTAATTGATATTCCACAGGACAAAATGCGTTGGACTCCACGTAGGCGAAAAGGAAGCAGATGACTGTCACAGCCCCTAGCCTGACGATAACCGCCGCGTCGCGCGCAAATGCGATCAGTTTCATTACCTGCTTGTGCCATCCCGCTACCGAAAGGATCTCGTATATTATTAGACGAATAAAAGGACTTCCAAAAGTGCAACAGGTATTGAAGAATATAAAGACCGCATTACGACACATAGACACACTGGGCATTGCAGAATCAAGAATGGAGAGAGCTCGAACTCTGGAGAACGACCAAGAGAAATTAATAATGAAATATGTGCGAAGCAAACAATTGCAAATAATTGATTTTTAAGAACAAATAAAGACAATGAATTTATTAATTCGTGCTAATAATATATTTCGCTAAGTGTTTATATCAATAAAATCAATGATTGTGAAGAAATTCTAATTAATTTGGACTTCGTCGGATATAGCGAACCAAAAATTCTAATCCCCAGAAGTTCTCTAAAATCGGAGTCAACTGTATATTGATATTTTATTTTACCTGTTTATATACGAGGAAATTAAAACACAAAAACGATCTGCATTGGGAGCCGTAATATTAGTTATAAAAAATAATATAGTTTCATATAACTTCGGATAACTATTAAAGCGATATAGATAATATAATACGTAATATAAAAACGTTAAATACAGTTTTGGAACTTTTACGGTCAGCAAAGCAATTTTCTTCTCTATTCGCCAAAGAAGGTAAATCTTGCGTGTATTGTATTTAAAATTAAATAACTTATTTTCGGAACTACATGCTGGACATAATTTTGAGCAATATTCACAATATTTCCTCTTCATGAAGATACGGGGAGACGCACACGTTATCAATGGATCTCCGCTACATTATCGATTTGCGCGGAGATCCTCCACTTCATATACTTGCGCGCATATCCTTCACTTAACGAACTTGCGTTAGGTCAGGTCCTCCTCTTCATCAACTTACGTCTAGATCCTCCACTTCATCGACTTGGACATAGATCCATTTCATCGACTCGCGCCTAGATCCTCCACTTCTTCGAATCGCGCTTAAATCCTCCAATTCATCGATTCACGCCAAGATCCTCCACTTCAGCGACTTACGCCTAGATCTTACATTTCGTCGACTCACAACTAGATCCTCTACTTAATCGACTCACATCTACATTTTCCACTTCTCTTGCGACTTCACTAGTTTTCTTATATTACTAGAGCTTGTGTACTCTTCATCCGAATTTGTACACATTTTTCTTACATTACACTTCCACTTTTCGACATTCCATCTTTTCTTGCTCCTATTATTGTCTTTTACAGTGAACGGTGAATAATACGCTCGTTTCGCGCCAATATTTGAAGCCAGATTTTTCATGCAAAAATAAACTTAACAATTTTAATAAAATGTCAGTGGGAGAACAGATTCATATACAATATTATACCATAGAAAACAGCAAATTGAAAAGTGTGTCACATACAACGTTGTTTCAGCCGACGCTTCAATTATTCGATTAAAAATCAATTTTGTGTCTGATCAAGTCACAATCGTCCAATGGTCTTTCTTGGTGCGAAATTCCTTATATGCGAACTATGCAAACACGCACACATGCGTATATATGTAAGTACGTGTACATATACAGGTTGTCCGCGGAGGAAACGTCGAAACTTGGAAAATAAGTTCTCAAGACACTTCTAAGCATATTTTTTCTAATAAACTTCGTGGAAATTCCGAATGGTTGAGCCGCAATAAGCCCTCAAAAGTTGATTTGAAAATATGCATTCCAGGCAAAAATTGCATAGTAGAAGCATAGAAACGCTGCAAAAATATATAAATTGTTTATTATTAACAAAAGAAATTAATATATTTGACCGCAAAGAAAAATTAACCGAGAAATAAAAAACACCCAATTGGACTGCTTTTTTATTTTTCCATTCTGAATTTTCATATGATTCTGGATATATATATATATATATATATATATATATATATATATATATATATATATATATATATATATACACACAGGGTGAGTCACGTAACTTTAGCACCTCCTGTAACTTTTGAACGATTGAAGTTATTGCAATGCAGTTTTCACGCAAGTGCATGAGGGAAAGGGGCTAATTGATACGTGCATTAATTTCTATTTTATCACTTGTATTTTACGAGATTTTTTAGGTAACTTTGTTTTTTCAAATGGAACTATACATATTTTTTCACTCCACCATGACGAGCGTAAAAAGATGAATCCAATGATGTACATATTGTCATATGTTAGATAAGCATTTTTTTGATTAATTTTGATTTTTGCGACCGGGGCTTAACGGACGTTTTGAATAGTCCACCACACAAGGTCATGCAGCGCTCCACCAGCACACGTGCGCCCGGCGAAGGGAAGGGAAGGGGAGGGATCTTATTTGAAAATACGAAACATAGTATTCCAAGTATTCACAAAACCATTGCAGTTTTTTCCTGAACTGTGCTTTCCATCCTTCTGCATTTTCACATTTTCGTCTTTCTTTGATTGAAGGAATTAAAGGATGGAAAATAAGGATTCGTCATAAGTTTGTATTGTAATAAAATTGTTTATAACTTCAACTCCATTTAATGGGATTTCATAAGATACGTAGTAATGGGATCTTGAAACAAAGCACAATAAGAATAAATAATTAAAACTGTACAAAAATATATTGTATATTTTGAGCAAACAATTTCAATGTTAATACGAATATAATAATAACTTAGGGATAGAATAATCTTACTTCAATAAATACTACTTAAAACAAATCCGTATTTTCAATCCCTAAGAAACCCAAATTACTGAAAATGGATTAAGATGAAAAGGAGAGTTCAGGAAAAAGTGCAACAGTTTTGTGAATATTTTTCGTATCCTCAAGTACTTAAATCCCTTCCCTTCCCTGACCCCGCGTTTGCTGGGGGAGCGCTGCGTGACCTTGTGGGGCTGACAGTTACAATGAAAATATCCGTTAAACACTAGTCGCAAAAAATCACAATTACTCAAAAAAATGCTTATCTAACATATGACAATATTTATATCTTTGGATTCGTCTTTTTACGCTTGTCATGATAGACTGAACAAATATGTATAGTCCCATTTGAAAAAACAAAGTTACCTCAAATATCTCGTAAAATAAAAGTAATAAAAGAGAAATCAATACACGTATCAATTAGCCCCATTCCCTCATTCACTTCCGTGAAAACTGCATTGCAATATTTTCAACCGTTCAAAAGTTACAGGAGGTGCTAAAGTTACGTGACTCACCCTGTATATATATATATATATATATATATATATATATATATATATATATATATATATGTCGTGTACTGATGCTTTAGTACAATGGTGCTGTTTAATAAATATTTACCTCATTTCAATAATTAACACTCATTGCCATGTGAACATACAAAATGTTTATTAAATACATATTTTTCAGAAATGAAGATTGACTCGCCATCCGGAGCTGAACAAGTCGAAGTCCTTAAGTTTGTAACGACAAAAACACAACAAGTTTGTAGTTTCTCTTTCACGTTTCTGCTTAATTACGCTTACTCTGGAGAGTTCATTAACTTATATAAAACAACTATTTGTTTAGTTATTTTCTCTGTATTAGTCAATGTAAAGATTATTTTAGTAGTCGCCTCTAGATGCCAGTCGTCACAGGGTACAACGTGTTTTAACCTTTACTATTCGTGCATTTGTGTATTGAGAACTAATCACTTTTTTCTTCCGAAATATACTACAGCGTATAGTTCAACCTTCTACGTGATTACTTGTATGAATTAAACATTTCTCTCCGTACATTGCTTTATTCTTACCTATTCCATATTAACATCGTTTACAAAGCACCTCCATGCAAGGATGAAACAACCGATTCAATGGGGAGCAGGGTAACGAGAGAGACGTAAAAGCGACGTACCTGCGAGAGGCCGTAGTCTTCGGGGAGGAGGCCGGGCGGCAGCGCGGAGACGGAGGGGCGGATGAGGGTGACGGCGGCGCGCAGGCGCGGCCTGTCCCGCGGCCACGTGTAGCGCAGCGCCGACAGAAGGCGCATGTAGGAGGCGTCCAGCGCGGCCGTCATGTACTCGGCGCTGAGGCCCGCGGCCAGGGTGATCTCCGCGAACAGCCTTAGGCGCGCCTCCCAGCTCTCCTGCGCGCGCACCTTATCTCGAAGAGCCTGCACACAGCCAACACTTAGACGAAGCAATTACAAAGCCACATGGACAATTTTTCCGTGCCTTAAAATTATTTGTTCAATCAAATATAACAAATCAACATATAACATAGTTTAAAGCTGCTTCCTATGACAAATCTTCTCGTATTAAGTAAGTTGAGTCATTTTCTCAAAGAAAAGAGAGCTTATGCATTAGAGATAAACTCCACAACCCCAAAACACGCGGTCACATCACGCTTCCCGCTCGCTTCTCCGTTGGAAACTCCCTTCTCAGAGAACGTGAGACCAGGATTCGGAAGAATGTCCTGTTAAAAAATTTTAACACGACATCGATCCTCTTGTAACGACAGAAATTACTGAAAAATAATTTTTCAGCACCCCTAAAAAATATAATTTTATTTGAATTTGAAAAGTGAACGCAATCACTATACAATGTGTGACTTGTTTCTAAATGTAGGAACCCGGTTGCGCAGTATAAGCACTTTTTTACCACTCAGTTTTGTTAATTATTCAACAAATAATATAATGAATTAACAACAAGAGACTTGTCAACGAAGAGTTGAATGAAATCTCGGGCCGTTCTTAAAGCGGTTGCTACGGTCACTTTACGAAGACGCTTCACTGGCATTGTCAAAATTTGAAAGGCCAGAATGTAATTATCAGAAGTGTATACATTTTCTTTGTATTCGAGCATTATAAACGACCTCTTTCTTACAGGAAATCGTTCTTAAAAGGACATCTTACGGCACATATTATGTGGTTTTCATGTGTAGCACGAATAATTGCGTCATCACACGTTCAGCCAATTGCAGCGAGAAAATGTTAAAGAGAAGCGCGAAACCCAATAGCCACACTCCGTTTCAACGAGATGTCGAATACTCCTGGCGTCACAATAAAGTTGTCTCTAAAAATTAATTTTGATTCTCTTATAAATTTATAATGCTCTTATACACAAAATAGCGTATGCAACTCGTTTATAATGTTGCTTTATTGCATTCATACAGAGAACCCCGCACAAAACTTATGGAAATGAGTTGTCAGTCAAATTGTCTGAAAATTTAGTATGCTTTTCCTTAGATCATACTGATCAAAGTTGTTAGGGCTGTTAAGCAGAAAAATTCGTTGTTTTTGAACTTTTATATAATTTAAAACGGAGATCATGTCGATTTGTCGAATGTTAGAAAAGCACATACGTGCTCTCAATGCGTATTCAAATGGAGAACCTCACTAGTTCACACTTATGAATTATGACATTTCATTTTCCGAGAAATAATTGACTTTAAATGTACATGTTATTGCATTGTGAAAGTTTTAATTAATTTACCCTTTGCACTTAAGTGCTGCAGGATTATCCTGCTTAGGGTTAGAGGAGGTTAGGACTCCTCTTTCAGCCATTTTTCCGGAAAAAGAATATTATATAATTGTGAAAGTTAATATTTAAAATAAAACGATAATCAAGCACCCCGATAGTGAGAGGCAAAGGGATCCACGATGATCAAGCACTTCGATAATGAGAGGCAAGGGGACTTACGGTAATGATTCACCCTACCGTGTAAGGCAAGGAGATCTACTGTGATCAATAAGCTTCGGATTTAGTCACTAAAAACAGTAAAAATAGGCAGGAAAAACAGGCACTAAAAATTCAGAAATAGGCACTTAAAACTCGAAAATGGTCACTTAAAATTCGAAAACAGCTACTTAAAATGACACTACAAATTTCTTAATCACACTGTAGCATATGCAATATACAAGTAATTCAATTAACATTCATAAGAAAGACAGTACCACAATGTACTTCTCTAAATTGTCTACCGAGAACTGATGTCAGTTGTCTGCCAGAATGTTTTTATAATGGGAGAAACTTCTTTCTACCTTACAAGAAGTTATTGGGCAATACTTCATTGCCCCAATCTCTGCTAGAGACCAATACAGTAGTAAGGCAGTTCACTTCCACTCAATGCTTCTAACAACAATAGCACTTGCTCAACAATAGCATGTTGCAAAATCAATTTGAAAATAGATATCATGAAATTTCTGATATAGAATCAGAGATTAATGTTTTTTGCTTTGCCGTTTTCCGTGAATGTTGACAGCGTTAATCACGATTTACAGCTGGAAATATTAGATCTTCAAAACGATGCGGATTTGAAGGACAAATTCCAGCACAAGGAAGATCTACTTCATTTTTACAAAAACTTTCCCCAGAGACAGTTTCTTAAGATCCACAAGCACGCTGCCCAAATTTTAAGTATGTTTGTGTCTACCTATGTTTGTGAGCAATTTTTTTCTCGTTTGAAAATTTATAAATCAAGACTCAGGTGCTCTCTCACAGATCAGAACTTGGCAAATGTCCTGAGGTTAAGTTGCACTCAATAATTTGTGCCAAATATTGAACGCATTGTGCGAGAAAAAGAATTAAAAAATATAGAAAGAATTAATAATATGTAAGATCTTTGTATGTATTTTTAAAAATAGTTGGTATTATAAGTCTTAGACAAATTCATTTATATTATTTATGTCAATTCACCATGCAGTAATTGTTACTATCGCAACCTTTCTCAAAGGTATTTGCTGAATATTATTTCCTTCACCGAATTATTTAATTATTGTTATCCAATATCAGTGGAAGCGACAATAACTATCCGCAGACAATGATAATGGCCGTTTTGGTATTTGTGCTTGTGAACTTCCACGGGTGTCAACGGACGAAAGCACCTCAGTGCGGAGCGAGAAACGACAGCGTGCACTGACCGTTGAATTTCTCATACACTGGCGTTTGACACATGAATTTCTCATATACTTCGTTTTTTCTAACGTGACCCATGACATTAGATCATTATTACATCGCCTGTCTTATAGAATGAATATTTTTAGCCGTGGTAAGCACATTTCTAAGCCCACGAGTTCCGTTGAGAAGGACAGTCGCGAATTAATGAAAAATATTCAGTTTAGAAAGCAGGGAGTCTAATAATTTTCTAATGTCATCCGCCAAGTTAGAACTAGTGGTACTACAGAAAGGCATAGACTTTCCCGTATTACTTTTCTATTTCCTTGGTCTTCACTAGCTATTTGAAATTGCCACATACTCTTTCTTGCCAACTGCCATCTATCACCGCCCTAACTACATGTTTTTGACATTTTCTTAATTTTTCGGTTTCCTATTGGTAGAACGGAAATATTAATTTTAGAATATTAAAGAACACAAAACCTAGTACTAAATAGAAATTTCCTTTTAGAAATTATGTGCCGTTTTAAAGAAAATTGCGTTTTATCGCTACTAAAAATGGGAAATTTGAAGCTCATTTTCACAGAAAATTTTTGAGTTTTCAAAATACTTTACTTGCAGTTATTTAAATCACGTACACTCACAAATATAATAATCTTTACAAATTGCTGGTAATGTGCATATTAAAGATGTGAGAGATCTTTCAAAATATTACATTTATATAATTTTTGAAAAAACAAAAAAATACCTCAAAATAAACTTTACGTCATATTAAAGAGTGTAATTTGCACTACCTGTTACAAAAGTTTCAAGAAAAAAATTGCAGGTACTGTGATATACCAAAATATATAATATTTTGTTAATAATATTGTTTGTAAATGGGTTGGACAAAAGGGCATGCAAATGGCGATAGCCTTAGCAACGCCGGCGCAGTGGTTGGCAAGGTCAACAAACTGCATTCAGGTCTTGAAGAGGTGGGGGCGCTGGCTAGATAGACAGATAAAATGATGTGGGATTGGTCTGAAAAGGAATGAAGAGCGTGGCTACTTGGTTTGATAAGAGGGGGATGGATTGGCTAAGGGAGAATAGACTGTCAAATTTTGTAGTTTTGTTTTAAAAAAAGAGGAACGAAGGACGGATACCGAAGAGTTGAGGGCGGAAGAACAGGGAGAACTGGACATTCTGATAGTGGTCGTCGAGTAGTAAAGATCGCTCGCGAGATCAACATTAGTGAAGTAGGACTTGTAAGCTTCGAGCGAGACTCAATAGTTTTTCGGACTCTGGAAGTTGATGTGCAACGGGAAGTTCGATTAGGACTTTGAAAGTTTTATATATATTGCGGTTTGGGACTTTAATATTTTACCACTAGTTGGGGAAGACTAGGAACTCTAAATATCAAGTAAGAACCGATAGATATTCTAGGCAGTGAGGGCCGGATGCGTCGGCAGCGTCGCAAGATTAGAAGAGAGAAGCGGGACTTGGGATCACCTACATTCAAGTGAGAAGAGACTGCGGGGCGTCGGCGACCAAGACGGTAGATAAGTACTGCAGTACAAAAGATATATTTCAACGTTTTTAACTATCTCGACATCAGCTTTCTCGGTTATATGACGAACTTATAACAGTGCCGTGTTAACGCCCGGGCCCGAAGGACCAAGACCCAGAACCTCCTATTGAACAGAGGAGACTCTGGGCCCTGGTCCAGGGGTCCCCAATATTTCTTAAAAAATATTCAATACTAAACTTTTCAAAAAGTTAAATAAAAATCGTGTAAAAAAGTGGTGTATGATTAAACTGTACGCAAAAAATTGGCATAAAGGAGTGATGCGTCACGCATCATCGATTACTATTTACAACAGTGGCGTATACTGTGGACTGCCAGCGGAAACTCGAGAAAATTACGAAAACAACAGTCTGTCAAGAAAAATTCTACTAAAAATAATTATAGACCACATTATTTTTCAGTGACATGTATTTCTCAATATAGTGTGTGTGTGTGTGTGTGTGTGTATATATATATATATATATATATATATATATATATATTTTGTGACATTTGATAGAAATTCAAAGTCCCACGCACGCCCAGGCAACGTACGCGAGCCAGGGAACAGTATGTTCCGTAAGCAAGCACGGCGATAGTCGCGGGAGCCGCGACCTGGCGGCAGCCCGTGGAAACCTCCGGCCGACCGCGCGAAGGGGTTGCGACGCGCGCAGTTGTCCGCTAAGGAGGGAGGCGAAGGAACTCTCTCCTATATTTGAGGAAAGGAGCTCATAAATACCGCCGAGAGTCAAAGAAAAGCTCTCTTATCACTTGCCACTTCGCACTTGGTTATTATTCATTCAACTACTCTCTCGACATCTACAGTTACTTAGAAGTTTTCACAGTAGATGCTGTGTTAGCTAGAATACGTCGGAATAGTGCTAATGCATTTCGGGAGACTGTGTCGGAAATAGGACACGAAGTTATCAAAGTTGAATAATTAGAACGTTTCGAGCAGAAATTAATAGTAAAACGCTGTGAATTTGGAAGTGAAGTTGAATGGCGTGAGATAGCGATCACTGCAATCTCAATATGTGCAGTAGTAGTAGTGTGCCAATCTAATATGTGCAGTAGAAGGACTAAACGCTTTACTGCTTATAAATAGCTGCACTGTACGCAAAAGAACTTTATTCGCATTGCTATAAATTGCGACGTGCATTGTCTACGCACGGAAGCGTACCAACGAGGGCAGGACGGATTTGGGCGAGCCGGGACAAGACGGACCTGGACGGGACGAGCTGCATATTCCGGAACGAGAAGAAGAGACGAAGAGGTCGGCGGATTACGTGAAACGCGTTGACGAGAGCCGGCTCCCCGCCGCGTGTAATCGACGTCGTGGACGCCGCTGCCCTGGCCTAAGATCGCTTCGCTGCCGCAACGTTGCAACTGCCGAGGTCAGGTAACCGCCGAACGGAGGGGAAGGCCAAGGTTGGCGTAGGTTATGGATTTCGTGCGGCGCGCTCAGAACGCCGTTTGTGTGCCAGCCGAATAAGTCGACAGAATTTGTGCCTTGCAGACTATGAACAGAAAACACTAGTAAATTCAATTGCCTTAATGATCAAAGACATGAGAAAAAGAAAGACATTGGTAATTATAAGGGGTTATGTTTCGTAATGTTTTAAAAAGGTCATGTTTATTGTTGTATAAAAGGATTTAAAGTGAATGTTGTACTTATGTTAAAGTAGTTGAATGGTTTAACAGACTGTGCACAAGACAGAATAAGGTTCAGGCAAATGTTATATTGCAACAAGTAAATTCATTTTCTAATCCACCAAAGACGGACAAGTATTTTAAGTGTTTCAACAACATTATAATTTGTAATAATTTTTCGTTTGATTTTTGGATTTTATTAAATTTGTGTTTTTATTTATTATTTGTGTGTGTTTGGTCAGCCCTTGTCACTTGTAAGATCCTGCTCCCCTGAGATTTTCAAAAGCTCGTTTTCGAGTATTCGTCTGCGCGTCTACGTATGCGCGACCACGCATAAGAAAGAAGCGTCAGAATATACATGCATATATGTATGTATATATATATATATATATATATATATATATATATATATATATATATATTCATTCGCGCTTATATAGCGAGAGCTGTGAGAACTAGTCTCACATTAGTTTCAGTTGTAGACTAGGAGTGAACACATCTACATCTCTTACACCGTGATTATGCTAAACGTATTATAATAATTATATTATAATACTTTGTTTCAATATATATATACATATATAAATATATATATATACACACATATGTATACATATATACATACAGGCTGAGTGACGTAACTTTAGCACCTCCTGTAACGTTTGAACGGTTGAAGTTATTGCAATGCAGTTTTCACAGAAGTGCATGAGGGAATGGGGCTAATTGATACATGAATTCATTTCTGTTTTATCACTTGAATTTTACGAGATATTTGAGGTAACTTTGTTTTTTCAAATGGAACTATACATATTTTTTCAGTACGATTCGGTACGATGTTTTTCATATGATAAAACAGAAGTAAATTCACGTATCAATTAGCCCCATTTCCTCATGCACTTCTGTGAAAACTGCATTGCATCAACTTCAACCGTTCACAAGTTACAGGAGGTGCTAAAGTTACGTGACTCAGCCTGTATGTATATATGTATACATATGTGTATATATATTTATATATGTATATTGTGATATACCAAAATATATACTATTTTGTTAATAATATTGGTTGTAAATGGGGTGGACAAAAAGGTATGCAAATGGCGATATACAGCCTTAGCAACGCCGGCGCAGTGGTTGGCAAGGTCAACAAACTGCATTCAGGCCTTGAAGAGATGGGGTCCCTGGCGAGATAGATAAAATAATGTGTGATTGGTCTGAAAAGGACTGACTATCGAGGGCGTGGCTACTTGGTTTGATAAGAGATGAATGGATTGGCTAAGGAAGAATAGACTGTCAAATTTTGTAGTTTTGTTTTAAAAAAGAGGAACGAAGGACGGATACCGAAGCGTTGAGGGCGAAAGAACAGGGAGAACTGGACATTCTGATAGTGGTCGTCGAGTAGTAAATATCGCTCGCGAGATCAACATTAGTGAAGTAGGACTTATAAGTTTCGAGTGAGACCCAATAGTTTTTCGGAATCTGGAAGTGCAACGGGAAGTTCGATTAGGACTTTGAAAGTTTTTTCTTATATTGTGGTTTTGGACTTTAATATTTTACCACTAGTTAGGGAAGACTAAGAACTCTGAATACCAATTAAGAACCGGTAGATATTCTAGTCAGTGAGGGCTGGATGCGTCGGCAACGTCGCAAGATTAGAAGAGAGAAGCGGAACTTGGGATCGCCTACATTCAAGTGAGAAGAGACTGCGGGGCGTCGGCGACCAAGACGGTAAATAAGACTGAAGTACAAAAGATATATATTTTAAAACGAGGTCATGACCTAAGGACAAGACAATTGTTAATATTGTTAAATAAATTGTTGAATTTTTTTCTTTTGGAAATGAAAAGATTTTCATTTAGTCAATCAAAATTGTTAAATAGTTAGAAATAGATAATTATTCCCTTTCAGATTCCTCGCCGTACTGTATTGTTGGCAGATCAAGTAATCGGCTATCTAGGCGATAGCGATTATCCATAACTGGGACCCATTGACCCAGCTAGCCGGACATTTATACATTTGTTGAAATTAGCTGTGGTTTGGTTTTAATTAACGTAACCTGTTCCTGGCGCCCAAAATTTTAATACAAATTCGGAACGGGTCACGATTATAACCATCTTAGGTGAATGATGCCAACGATCTCGTAAGAGTCTATGACGAGACGTTGTTGGTATATTTCAGTATATATGAGAAAATGGCCTTTGAGCGTTTCTGAAAATGCGGAAATTTGAGCTACTTTTCACAGAAAACGGTTGTTTTCGAGAAACTTTACTTGACATTATTGAAAGGCCACGTCCTTCTTAATATAATGATGTCAACAAGTTAAGGCTAATGTAAATGTTAACAATATGAGACAAGTCAAAAAATTATATTTTTACAATTTTTGAAAAATAAAAGAATAGAGCAATCTGGCGTCTATTTTAATCACAAAATACATTAGGCACTATCCCTACCAAAAGTTTAAAAAAAAAATTGGAGCCGTTTTTGAGAATTGCACATACTGTACGCAATATTGCGCGAAAACTACTAAACTTTTCAAACAAATGTATATGACCTCAATGAAATAACTCACTTTGGACAACAAATTTTATTAAAAAGAAAAATCTCTATCTTCAATTTTGTAGTTCCAGAAAGGCGCTGAAAAAATTTTAAACTTTTGCAATTCTCGAAAAGAGAGAGTTAACCGTGAAAATCGGACCACCTTAATTAGTGTATTTTACTCTATTCTTGAAAGAAATTTAAAGAAAAAATTTGGAGCCGTTTTTGAGAAAATTGTGAAAGTGGCCGGGGGGGCTCCATGTAAAGTACCCCTAAACTTTACAGAATCGTTTTCAAAATCTCAAAGCTTTGACTTGAACCAGATCGACCAGGGAATATCCATTTTGGAAGAAATCGTATGTATGGTTTACGCGCTGGCAGTGTTTACAGATGGACAGACAGATGGACGTTTTCCTTTCAATTTGTTTTTCGGTATCAAAGACCCACAAAACAGGGTATCTGGCTACACCACCTGTTAAGGGATTTTTTTCTTTATTTAGCAACTAGTTTTATCCACTTTATCGTTATCACGGTTCGGCAATGATTTTTTTCCGCCGAAAATTTGCCATTTTTTCGCGCAGCATTACATAACTTTCCGAAATCTTTTTGTTGGATCTTTTTGAACTTTTAAATGTAGAGAATTGGGCAGGTCTCGCGTTGGTTGCAAACTCTGATTTTGCGACAATTGAAAAAAAATTTTCGCCGTCCTCCTACAACTATAATTATGAAGACACATTTTTCTTAATGAAACGTGTGTACCAAAAACATTTTTTGAAATAAGTTCATATTGAATTTTTCGAAAATATGAGTGTTCATGGAATAATTGGCGTCAAACGTAGTTACCCGTTCTGAAAATACTGCGCTTCGTGATGATAATTTTAGAGGTTTTGAAGCATGCTACGTAAGGAAGAATATTTATATAATTTCATATTTCTTTGTTCGTTTCTTACATTGCAACTTTTGCTATAAATTTACAAATTAATCTGTTAGAAATTATTTTAAACATATTGAAAATATACATGAAATAACGTTAGCTAACCTTCAGTCGCCTCTCTCAATTTACGCTGTTGGATGCTAAATGGAGCCTGTATATTATTTCGTATATTATTTCTTTAGATTATTATTTATTATATATGTTTTATATTATTTATTATATATTTATGTTACTGCATTTTAAATTGCGTCATGTGTGTTAAACGTGAAAACCATTAGTTGAGCGGTCATTGTTTGTTTGTTGTAACCTATTGATGTTACATCGCAATGAGAAAGTCTGTATGTTCATGATTACACTGCATACCCTATAAAATGAATTCATTGCCAGAAATTTATTTTCATTAAAAGTTTTGAATAAAAAACCTATTCCTTGAAAATATTTACATTGCACACCAAATGTTCTACGATTTCAAATGAATTTTACAAAATATTATGACTGAGATGTGTTAATTCGGAGAGAAATTGTGGCACAAAGAGTATTACATAATCATTACCAATGGCGAAAAAGTACGTGCTGTTTTAGCACCACTAGTTTTATTAATGAAATGTGCATCAAAAAGAGATCATTAAATAAGATCCTGTTTAATTTTTCGAAAATATGAGTATTTTGCCAAATATTGTGTCAAGCATAGGCAATTTTTTAAATTTTATACAATTATTTTCTCAGAAACTGCTCCAATTTTTTCTTTAAATATTTTTCAGGTGTATAATAAAGAACAGTAACGAAAGTGGTGCTGGTCCCATTTTCGACACACTCTCTGTATTTTCAAAAATTGGAACGAAATTCCAAATGATAAATTCAAATTTCCCGCCCTTCGTTTGAGGTGTAGTCAGTTTGAGAAGTGCTTGGACGTTGGATAATCCGAGAATAGCTTAACTCATTACTGCCCAGAATGATTTTGTTCGCATAGTGCTCACCCATTATTGTCGCGTTCGTGACCGCACAGGAGCCATTGCAGACATTTGGTAGCAGGTTTTTGCCACTTTTAGTGCTATTGAATTGTTATGTTGCTATATTATACTATTAGAGCGTTCCTGAAGCGCCAAACGGTGGTTATTGAAGATTTTTTTCTATAAGAAGCAAAACCGTGGAAACTTCGCTGCATAAGCCCCGTCAACTTTGATGCGGACTAACCACCGATTGTTTCACATCGACCTCTCCCTCCGACTTATCCACAGGTGTATAGCACCAAGTACGGTTTTAGATGTAAATTCGAACCGACCCAAGCTATTTGTACACCCTAGGCATGAATGTACAATGACTTAGCGATCACAGCTAAACCAACATCTGGCATTCAAGAATGAAAAAGCTTGCTTGTACGTTTTGTTTAGGATGTCTACGTTTACTGAAGAACTAAAACTCACAAAGCATTGCAAAAGAAGCCAAATTGAGTTGACCAGAAATTAGCGTATGATATATCATACGCTGGGCATCAATGCGTTAAGAAAAAGTTGGAAATCTTAAGCATGCTACTCCACTGACAATCTTTTGTGTATTAAATTTTGGAAAGAAATATTAGGTTTAAAGTAAATTAAGCATTAAATCTATTTTAAATTGCGACATTTAATTAAGTTAAATGTGATAACGAAGGTATCATTTTGCTTTAGATGGTAAGGTGCGGGAATGAGGGGTAATTCCTATATAAAAGCTAGTATTAATAAGCATAACAATGTTATATTTAATTATATTATT
Source organism: Acheta domesticus (assembly GCA_031308135.1). Taxonomy (NCBI): domain Eukaryota; kingdom Metazoa; phylum Arthropoda; class Insecta; order Orthoptera; family Gryllidae; genus Acheta; species Acheta domesticus. Next base: position 41,607,903 of record JAHLJT010009355.1, read on the forward strand.
TTTTTACCCATTTGCATTTTATTGCTAGTGTGCCATGTGTATGTCATAAGAAACATACGAAACAAGCGGCCATTGGTGTTTTGACTCCTCCGCACTGGCAACAAAAGGCGGTAGTGACGGCCGTCGCTGGTTCGCTGGTTATTATAAACTAATAATTTTATTTACGGCAAAAATTTACATTGAGCATAGTTGGTACATTTATGTAGAACGTAAATATACTGAATTAAGTGGTCGAAAGATTTTTTCTTTAAAAGATTGAATTTTTAAAAAAAAGTATGTTTCGAGCTTCGTTTGTTAAAAAGTTTTTAAATGGTAACTGAAATGTCGGATAGAAATTGTCACATTATAATATTACATAATCGTTGCGTAAAAGTATGTGTTACTGCACCACTAAAATTACTATGAAAGTCATATTCAAAAACAACTACTGGAATACACATATCATCTTCTCATAGAACACACAAAAATCTTATTCAAATGTTACAAAGCAACAAACAAACATTTCTAACTATTCCTATTTAATTTCCAACATAGTTAAACAAGTCCTTTCCTCAATTATACCTCATATTCAAATCTTATTTCAAACTATTTTCCCATCTCTCCTTCATGGCAAATAATTTCACTACAAATTTAAATTACACTACATTCCTTAATTGGAATTGTATTGGAATCAAACGTCAAAAAAATATTTTGCAATATAATGCAATATAAAATACACCATTTATTCTTTTTACAAAACCCCAAATAATTCCTTCCCAATTCAATTATATAATAAAATCTTTCAAACTTCTAATCCTACTATTGTTTTAGGAGATTTTAACAGTAAGAACACGGCACGGGATGTCATTCAACTAATCCTCAAGGAACCAGACTACAACAATACATTTTTCACAATAATTTAGATATCCATGCTCCTTTTGAGGCCACTTATTATTCAAATCATAATAATATAATCCCTGATATTGTTGACATTATTATTTCAAGAAATGTTAATATTCCTTTCTATCAAATTCCCATTCCTGAATTAGATTCAGGTCACCTTCTGATTAAAATTTCTTTTAAATCTTCCTTGCTAAATATTAATTATTCTCAATACATAAACGTATAAACTGAGATTCTTATCGAAACATCATTAATTTAAATTACAACTTTCCTACACAATTCTTGACTACTGACAAGATAGATAACGAAACTGACGAATTCACCAAAATTCTTGAACTTTTCTATCAAAATTTAATTACATAATTTAAACCGTATATACATTTTCGAACCTAATTACGCACATGTATATTGAACTTAATTAAATATAAACATAACCTATGACGTCATTGGCAACAAACTCGCCGACAAAATATTAAAAAGAAAATAAATAATCTCGAATTATTAAATCTCGTATTGATAAACATGAATTCAGTAAGTTTCAAAATTACGTACAACAAATTCACCCTAATAGTAGACCCCAATGGTCCATTATTAAAAAGCTAATGAAATCTTATTCCCCAATTCCTATTTTAAATAATGGAAATTATAGAGCATATACTGATGAGCAAAAATAAACCTGATTGCGGACCATTTTGAAAAATTATTTACACCAAATCCTGTAATTAATCAAGAATTTAATGATAAAATAGAAACCTTTATGTCTTCCCCTATTTATTCTGTTCCTACAGCTATTAAATACTTTTCTCCTCATGAGGTACTGAATATAAAACAAAAATTAAAAATAAATAAAGCCTCAGGTCATGACGGAATTTCAAATAAAATGCTAAAAGAATTAAATATCTCAAATGTAGCTAAATTAATAAAATTATTCAATGCTATGCTTCGTCTTTCTTACTTCCCTCAAGCTTGGAAATTTGCTCTTGTTCTTCCTATCTGCAAAGCTGGCAAAGATCCCAAGAACCCAATGCACTATCTGACACGCTGATGACACGGCATTATTTGCTACTCGTAATAATATCAAAATTGCTCGTAATATACTACAAAATACTATTCAAAAATATATAAAATGGACGCAAGTTTGGAGAATACTGATAAATCCGACTAAAACTCAAGGAAACATTTTTACTGTTTGTAGAACAACTAATTCCTTCAATAACTATCAAAGATTTCAATATTCCTTGGCTTGACAATAATATAGCTGTTAAATATTTAGGATTACATTTAGACCAATGTCTCACTTGGAAATCACATATTCAAATTATCAGTAACAAAACCTATTACAAAATTTGAAAATTATACCCTCTCTTTAACAACAATTCAAAATTAAGTATAGATGGTGGAATTTCAATTTTTAAATCCATTACTCGCCCTTCTCTTACATACGCTTTTTCTACTTGGTGTAGTGCCTCATCTACAAACATCAAGAAAATTAAAATTATTCAAAATAAACTCCTAAGACAAATACTAAAAGCAGGTTGGTTCATTTCGAATAATCGAATCCATAGAGAGCTTCAAATTGACTCCATTAAAACCTTTGTAATTAAACAATCTCAAAATTTCTTTAATACATTATCCCTTTCTCCTGCAACTGAACACTTTACACTAGGTCAAAATTATTCTGCTTTTCGCATTCGTTCACACCTTCCCAAAGACATTTTTCGTCCTCCCTATATATATATATATATATATATATATATATATATATATATTATAACTCTTACTCATTTCAATTAGTTTATTTTTGATGTATTGACTTATTTACCATACTCATTTTCAAAATTGACAAAACATAATTCACCAAAGTTTAAAGCTCTAGTATCTTTCTAAAATGTTTCTTGTAAATTCTTCTTTTCAAACTCCTGAAAAATATATTGTAATTGAACAGGAAATAAATGATTTAAAAAAACAATCGTTAAGGCCACTTGCCTGAAGCTGCGCTGTCGTTGTGTCTGGAAGCATCGTTTGTGCCATGTGAACCAATAACTTCTCTTGCAGGCGCTGCTCTTCGTTCAAGCCCTCGTCAGATACAGCATTGTTCTGCAAATCAAAAATGGGTTAGTATTCTTCGCGAGTCATTTCAACGATTTTTCACTATCTTGACATCAGCTTTTTCGGTTAAATGACCAACTTATTACAGAGCCATGTTAACGTCAGAGCCCGAAGGACCAAGGCCCAGAGCCTCCCATGTTCAGGAGCCCCCGATATTTCTTTAAAAAAAATAATACTAAACTTTTCAAACAGCTAAATAATAAACTGTGTAAAGAAGTAGTGTATGATAAAACTATACCCAAAAAACTGGCATAACGGGGTGATTTGTCACGCATTATCGATTACTATTTAGACCAGTGGCGTATACTGGGGACTGCCAGCGGTAACCCGAGAAAACTACGAAAACAAAAATCTGTCAAGATAAATTATATTATAAGTACTTATATGCCAAATTATTTTCCGGTGACGTGCATTTTTATATGTATGTATGTGTATATGTATATATATATGTGTATATATATATATATATATATATGTGTATATATATATGTGTATATATATACATATATGTATATATATGTATTTATATGTATTTATATGTATATATTGCAACGAGTCGGTTCGACACCTTGCATGATTCGACAGACCCTCCTTTCATGGCACATTATACCCGCAGCGAGCAACCATGCCTTCACCTGAGCCCTGCGATTAGCAATGCTTGATGGCCGCACCGGGTCACCCCGCGTCTTTAGCTAACAAAGACGCTCCCCAGAGAATGCTCTCATCGAGGCGCGTTCCCTTCCGCCAAACAAGAACGGGCACCTCCCTGCAGCCGCGACTAATCTATTGTCGTGACAATAGCCAGAACAACCAGAACAACATTATTAGCAAAATTCAGTAGCGACCGTCTCGCGCATCTCAGAAGTATCGTTAACACTTCATCTACGTTTACAATAGCACGCTGAAGCACTCACGCTAAAGCACTCACTGAAACTACAAAGACAACCAATTAGAACAACAGTTAAGAAGGCCACAAAGGGGAGGCGTAGGCCCCGACCAATTGTCAACAAACGTTCAGGGAAAATTCTGTAAAACGTACACTTGAGCCAATCAAACGCCAAAACTAATCACGTGACAGCTCTGAATCTTCCAAATAGAGGGGATAAGGTGTCGAACCACGAGCGAGCAGAGGAAAGCAAACAACACTCAAATTTTTGACAGACTAGTGAAAAGACGTAAAAATTTATTTCCTTGAGAAGCAGGGACTCTGCCAGTAAGCATTATAGAGAAACTCGTACTAGGTGTTCAAGAGTGAAGATAAGCACGCGTTTAGTAAGTCAGACGAGAGATAGACATTTTATTGGAGAAAGTTATCGTGTGACATGGCCAATACTTGCAGGCCTCACTGATCCAATTTCCGTTATTTTTTCATCGGAATTTATTCCAAGTCACGGATTAACCGAACTAGCGCCCACCTCGCAATTCAAGGGGTGCGCAGTTCGCGTTATGAGTGGAAAAACGCAAGGAGGTGACGCGTGACGGTCTCACCTTGCACGTCGACGTCGCAACTCACTACTGCGGAGGCCGCGTCCAGCAGCTGTTTGACGCCCATGCCATCTCCACCGGAGCCGAGACTTTACCCGCAGCGATCGGCCGAACCCTCATCGAACCCCATCGCCAGAGACAACTGGTAAACTGCCCGCGCGCGTGCAATTCAGACGAAGCGATGTATCAAAGTTATCACCATATTTTTATGTTTGCTTGTTTGTAATCAAAGAGAAATCAACTATGGAAGAGAGTAATTTCTATTAATTGTACGAAAGACACTTGTGCCAGAATCAATGAACGTGTTCCCGCCACTTTGACGGGTGACACTTCAATAGAATACCATACATGTGCGAGTTATTTCGTAGTTAGTAAACAAATGCATATCCGGACCCAGAACGTCCACGTCCTGAGATTCTCAATGCCGGCGCTGGATAGCAGGTAAGACGCATGCTTGGCGCCCACATAAACAAATTTAGCGTGTGTGCCCTGCTATCTATAATCACCGGCGCGAGTGCAAGGGATTCAAGAGGGGGATACGCTTGGTTTAGGGTAGGGGGTGAATGCAACGTAGAATGAAGGATTCGAATGGCAATGGAATCTGTGTACTTTGCGGTGATAGAGAAGATTGGGTCCTCATCCTGTGAAACTGCTGCGCTACAAAAACTTGGAGAGAAAAATGGATGAGTATGGGGAACGATTGTTTCCAACTTAGAAACATAACGCTCGCTCAAAACATATTAGTGGATAACAGATCGCACTTCATGAAAAAATTGGGAACATTTTAGGAAAGGTTCGAACTCTCAGGAAAACGGTAATCAGGGAGTGGGAAAACAGCACTGGTTATTATGAGCGGAGCCTAGACTGGAGATGAAATAATTCATAAAGTAAGAGACAATTAAGTTAACTAGTAAGGTAATCAGTAATGCTAATCACTAATATTAATTAGTAAGTTAGTAATAAACTAACAAGTAAGCGATAATTATGTTAATCAGTAGTAAATTGATCGGAGAGGCTGTGGTGCGGGCGATCTTCTGTGGCGCTGTTTGATTTCAGGGGCTGAGGAGGCCAAAGGCTTGATGGAGAAGATTTACACACCAGAAAATGAATAAATAGTTTAGAAAAAATCTAGTATCTTAGCATGTACTCGTCTTCTGACGGCAGGTTTTCCCCCTTCAGGGGTTTTTTCCTAAGTCGTACGTTATGGTCTCCTTTCGCGGCTTTGATGCGATGAAGAGACCATTAGGGGTGAATGTCAAAATTCGAAAGGTTAGAATGCGGTAGGATGTAGATATGATAATGGCTTAAAGGCCTTCAGCCTAGCCACATAGTTAAAAAAACTATTGAAATTTTATATAAATGTGTTGTAATGACCTATTAAATAAAAAATAAATAATCATCGGCGCACTCCAAGTGTGACGGTGAACATACCTGTGATGTGTGGTTCCCCACTATATATATATATATATATATATATATATATATGTGTGTGTGTGTGTGTGTGTGTGTGTATGTGTATGTGTGTGTGTGTATGTATACAACTTGAGGCACCTAAGATGCCCACATCAAGTATCTTCGAAACGGTTTGAGGTATTGGGATGAGGTTTACGCCAAGTTGTTGCAAGTAATGGGGGAAATAACATATTCAATTTTCTTGTTTGTGTCTTTTGTAATTTTGGAGATATCGACACAACTTCGATTTTTTTAAATGGAAGTGTATATTTTTTCCACTATCATTCTAAATTTTTCAAAGAGACAAATACATTGATATAAGTATTCATAATATTCGAAGAGGTACTTTTGCAAAAACACATGGTTTATCAGAAAGCACGTCATGGACGCGAAATTTCACGTTCCCAAGAAATGTTCCTTGTTGATGGAAAGTGCGTCTCACCTTGCATGTGCTGATGTATTTCACCTTTATAGCTTTCCGTGTCTGAACTCGCTTTCGCAGGTCAACAGACTGATTTTACCTACGTTAACCTGTTAAGCGCTAATGCCGGATATATCCGGCGCAAGACTTTCGTGCCCCCAGCGCTAATGCCGGATATATCCGGCGCGGGTCGGCCGTGCCATGAGCGCTAAAGACGGATATATCCGTCGCGACGCATCATCTGCTTTCTGAATTTATTCCTAGGGAGCACTAGTAGATATTGACATGGCACGACATCTACGGTTGTGTGTAGGTACTACCTAGCTGTAGTTTTTTTTCTGGCCCTTGGAGGTCACTATTGGAGTGTTCCGGCAGATTTCGTCAGCGAGTCCCTGCATCGGGCGCGGCGGAGGCGGCGGCCGGCATGCCGGTCGCCCGGCCGGCCGGCTGCTGCTGGCTAACAAAGGCATGCGACCCGAAAGACCGCGCGTACGTCAAAACCAGTTCTTCAAAAGCTTGCGAATTTATTCGGCAAAATTACATTTCTTTTTGCGACTATAAATCGGATGATGTCCTTATTTTGTTGTGTACATTAGAAAGAAGAGTGGCATCGTGGACGAGTTAGGACAGTCTGAGAATGTTGTAGCCACCCTTCTCGAGGGGTATTTAGTGAAGGGCCATACCTGTACAATATATGTTGACAACTGGTACTCAAGTACAGCGTTGTTTACGTTGTTGCACGACTGGGACACGAACGCTTGTAGTCAGTGTGAAAAACACTCGTGACATGCCGCAAATTGGAAAGAGATTGAAAACATGATTCGCGACGTCTTACTTGCGTTGATTGTAAAACCGGCAAGAATATGATAAAACCACAACGTGTTTTATGTTATAATCGAAGAATAGAATAATTAGATTAAGTGGACACGATTCTCACCTCAGGAGGAGAAAACCATCACGTGGAATACATTATTTTCAAATATTATATTTATCTTTGTTGAATGCTCATGATATTCAAAAATTAACAACGGGAAAAGTTATTAATGAAAAAATGTCATCTGGATGTAATCCAAAATCGTAGAAAAGTTTACATCGGAAAGACGAAAATCTGGGAGACGCAAAAGGTGAGGAGATACACCGTTTGACCCAGCAACTTTCTTACGATAATCCCATCACATTCACAAAAAAATAACAGCGAAAATGCCTCAAATGTTCTAGTAAAATCTACGTTGTAAATCAAGCTATATGTGTGAGTAATGTGACGTAGCATTGTGTGTGTATCCATGATTTATGATTTACCATACTAAAAAAAACATTAAAGCATCTTCTGCATTTCACAAAAATAAACTACGCCAAAAATTTTAAAAAAGTTAAAAAATAATAAAAAAAGACATTTCTAACTTTGCCAATGCTTGCCCAAAGGTCGAATCAAGAAAAAGATGCGAAATATACTTAATGCTCTACCCGCGCCGCGTGCTGTGCGAAGGGGGCGCGCCCGAAAAGAAAGCAGGCCACAGGCGACCCAAGCGGGCCGGGTGCCCCAGCGCTGGGGGACGCGCTACCCCTAAAGAAACGTAGCACTTAAAAGGTTAAGTGATCTTAACGTGAAGTCGGCGGAAGCCGTGCAAGTGAAAATTTTATTAAGTAAATGTATTTAACAAATTTAATTTAATAGGCTCGTAATACTTTCATAGGCGAAAGTCTAATATTACTAATTCTCTCGAGAGAACGGAACGCTATGAGAGCAAAGTATGACTGAACTGACAATATTTTCGCCTGCCAGAAACCTGTTAAGGAAGGGCGTGGTTCACGTGGTTTCTGAGGAAATGTAAAACGCGTTTTCTTCTGGTTTCTCTCCGAAAATTATGAATACTTATATAATTGTATTAGTCTCTTTGAGAACTTTAGAATGATAGTGGAAAAATATATACTTCCATTTTAAAAAATTGAAGTTGTGTCTATATCTCCAAAATTACAAAGACACAAACAAGAAAATTGAATATGTTATTTCCCTCATTACTTGCAACCATTTGGAGTAAACCTCATCCCAATACTTCAAACCGTTTCGAAGATACTTGCTGTGGGCACCTTAAGCGTGTATATACAAGCGTGTAGATACATATATACATATAAGAAGTAAACTCTGACACTGTATGACCGATCTCCATGAAAGTTCCCACTTCTACATATTTTTTCACCCCAAAGGTTTATGTGCTGTTAATTCTGTGGCAACTCCACTACAGGTTGCTGTAGAACAAAACTAAATATTCACGTCAAATGCAACCCGCAACTCACCCTGCAGCCTTTTGAATCTATATCATTAAATAACTCCGAAAAACGAGGCGTCGTAGGACCATAAAAACTAAACATTTGAGACCTAAGACCTCAAAGAAGCGTTTCTTGCACCGTAATCTACAGAATGAGCTCTTCTTGAACATTTTCTTACATTTTTGATGGTCCGGCGCTTCTCGATATTACTACATCTGGTCAGAGACGTGCAGAATCTGCAAGTAAATGTGAAAGAGAGGGACAGTTCGGCTGAGACAGAGACACACAGACAGACAGACAGACACAGGGTGTGTGAAGGAAAGTGGGAGCTGAAGGGCAGAACAATGTTTGCCAGTACTTCATGGCTATCCGGGAGACGCCGCGTCCAAGGCACAGGTGCAAACGTTTCGGTGCGACCTTCATCAGGGCGAAGTAATGCGCTCAGATGGACCACTTCGTGTGTGGAGTATTTTGTTGCAAGGCGGCCTGCGCCCTGATTGGCGCTCTTCCGCCGGGGGATTTGGTGGTGGGGCGCTACGGACGAATCAGAGCCCTACCTCGTATGCGAAACGTTCTTTTATATCCGAGAGTGCGCCTGCGGGCGGTCCACCGGTGATTCTTTCTTGTTGTGCGGGTTGCTGTCTCCAGGCGTTCAAGTTGGCGGGCGCTCCGGCGCTTTGAAGGTACGGGAAGTTAGTGGGTGCTCTCCGTCTTCGGTTTAGAGTTGGTCTTGTCGGCTGTGCATTCTGAGGTGGCGTGGTGTCCTGCGCAGCCCATGCAGTGAGAGGGGCGTCCGCAGCCGTTTTTCTTGTGGCCCCAGAGCAAGTATTGCGTGCATTGGGGAGTCCGGACTTGGTCGTGCGTTTCTTCTACATTGATGAGGTAGCGGATGACTTTCAGGTCGGCAATTTGGCTGTGGTTAATTTCGACCGAGTAGAGGCCGAGAGGTTCAAAACAATCAGGTCCTGCCTTGCGTTTAAGTTCGCCAAGGTGGTGTACTGTGATGTTTTTCATAGTTAGTTCTTCTTTAATTGTCTCGCAGAGTAAGCCTTTGTCAAGTCCTCTGATAATTAGTCGGTGGCGTCGCTCTGTTGTAGCGCGGTGAAAACGATAGGAGCAGTCGGCTTCGTACCTCGCGTCTTTTAAGATTTTCTGGATTTTCTTATGGTCTTAAAGAGAGCTGGGTCTAATTAGTTCTGTCCTTGTTAGTTGATCCGTAATTTGTTTGTCTACATTGTCTTTAACGTACTGTAGTAAGTCAGCGGTTTTTTATGGTGGTTTTGTCAATAAAGAAAGCGCCGATGTTCCCTACTTTTGGGCACTGGTTTGCTGCGGCGGGTAGGCGGTGGACAGCATAGTTTGTTACAGTTGCATTGGAAGTTGAAGTGGATGCAGATTGGTCAATTGAGTTGGTGGCGGCATTGTTGGAGGAACTTTGACTTGCGTTATTAAAAGCTTCCTTCGACATCCAGGCCCGTGAAGCGCTTTTGGGGCGATTAACGCCGTTTCGGCCTGAAGAACGAACCTACTGTAGCGAAACCGTCCTTGTCGGTTTTTTTGTTTTGTTTAGTTCTGTCTTTCTTGTTTTGGTCATTGTTGCTAAGTGATTGGAGTTGTTCAGGGTTGGGGTTTTCCGTTGTGGTTATAGCGTTGTTGTCGATATCGATTGGTTCATCAGTTGATGTTGACGATAGCATTTCATCAGTTTTGGCTTCATTGTCAGGTGGTATTTCATCAATTTAACAGCCATGGTGTCGGGGATAAAGGGAACACCGTGTGGCTAGTTTTGGTAGTTTCAGTCTCAGGGGCTGAAGAAAGAAGAAGCCTAGGAGAAACCTTCGTTTCCGCTGGCCGGCCTTACCTCCGATGACTGGTAATATTGTAGACTTCGTTGCTGTGGTGTTGCCAGATGCTAGCGGGCTGGTGAAAATCTTGCGGCGTGACGGTCTGAGGATTTTTCCAAACAGGAGCTTTGTGGGCCGGGGAGCGGCTTTCACTGTCCCGTGGCGGTGTGAGCTCCTGCTTCTCTCTCAGTGCGCTAGTGCTGGCTTCATCCGCAGTGGTTTGCGAGCTCGGGAGAATCGAATCTATATTTTGCTCTTTACAGTGAGTCGATTTCCTTTGCAAGCGCACTGGTAGACGAAAAGCGTAGGCGGGCGGCGCCGGAGCGAAGCTATCGTGAGGCCGTGGGCTGGCGCGGCGAACGCAGCTGAGCGGCCAAGGTTGCGCGGAGGAAGCGACCTCTCGGCGCGCGGTAGAACTACGCGGGGAAGGAGGAAACTAGGGGTGCGTCGACCTCAACGCCCACGCAGCGAATCATTTTCGGTAGTCGGAGAAAGATCGTCCAGGTTCGGGGCGGCATGCCGTTCGTATGAAGCGGTACTCTGCTTTCTTGATATAATTCATGTTCATTTTTGCGGCAGTCGCCCCGGTGAGGCACGCGTGAAATGGACTGCCCACGAGTTAATATACTTCCTCTTCACCCGTCTGCCGGTTGGTTGGATGATCAGCCAATGCGGAGAGAGTGCAACGGCCAATCAGGGAGCGGGCTCCTCAGGCGGGGTGGAAGAAGGCGCTCCGCGTGCAATCGAACGGCGTGTAGCACCAGGCCTCGACCCGGCGTCCTGGTAAAATATATGCTTCCAGGCATCGTGGAGACGTATGCCTTGGTCGGCATTCAGGTTTTGCGGGTGTTTAATAATTTCCACGGCCTCTTTTATTCTTCTCGTTCCCCAGCGGTCTTCTCTGGCTAGGAGGCGGGTGTAAAGACAAATAGACTCTGGCCGCGGAAGCCTACGCTCTAACGTTTGCCGGGTTTTCCTAGTTCTACATACTCTGTTCTTTTGAGATCTGTATTAAATCGCTCGCTTGTGGGCGCATATGTCCTCTTAACCCTCCGGCGGGCGCGTCAGGCACTCAGTGCCGCATTCTTACATTTTTGTTGATTGTGTGTAAATAATTTGTGTCAAACATATGAGCTCATAGTTATTCTTCATTCATTATGTTTTCAACCGGATGACACTCAAAGCACAATTTTGGATACTACTGATCGACCGTTATTCATTAGTAATTCGAACTCGGCAATGGTTGCGGCACTCCGTTCCGCACGCGCTTTGTCATGTAAGAAGAATATTTGCGTATTTTGTCCATTACAATTTTTACTGCTGTTTTCTTATTGAGTTTTATGACACAGATTTTGGAGTACTCACTACTAATTCAAATTTAAATCCGTTGTTTCCGAAGAAACGTTAGAAGGCACGTTTCACCGACATAGAACATGTACCAAGACACGGAGGGAACGGGTGTTGGATCAGATTGTTATTAATATTATTGCGTTTGGTATTTAGTTAGTTATTATGAAATAAAATGTATAAAAACATAAATAAAGAATATTTCCTCATATTTAATAACAAAAGTAATAACTATTTACTCGAAAATCGAAGTTGAAAAATGCGGTATGGAGTGCCGCATGCGCCTGCTAGTGAGAAATGATGGAACGCGCCCTCCGGAGTGAGCTAACAGTTGGCAACGCCGAAAAAATCGCTGGGACACAGCGACATCCACACAGCGTACGTTCGTTTCATGATTCACTCTCCACTCCTACGTTAAGATATGGAAAAGCCACGGGTTCAACAGATCGATTTATGGAGCGGTTTCGTGACACGCTCGGAGCAGTTCGTGACAGTTGGTAGTAAACAGAGTAAATTAGATGCGCGCTTTTGTGCAAAACATTCACGTTTGATGGTGGTGTGTGTACCTATACCTAATAGATTATATTGAATATGGTTTAAGTGCTAAAATTTCTTCATATTATGTATGTAATAGTGTCCAAGTTAATTATTGTCCATTTTGTAAGACATTTTAAAAAACTAGTGACGCTACAGGATGGCAGAGACTTTCCCGTGTTAATTTTCTATTTCC
>JAHLJT010009355.1:41625440-41665580 GCA_031308135.1 Acheta domesticus
AGCCAGGGAGGGTCCATATATTTGTTAGGGACATTTTTACTCATCATTAGGCAGAGGATTTTCATGCACAAAAAACACGATGCATACTATTAATAAAAATATGTATTTATGATCTAAAAATCCTGAAATATGCCTTTTTATATCCAATTAAAATTAACAATATTTCATGTCGAATCAACAATCATCCAATTCACATTAACTTAATCGTAAATATGAATGCATTTTCCAAAATGATTTTTGTTCTCATAAGTATTTGCAGTGATTGTTTAATTATTGAACTTCGTTGAAAAATTGCATTGTTCGTGTACGTATATATTCGACGACGTGAGTATTACATATTTTATTTAACAGAATTATTAAAATTTAGACGAATAAAGTTGAAGTTAAATAAAATAGTTCTGTTTTCATTCCAACAATTATATAATTTTCAATGGAAATATAAATGGCATTAGTATCGTTCTAGTTCTAATTGGAAATTAATGTTTTTTATGTTTCTTACATTATTGACCCCTCCCTGCCTATGGTTACTTGACTCCCTGCCTCTAAATTCGATTCATTTGTTTTTCTTACGTTTCATGCAATAAACTTGAAACTTATATCTAATATATCTATAAGGTAAGCTTCCATTATTTAATATTGTTTTCTGCTTATACGATGTTTATATAAAGATTGATGTCATTTCAATATTAATGTAACATAGGCCCTATTTGATTTTAGCCACAAAGTACCTGATGATGGAGACAAAAAGATCTCTGAAAAGTTGTACAAACTTTCATCTTTGTATTATGTACAAACTTTGATTTATGAATTATATTACATTATTACATTATCACCTGATTGTTTATAATAAATGGAATATTTCTTTATGCAAATTAGTGTTTTATTTACAATTCCCTAATAGTAGAATCTTGTCGTTCGTCAAGATATAAACATGAGGAGGGAGCAGATTTTAATATCCAAAAGCATCTTCAAAAAATCAATAAAATGCTCCAAAAATGTTATAAAAATGCCCTAAAAGCAAAGAAAAATAACATAAAAATGTGATAAAAACTACTTCGCATGAACAAATCAAGCTGTTGGATACATTACTGATGTAATCCAGGCCTCTTCTGAAATTCAAATGAACTCAGCTTTTAAAATTTTGGATTGCACTGTTCTTTACCAGGATACTTCTGCCTTTAGTTATCATGAAATCGGTTGATCCGACAATGGCGCTTTTATGCGTCTCAGATTCGATTGCATATTCACAATTGCTGAGATACAATATCAGAACGAATAAATCGAATAGTCTATTCGGGAATTCGGAGAAAGATATTTTTTGCATCTCGTAAATATTAATAGAAGCAAGTAACATTAAAGTAAAAATCGATGAAACCCGCGAAAATGCAATAAAAATGACGAAAAGGGTTAAAAACGATTTATTAGTAGAAATCACCGAAAAATGCAAAATGTAGTGGTGTTACAGAATGGCACAGATTTTCCCGTATTAGTTTTCTATTTCCTTTGATCTAGGCTAGCTATTGGGAGTTACCACACACTCCTGCCACCTGCCATCTATCGCCGCTCAAAGTACCTTTTTTGACATTTTCTGAATTTTACGGTTTCCTAATAGTAGAACGGAAGTATTATTCTAAGAACATTACAGAACAGTAAATCTTCGCCTTAAAGGCAATTTTCTTTGAAAAATGTGGAGCCATTTTTAAGAAATTGGCGTTTCAGCCCTACTGTAAATTTGAAATTTGAAGCTCTTTTTCTCAGAAAACTTTGTATGACTTTAGAGAAATTTTATATGACTTTCTTTAAAGCATGTGAACTCATAAATATAATAATGTGAAGAAATCGCCGCTAATGTAAATAGCAGCAAACTCGAGAGACACGTCAAAAATATATACATTTGTAATATTTGAAAGAACAAAAGAATACAACCATTGGGCGTTTATTTCATCTCCCAGTACATTTAGCACTATCCCTTCCAAAAATGTAGAGAAAAAAATTAGAGCCGTTTTTGATAAAATCCTTTTGTAATTTTCCGTAACACCAGGTTTCACCTCCATCTTTGAAAAAACAAACTCTGCTGCTACTTCAAAGCTCGAAAAGCAAATGAAACTATTGTCGCTACCGGACCTCTCGAAGTATCTCCGCCTGGCAATTGAAGAGGAAAGAACAAGGAAATGCTGGACAGCAGCGCGGCGGCGGCCCTCTGAACGCGCCTACCTGCACTTCCTTTTCCTCAGACCTTTTCCTTACCTGAGAGGGTTGGTCCGCATTGTACATACAGAATTAGAAAGTACGTTCAACGAGATAAGATGAAGGGATTATTTGGTCCGAATTTTACATACGCCCATCTTCTGTACAACCTCGATCTAAGACCCTGATAGCATACATTTGTCTTTGGTGTTTATTGTTATACTACATATTTTAACCTTCCGGTACACTACTTGTATTTGCGACGCGAGTACACGTGAGGGGAGAAACTATCGAGAAAATATTTATCAACGCCATATGATATGTCGCAAAGGATACACAAGATATATGAAGCCAAAACTCAATATCTCTTGTTAACTGACAATGAGAGAAGAAAATAATCAAGAGCATCTCTCAGTGTGCTTGCGTGCAACAGAAAATTAACTCAAGTTTCTTAATTCTGATGTACAAAATGGCTTCTTATAAAGCTTCATGTTCAACACTTCTCAAACAAATGATTATCTGGAAACAATGATTATCTGGAGGACGGATGGAAATGTAATTTATTGTAATTGCTGTAATAAAGAAGTAGGCTATAGTGTAAAAATTGATCAATTAAAAAATATATCTACTGGTGATGTTTTCCTAGTCGAAATGTAATGCTCAAGTATAATGTTATTGCAAACATTTTACAATTTGAAATACTAAAACTCAGAAAAGGATAAAACAATGTCAATGAAGATATAATGCTTACGGTGTATGATACCACCGTTTGTAACCTTATGTAATGTAATGTACTAATGTAAACAAAATGAGGTCGCTGATGACCTGAGCTGTTATAAAGCGACCATAAATAAATAAACAAAAAAATGTCAATGAAATAGACATGAAACGAAAAACAAAACTTTAATCTTCATTGAAGTGAAAATAATTATTTTAGAGATACTATTAATAATTTTTTAACAGTTTTGACATTTTTCAGAGGTTCGAGAAATTGTTTTGTAGAAACTGTTTGGCTCATTGTTTTTACATAATTATTATGTGTGGTAGTATGCATATTCTTTCCAAACATTTTTCTCAAGTTTCAGAATTTTACCTCTATTATTTTTAAAGTTGGAACAAATTGGAACAAAGTCGTGGATTATTTCATATTTTTTCTTTTAATTTCGTTCGAAGTACGTGTAGCATTGCCGTCTGTAAAAAGAATAATTTATCAACAAGAGAAAGTATTAGGACAAAACGTGCGCGTACTAAACCTGATTTCAACAATCAAATTTCAAATTCCAGCCTATATAATTTCTGCCAAGACAGTTTGAACCTTAACGTTTAGCTAAATACATTTTAGTAAAGTATGCTTGTCTTAAATTAAATCTGACATTACTTTGGGTCAAAATTTAAATAAACTTTGTATCAAGACATGGTCATTTGTAGCAAAATTGTAATACTCTTCTTAAGAAATATCTATATAATTTTAACATATTTTCGCAGATTAAATGTTCTAAAAAGTTTGAAGTGGGCCAGCAACTAGCATCTACTTTTCAAAATAATAAAGCTAGAGAAAGGAAAGAAAGAATTTCACACTTATTGCATACTTGTGTATGGGCAAATATACCGTTCGAAAATGTAGCAAATAGAACATTTAAAGAATTTCTAGAGAAATATACAACACAGAACATTCCAGACCCATATACATGAAGAAAAAGTTAAATTCATTTCAAATCGTGACTTCAAATTTCTACAAAATGTAAAAAATATTATTTGTGGTGAATACTCCGAAAATGCAGAATTGGACCTTTCATTAGGTTAGATTTCGTATTCGAAGTATACTCCAATTACGTCTTGTCACGTGCGAACGTCATTTTCTGCAATCAAAAATATTTTTTCTGAGACAAAGATGAATTTTACTAAGAAGAGTTTAGAAAAATTGTTAACTGTTCACTTTTACTAAATGCAAAATAACTATAAATGTACTTAAAATAAAGTTTGATTATGCATGTTTTGTTCATTTTACCCTACATCGTGCATATTTGGTTATTTGGTAGTGCATCTTTCTATGCATATTTTAGGATTGGATAGTCATGGAAATTCTCTCTCTACATATTCCTTAAGACAATTTTCAATCCTTAATTAATACAAAAAATCTGAAAATGTGGAAGAATGGAATGCAGAGTTCAAGAAAAAAGTTTAACAGTTTTGTGAATATATGGAATATGTTTCGTATTTTCAAATACTAAGATCCCTTCCCATCCCCAACGCGCGTTTGCTGCTGGAGCGCTGAGTAGCCTTGTGTAGCTGATTGTTACATTCAAATTATCCGTTAAACATTAGTCGCAAAAAATCACCAAAAATGCTTATTTAACATATGACACTATGTATATCATTAGATTTGTATTTTTATGCTTGTCATGATATACTGAAACTAGTGGTGCTACAACAGAACTTACTTTCCCGGGTTATTGGAAACAGCTACGTAGTATTGAAATATTGCACTTTATGCGCTACTAACATCTTAGCTAGTATTTGAAAACGTCCAATTCAACAAAGAAGTGAACAACTCACTATTTCCATCGCAGTGTTGTCAGAACTATGTGAATTCTACAACTGCACAAAAATAGAATAAAAGTTTTGTAAATCTGTATTGGAAAAAGAAGCCTGATACCCTGGCAATATAGAAATGCATTCCATAGGGCCATGATTAGAGACGAGTATTCTAAAACCGTGCAACAAATAATCTACTCACTACAATTGGTACAGCGTTTGGCGCGAAAACTAAATATTTTCATGCAAATATCAACATAAATTGGACAATTATAACTCCTTTTCATACAGCTCTATCAGCTCACAACAATCACACGTGTCACTGATATTCCCGAGCACAAACTGAATTCCATTGTTGCAGACCCAACATTCTCGCTATTCTGAGAGCTAATATTTTTTTACTTTTTATTTCAAATATTTCAAAATAAACACTTTCTAAAATATTAATGTGTAAATGTTTAACAAAAGGTCGAATGTAAGAAACGAACAAAGAAATAATATACAAAATTGCAAATTCTAATTTATGACGCTTCCAGCTGTCCGAAGCGCAGTAAATTTACAGCGGGCTATTATGTTTGTCACAAAATTACAGAAAAGCTACTCGTGTTTTGAAAAAATTAAGTATAACCTTATTTTTAAGATGTCGTTTTGATAAATAACTTTAATTGAGAAAAAATTGTATTTTTAAAATTGTACTTGTAAGAAAACTATGAAAACGAAGCACAGTTAATTCTGAGCGGGCTGTTATGTTTGTTAGGAAATTATACAATAACTACTCATATTTTCAAAAAATTCAGCATGTCCTTAATTGAAGATCTGTTTTTGATGAGCATATTTCATTCAGAAAAACAATCGTGTCTTCACAATTATAGTTGTAGAAAGACGCCAACATTTTTTATAATTTTTTAAATTTTTGCAAATTAGGCATTTCAACGAACATGAAACCTGTACTATTCTCTTAAACTTTCTTTATGCTATCTCAGGTCCCAATTTAATAAAAAAACGTAGTGTCGTTTTTAACAAAAAATGGTTTAAAGAAAATAAAAAAAGTGTTTGACACAATTTTTCGAAAAAATACTTATGTTTACGAAAAATTGAACATGATTTTATATGAAGACATTTTGTAATGAACACATTTCATTAAGAAAAAATGTATCTTCATAATTGTAGTTGTAGAAAGATACCAAAAAGTTTTGAATTTTTTCGATTTTCAAAAAATTAGAGTTTTTAACCAACATGCGACCTACGCCATTCTCTTAAATGACCTTCAGACTATCCAAAAACAAAATTTTGTCAAAGTTATTGGCTCCAATATTTTGAAAATTTTGAAAATATCCTAGAGGCTTCATGTGAATTACCCTCCAAAATTGAAATATCGGTTTCAAATTCAAGTGGACGCGATATCATTTAGATCAATTGCGGAGAATCAATTTGGCAAAAATTGGCTGAACGATTAAGTCACTAGCATTGTTCACAGACAGACTGACAGACGGAAGGAAGGACGGTAAGACGTTTTGTTTCAATATGCTTTTCGGTATCAAGGACCCACAAAATAGGGATTCTGGCTGCACCACGTTTTAGGAGATTTTTGTTCTTAATTTACCAACTGGATTTATCTACTTTTTCGTTACCAGGGCCCTGTAATAAGAGTTTTTCTGCCGAAAATCCGCCGTTTTTTCGCGCAGCATTACATAAATTTCCCTATACTATACGTACATGCGTACGTACGTATGGTATACGGGAAAGTAAAAAAATATATAGTTTCATTTGTAAAAAAACCAAGTTACCTCAAATATCTCGTAAAACACAAATGATAAAATATAAATGAATACACGTATTAATTACCCTCATCCTTTTTAGTGAAAACTGCATTACAATAACTTCAACCGTTCAAAACTTACAAAAGGTTCTAAAATTACATTGCAAGTTAAAAGTTACATTACTAGTTAAAATTCAGTGTGACACACAGTATATATGTAGTATGTATATGTAGTATATTTGTGTGGGTGGAAGGGAAGTGTTTATTTGTATAATGAAAATAGTACAAACTAGAAAAATTACATAATCGAAGATTATAAAGTCCCTATATTATATAGTCAAAGATTATTTCTAAGGTCAGCGGCAGCCCAGGGCATGAAAGCGCTATTCCCCTCTCATTTACATTATGGAATATTGCTCGTTAATGCTAGAATGTCATTCAGTAATGATGTTATTATTTTTATTAAACTTGGTCTTTAAATTGTGGGGGGGAATCGGTGAAGGTAAGAATAGGGGACTCCCAAACTAACGTAGGTCCCAGGACTCTAAAGCTGTTAAAACGACCATGACTTCTTATATACATGTTAAAAATTATGAAGATCAAAAGATCATAAGAGGAATTACGCTTTGTCTGTTAAATCTAGCAACTAAGGTTGTAATGTCAATAATAATTAAAGTAATCTATTCACCATTAATACAATATTTCAGTTACAATATGATTGAGATTAATATAAAGATTAACATAATTATGAAGTTCATGTTACAATAAAAAAGATTTAATAAATTATTAACTTTTTATATAACGACGTACAACTCTCCGAAATACTAATGAAAATGTGAGTTTGTTAATGTTATTACTTTCAAATGAGTAATAAAATACCGCGATTATACAAAGTAATTGATTTGGTATTTGTTAAATGAAATTAATTTGTAACGTGAAAATTAATAAACAAATGCGATGTTTGGGGGAGAAAGGCATTGCAAATACAAATTACGTACATAATTTTGTACAATATTCCGTAACAAAAGTCAACGTTACTCTGGTAACTAAAGTTGTTTTATCTACTATCTCCCAAACGAAGACTTTCGAATGGTTTATCAGAACTATTATATCGCGTTTAAGAGTTCCACTAGCTAGGGCAGACAACATAGCAAGAAAAGAAATATACTTTACAATCGGAACGCATATCTGATCATATCTAAAGCAAGCGAAAGCTGTAATCCTACAAGTGAAAACGGTGAGCGTGACGAAACGAACTGGAATTATTTGAACAAAGGCAACGACGCATTAAGCACTTGAAGTTCACCTTGTGGTTGGGTTCACTCGCAGGCAAGGTATCTGCGTCCACTGCCGTCATCGTGATGGCTATGGCGCGTATAGCGTCGGGCGCCGAGTCCAGCAGCAGCACGTGGCCCGCGCTCGCGCAGCCCTCCGCCTCGAAGCGCGCCGCCGCCTCCAGCGCCAGAAGGCCTCCGTACGAGTAGCCCAGCAGCGTGTACCCGCCGCACTCGCTCGCCCCCACAACACTCCTCACGTGCTATGCACAAACACAACAACTAAAGCAACAACCATTACAAACGTTTGTTACATGGTTACGTTCAACAAGAACAATAGAATTATTAGGAGAATTTTTATTTATAGAGTTTTAGAGACTTTTTTGCAGACATCTTTCATTTAACGGGTAAAATTACGGGTATCCGATATGGTGATTTTATACCCTTGGCCCAGATAGCCGAAGGACACTACGTTCTGGCTTGCGAACATAGTGATATTAGTATGAAATATTTACGACATATTTCTCAGTCATCATACAACGCAGCGGATTCTTACATTTCTATTAAAACGCGAATTACTGTAGGAACGCTCGATCTCTAAAGCAATCAATGCTCGGTGGATTAATGCACCAGCACACCAGGAAATTCTGTATTTATATTTGCATATCGTTCCTAGCATCTCAACAGTTTGTCTCGTTTGCAAAAGTCTAAAATATTTTTTAACATTTTATATATATATATATATATATATATATATATATATATATATATATAAGAATAGGAGGAAAATACTCAATACTCCCAATATTTATAAAATATATTAAGAGGAAAATTATTAGAGTACGCTTACACTACACAACTATAAACAAGTAGAGCTACAACAATACATATTCTCTGATTATTTGCAACTTTTTCAAGTTAAAAATACCGAGAGTTTAAAAAAATGATCAGCGCCATATTTAAAAGTGTACTAGATACTATCCTAATGTAAAAAAAATGAAGCAGGTTTTGATAAAAAATCTTGTTATTAAAAATTTCTTTATTTCACGAGAAACACCCGAAAGTACCCATGTTTTCAAGAAATTTTGCGTGTCTTTACTCAAGATTAAATTTTGCAGAACACGTTTTATTAAGAACAATTATCCATCTTCAATATACCTCTCTTAAGCTGGCACTACCTTACCAGAAAACCAAATATGCACAGTTTTGAACGATTTAATTGCTAATTAATTACGCGCAAATTAATTTTGTTTGCTCTTCAAACTTTTGGATAATTAATGGTGAGGTAGCTTTAGATTAAGCTGACACTACCATAATGAGTTACCACAAAACCAAATATCCAATCTTTTAAAGATTTTGCTAATTAATTACCCAAAATTAATTTAATTGCTCTTCAACCTTTCGAGTAATTAATTGTTGTCAAGCGCGCCCGACCGGATGACGTCACGCAGTGGGCCCGACCGCCCGGCCGCCATCGTCAGCGCGCCAGACCGCTGTCGCCCGCCCAGCTGGTTGCGGCACATTTAAATGAAATACACGGACTTGTCGAGAGCTGACTTCAATATTGTATTTTCTTCATTCAACAAACCAAAATTGTCGAATAAAAATTATGCCAATACTTTATTATATTTATAAAGATCCTCAATAAACTTTAATTACGATCGCTGAATTACCACATGCATGTCCTAATCCACGGTATATTGGTAAAGACTTGATTTTATCATTGTACGTTAGACATTTCTGGTTTCGTATTACAAGTTTATTTTGTTGAAATTATGTTATTTGAATTGTTTATTGCGAAACATTGCCAATTTGCTATTAACCCCTTACAGGAAGTGTTTGTTCACGTGACTAAGTGTTCATTCATGCTGGTAAAATTATTTGTAACTCAAGATTTGATTTTGGACATTCTTTATAGCATCTGCTAATTTTAAATCAATAATTCAATTGACAACGCTGTGCACATGTCTAGATGTTTAATTATTATGAAGGGTAAACATTATGTTTGCAACATTTGTTCCATTGCTATTTGGCTTCTGTCTTCAAATGTTGACTTATTTTCTTTAGCCCCCTTTACATTCTGTGTGTGGTTGATCTCACCACATTATTGACATGAAATATCTATATTCACATGTATTACTTCTTTAAAACTTTCGATTTAAAACAATCTTGCATCCACTTTTCCAAATAGACTTCGTTATTTCTTGAATACATGTAATTACAGTGTTGCCAAAAATATTTTTTTGTAATAATTCTTGTTTTAACTAATTTTATTTGATGTGTATAGTCCACAAAAAGAAGGTCTGGTATGAGCCCTGATAGGGCCAATTAGGCATTGTTAAATCGTTGACAATGTTAAGAAGCTTTAAGAAATAAACCAAACATTTCAAAGTTCTAGAAGAATTAAAAACTTAACAGCTGTGCAGCAAGTAAAATATTTAGAAGAGTAAAGTAAAAATGTAACGAAAACATAAACATAAAATGAAAGAGAAATATCAAGTTAAGTGTTAAATAAGTTTGACATACTTTTTTTATTGCATATAATACATGAATTGAGCGGTTC
Source organism: Acheta domesticus (assembly GCA_031308135.1). NCBI lineage: Eukaryota > Metazoa > Arthropoda > Insecta > Orthoptera > Gryllidae > Acheta > Acheta domesticus. Next base: position 41,635,759 of record JAHLJT010009355.1, read on the forward strand.
GGTTTAAATAATTCTGCACACAAACTACACAGAAGTTCAATAAATTTTTTTTTCTGTGTCGATAATGGAAATTTTAATATTGCGCGTACTATTGATCAACACAATTTACACGAAAATGCCAATATTATGTATGTAATTATGTACGCGACATAATTATGCCAGGTGGCCAGCTGGTGGGCGCGCTCGACAGTTCACAATATATTACTGAGAAGTTGAAGAGAAATTAAATTAATTTTTGCGTAATTAATTAGCTATTAAATTGCTTTACAATATAGCATATTTGGTTTTGTTTTATCTCTCTGGGGTAGAGCCAGCTTTATCTTAAGGTTTATCACCCTTTAATACGCAAAAGTTTGAAGAGCAGAAAAATTAATTTTCTCGTATTTAATTAGCAATTAAATAATTCTAAATGATAACATATTTGTTTGTAGTAACTGATTTTGGCAATGCCAACTAAAGAGAGATCTTCAATATCGCAGTTGTAGGATGACGCCAAAAACTTCTAAACTTTCAAAATTCTCAAAAATTCATTCATCGAAAATGAGCTAAGCACCACTTCTATCAGCGTACTTTGCTCTGTGTGAGGAAAAATTAAAGCAAAAAACATTCAACCTGTACTCCCGAAAATTGGAAAATGTCATTGAGACTTCTTGTTCTAAAAATCAATATGTCCGTTTCAAATTTAACGGGGCGCTTCAGCTGCTGGATCGATTGAGAAACATTATTTTGCTAAAAAACCTTATCTACGGTTTACTCATTGTTGTTTACAGACGGACCAACAGACACGGAGAAGTTTCGCGAATAATAAACATTCTGGTATCAAGGACGTACATAATGTTGATTCTGACTACATAACTTGTTAAAAGTAATTTACAACGAAAATTGTAAAAGAAATTATTTTCGGTATAAAGAACGTACAACACAAATGTTTCTCTCAAAAAGTCAAAATTATTCTGCATCTTTAGGAAAATTTCTCTACACTAAGTAAATAGTAAGCGGTGAAGTGAAAATGCCGAAGAGAAAATAATTACATATGAAATTAATGCGTCATGCATCGAGCAATCCCTTCTACCTAACCTTTAGCTTCCAGCAATAAGATAAAATAGCAGCAACTATGACTTTATAGACATCAAAAATCTACATTCTGTGAATAAACAACTCTCCATGACCGAATAATCTCGATTGTAGAACCTAAGGTAACTTACAGGCATTACAGAATCCAGAATGGAAGCAACAGTATGCCCCATGTCCTTAAAGGGCAGTTGCACAGCGACAGCTCGACTGCGCAGACCGCGAGCCAAGGGCTCCAGTGGGACCGCCACGCCTTCTCCGCCAGGGAAGCACACGACCACGCCCCCGCGCTCCAGCTCGCCCTTGGCCACGGCGGACGGCAGCGGCACCACGGCCTTGGTGGCGCTCAGCTCGTCGGCCACGGCGCCCACCAGCATGCGCAGGGCGTCGCTCGCCTGCCCCGCCCCCGCCGCCAGCGTCGGCGCGGGCCCGCTGCGCTCGGCCAACTTGGCCTTGGCCAGCTCGGCGGCCGTCGCCGGCGCCGCCCGCGCCTTCTTCTCCTTGGCCTCCTTCGCGCGCTGGTAATCGCGCAGGCGGCCGAAGGTGAGCGCGCGCACGTCCTGCGGGCTCAGCAGGATGTCGAAGTCGCGCGCCAGCGTCTGCTGGATCTCCACCGCCATCATGGAGTCCATGCCCAGCTCGGCCAGCGTCGATTCCAAGCTGAGTTGCTTGAGGTCGCGGAAGCCCAGCATGGTGGCCATGGTGGTGACCAGATCGTCCTCGCCCGCGCCCGCGCGCTTCTCCGCCACCACCATGGACGCCACGACGGCGTGCGTCTGCGCCAGGAAGCCGTCCAGCACCTCGAGGCACGAGGTGAGGCGCTGCTGCAGCGTGCCGCCGATCTCCAGCACGCGGTCGTCGTCGCGCATGTCGGCCACCAGCCCCACGTCGCCCACGGCGCCCCACTGCACCGCCGTCGCCGGCAGCCCCGCCGCCCGCCGCGCGCGCGCCACGCGCTCCATCACCGCGTTCGCCAGCCCGTAGTTGGTCTGGCCCGCGTTGCCGCGCCCGCACGACACGCTCGAGAACAGCACGAAGTGGCGCAGGCGCGGGCACAGGCGGCGCGACGCCGCGTCCAGCTGCACCGCCGCCGTCGCCTTGCAGCGGAACGATTCGGCGAACGCCGCCGCCGTCTGGTTCTCCAAGAGCGCGTCGCGCAGCACCACGGCCAGGTTGAAGATGGCGGCGACGGGCGCGACGGAGCCCGCGGCGCGCAGCAGCGCCTCTGCGCCGCGGCGCGTGGAGGCATCGTCGGTGCGCACGAGCGCGCGCACGCCCTTGGCGCGCCACTGCTGCAGGCGGCGCGCCTGGTAGCCCGTGGTGACGCCGCGCCGCGACACCAGCACCAGGTGGCGCGCGCCGCGCTCCACCATCCAGTGCGCCAGCTCGAGCCCCAGGCCGCCCAGCCCGCCTGCGCACACGGCATGCGTCGCACGAGCGCCCCTGCCCGCCTAACGCCCCGCCCCGCCCCTTCCCGCCCCCGCCCCTGCACTCACCCACGAGGACGTAGGAGGCGTCCGGCTGGCAGTAGAAGCGCGGGACGCGCGGGCAGCGTGAGGGGCTTGGAGAGGGCGTGGCCCCGCTCCTCCTCGCCCTCCCGCACGCGGATCACCACCTTCCCGATGTGCTTGCCCGCCGCCATATGCCTGCGAGGGTTATACAGTTTCTTCACTCGAGCACCAAAAGTAATAAGAAGGTTGATTCCGAATTCGTACGAAAATCTTAGAACAAGTTTTCTATCCCACTCGCGCATGTGTTTAAAAACGAATTCCCCTCTGAGTTACAGTGTGAGTTTATATGATCTACGGACGATCAAATGCGTGTTTGATACTTTTTGATTGTTGATTTCTCTATACAGAATGGAACGAAATATTGTTGTACAGTAATAATATATTTGATAAATCCTTTGATTATTCGTTTTTTGGACATTATTACAGAAGATGATGACATTGTTATTGTTTGTTACTTCAACAGAAAAAATAATTATGCTAACGCACGAGAAGAAGCGCTTGCACCTAATCAACGTCTGACTGGAAGGGACTGCTATTGCTTATTAATTACATTATATTATTTTCTGATTTTTTTCTGGAACTGAAGATATTATATCTCTTAGCTTTCAGTTTTGTTGCTGCCGTTGAAAAGTGTGATCTATTTTAAATTTCATTGAGAACTGGGAATGTAAAGGCTGACTCTTACCTCAGCGCCACGTCAACTTGGTCGCGGGAGAAAACCTCCGTCTGCACAGGTCGCACAATTCCGCTCTTCAGTAACTCGCTCAGGCGTGCGCACAGCTCTTTGGCGCGAGGCGAGTCCTGCTCCACAAGGATCTCGTCCAAGAGGATGCCGTGAACACTCGCCTGCCGCAGAAGCAGCCGCATCCCTGCAAATTGTCGCAATGCGCATTGTATGCTTAAGAGCAGTCACACCGTTCGACATACAATGCAAATACACCGCTCGACCACGCAAACTCGGAAGTTACAATGGACTTAGAAAGGCTCTTTGTCTTGAAACGCATTTCGCTCTTAGTGTTTGAAGGGCATCCATTTCCCTTGACTTACCTTCAGGGGTTGAGGACAGTGCTCCTGCTTATTAATTGTGTTTTGCTGCTAGCGCTGATAGGGTGATAACCCAGTCGGCCAGCCAATCATTCCAAAACTTATTGAGAATTCGATTGTTTACTATTTTAAAACATTCTTTCATGTACAGAAAATGAGGTGAATTTAAAATGAAATTGCAGAGTTAACCAAATGTCATAAATCTTCCTATCTTCCTGCCTATCTTCTGTGCTTTGACCCACCGATGGCACTGTTGTTTATCATGTCGACCTTTCCGATCTCGAGGAAGCGGCCGCACGGCGCCAGGCAGCGCAGAGACGCCTGCAGCTTGTCGTCCGCCAGCGAGTTGAGCACGAGGTCGACGCCGCGGCCGCCCGTGCGCCGCAGCACCAGCGGCTCGAAGGTGAGGTCGCGCGAGCTGCCGATGTCGTCGGCCGCCATCTGCGCATGCGCACACCCGTCCAAACGCGTGGCGTCACTCGAGCGCAGCGCAGCGCAGTGCAGGGGAGAGGAGAGGGGTGGGGCGCGGGGGTACCTGCGGGAAGGCGCGCAGCAGGAAGTCCTTCTTCTGCTGGGTGCCGACGGTGGCGAAGACGCGGCAGCCGCGAGCCAGCGCCAGGGTGAGCGCCGCCTGTCCGACGGCGCCGCTGGCCGCGTGCACCAGCACGCTCTCGCCCGCCGCCATGCGCCCCACCATCTCCAGCGCGTACACCACCTGCAAACCACAACGCACCTTGGTGACGCCGCCTCGCCCATGAAACAGATTATTTATCATGGCGGTAATAATAAAAATAAAAATAATAATGATAAGAATAATACGCAGCATTTCTGATTTGCCATGAGAAGTGGAAAAGCCTTGAGATTATGTTAACCGCGTGGTCAATTTTCTCGCTTTCATACTATTATTGTGATTAATGCATCACCAGAGATGATTTTCCATCTTTGAAGGAAATACGAAAACTAGGAACATTATGTCACTGCTAAATAACAAAAGTTTACAGAATAGTTGCGCTTTTATCTCTTTTAATTATTGGAAAGTAGTAGTTTGTGATTGCGCACTCAATATTAATCTGAGTTTTGAGCAATTCCCGGAACTAAAGAAATCACAAAATTGTCTTAATTGATTTTTTGTTCTTACGTCGAAATAACATATATACAGAACTAAACGAGTTTTTCCAGCCAAAATATTTGATTGACAAAAATGTTTGATTAAGCGATAAGAACTGTAATATCACATCAAACATACAAACCTGTCCGAATGTTTCAGAATAGCTGGGAAAAAATCGAGTAAAATACATTGAAAAGGGTTATTTTGATTTACATTAAGAAGACGAGTACTTGCAAGGTGTTTAATAAATAAAAGAACACAAAACTCTGTTTTAAATTATTGCCAATAATTTAACAGTGCACTTAGTGAGCCTCAGAGGCCCGGCAGTTTTTCTTATAACTGAAAATATTTTCTTGTTCACATTAGAGGTGTGTCTTTTTATGACACACTCTGTCATGTTTCTTTTCATATTGCAAAATATTGTTCAGAAAGCCACGATATTTTTCAATGTTTCTGTAGGTAGTCGTGTGGGTGGGACTGCGAGGTTTGATAGTCTGTTTTCCCTTAACCGCTCTTTGAAAGCGTAAAAAAGCACATTTATGTTGTCTTATTGTGTATAAATTCCAACTATTTTGTTTACTGGTATTAAGCAATAACACAAATCACGGCCACGTAAATGATTAATACAATTTTTTGGTATTTTTATTCAGCGAATGGATTTGCACAATGTAACAAATTATACTGTGGGAAAAGGAAAGATGAACCTGTTGCAAAAGATTTGGCATCAAAAAAAATAATAAAGAGAATCGGTAAAATTGTCTCAAAACATCAACTGATGTCAGTGCATTGCTTCTGAACGGGAGGACCCAGTGTGTTAGTTTCTATGTGATAGGATTTTAGACACTAAATTGTCAGCTGGGTCTCATTCAACCGCTATCTGGAGGAGAATTCTAGCGCCCGGTCACTCTCTTCGGAAGTTTTTTTGGCTTCTCTTATCAATCAGTGGCGGCTGCTCTTTCAGGACTCGGGAGCGGCGCCCCTCTCCCAGTAAAATTAATAAACTCTAACTTTATACCGCATGTATCCGAAAAATAAATGTTTTTAGTTTGAATATAATTTCATGGGCTTCATCTAGGGTCAACGTTCTCACACAGAACGTAGATTGTCGGACTCTCAGAAGGGCCGTCCTAGCCTTCACCCAGGCTATTTACCGAGGACGAGGCGTAATGGGGGAAGTGGTCGCCGGGTGGGGGGTGCACTGGAAGGGTGCTTTGGCGGCGGCAGAGTCCGAAGAGTTTTTTTGCACACAATGTTGTTGTGGGCAGAGTGCGTTAGCATATGCGATTCAAGTCATTGCGAGCAATCACGCCAAATTCACTGGTTCTGTGGTGAGTTGAATAGTTGTGAATGTGAGACAGTGTGTACACTATTTTAACCGAAGATAGTCAGAATTTCAGTATTGAAAGAAAAACTGAATTAAAGAAATTCGGGCCGCCAAGACTTAACTTAAAAATTACGAAAATTCAAAATGTCAACAAAATCAAAAGTGCATTCACGAGAAAATTTAATTCCACTCTGTACAAATACGCAGACTGGCTATTTAGTTAAAACATAAGAACTTTTTTTGTTGTAGTGCCTTGTTATGAATGTTAGTGATCGTGCACGAACAAATGATGGTGCATCAGACAATAAACACCTTGCCAAAAAGAGAAGAAGCACAAATTGAGTGAACAACTCATAAACTGTGGAATAGAATTCCCCATGCGAGGCGAAATTGATATAAGATGTCAGATTCAGCTGATAGAATGAGAATTAAGAAAACTAATGAAGATGTTTCCGAGAATCGTTACAATTTTAATAAACTGATAGACTGTATTCAATTTTGCGGGAAGTTTCAACATGCAGTAAGGGAGCATGAAACTGATGGATCAGACAACCCTGATATTTTTCTGGTTTAGTTAATATGATGGCAGAGTTGGACTCCATGTTAAAACAACATATTGAGAAAACAAATAATCACGAGTTTTGGCGGCCGCCCTCTACCTCGCAAAGCACCGGCCACCACTGCTATCAACACCAGGCGAATGCTGGAGCAGTACCCTAACAAAACAGACCAAGGACCGGGCGCGATCTTTCTTTCCTCTTTCTTGTCCTATTCTCTTCCCTTACTTACGCACACACACACAAATTCACTGTACTACCACACATGTCTAGAGTTACCAGATGATAATGGGCGTAAAGAAGGACAATTGAGTTTAAAAAGCAGGACTTATTAACACAACGGCTTAACAGGTTAGTACGTTCATAATTTGCAAACTAAACACTGCTTCCTAAGCAATACGCCCCTTTTTGACGGTTTTGTATTTCACCTCCCATTCACCTATACGTACACCTTTTTTTCATTATACCGCACAGGGAACACCAAACACTGTTTCGATACGTAATGCATAAACTTTGCTGAAATTGACACACTTTTGCTCAAGTCATGCATGGAAGTGATGACTTGTTTCTTCCTATTTCTTTCTGCTAGGCTGTGAAATCTAAATTTCTCTTAGAAGGTTCGTTCATGGCTTAATAGATAAGGAGTGTGATACTACAAAGCTCAGAGAAATAGAAACTGTTAATTTTAAACATGCTAAAAACCACGATACAACGTTGACGCATGGTACACTAACTTAATGTCAAAAAGATTGCAGTAAAGAAAGTAAGCAAATGTAAAAAAATATTAGTTTACGGTGCTTAAAAAGACGATTGCTATTTGTAACGCGAAAATACGGACAATTTGCTGATTTTGGAAAATAAGTACGGACGCCAGGACAATCGGTAAATATGCGGACATGTCCTGCTAAATACGGACAACTGGTAACTCTACATACGTCGGGAGACCAGTTGGGAGCTTAGAGCTTATCCCGGCTAGGCGATGCCAGACTGATAGGAGAAACCTGATTGGAGGAAAATCTACGTAAACCGACGTAGCTTGGCGCCGGACTTCACCAGCTAGAGTGGGGAAAGACCACTGTCCCCTAGAAACCATGCAATACTCCTACGAAACGTATGATCTTAGTAATTGATGCGCCCGTAATCACTAATCTATCAACCAATAATAAAGAAATGGGTGCAGTCATTATTCAGTATAAGTTATAACATAACTGATATATTTTCGTCCGCAGAGCTGGCAGAATTTGTAAGCGAAAATAATCTAACATTTTATGGTAGATTGCGAGAATGGTAGAATGTGAGAAATACTTTCTAAACTGTGAGATCGTATTAGAGACTCATTTTCTAGTATTTTTCATAGCCGAGGAAATGTTACAATTATTGTATCATACAAGCCAAAAAAGGAACAAACACATTTATTTTTATGGCACAATCCATCTGGACCAAATATATAATGACAAAAAACAGAAAAGAAAAATAATCAATATTTCTTCCTTGCAGCAAAAAAAGTTGAAATTGACCTCATGGATCAATTGGTCAATGAATACACATCGCGAAGAGGTACTCGTCGATGTTCATTGTGGTTATTTTATAACATTGATTCATATTATTGGTTTGAATACATAATCTTCACATAAATGCTTAAAGTCTATCATAATGTTGGTAATGGCATGATTCTAAACAACTGGCAAAATAAATATTTCGTTAAAGAGGGACAAACCATAACATCCACAAAACTCTGAATGCTCTTCGTGCATTCAAGATACACTAACACTATACATCCTAAGAAAAGGTCAAGGTAAGAGGAATATTTAAAAATACCAATATCATGTGAAGTACATCGGAAAAGCCCTCAATTTTCGTGCACTTCAGTACGTAATTTGGAGTGAAAAATAATACGTAGAAATATGAAAAATGATATATATATATATATATATATATATATATATATTGCGATGTGTGATATAGACTTGGCGCTAGCACGCAGCAAGATAATCCCCTAAGTCCAATAAACCCATCACATGTCAGAGCAGAAGGGCCACGTGCGCACTTCTCTGTGCTAAACAAAGACATCCAATGGCCGCGAAAGGAAGCGATCATCTTAGCCAACCAGGTTACAAATGACATAGAAAATTCTGGAACTCAACAAATCGACCTATGAAAACGCTGGGCAGGAAGCACGTGATAACCCTTGCATGGTGCGAAAGAAAGAAGGGGGGAGAAACACAGCGAGAGGCTCGAATGGCAGACGGGCGAAAAACACGAGAGAGAGTGGTCGAGCAGAGATAGCATAGGACAGTCGAAATTTTCAACAACTTAAAGTTACAGTTAGAGAGCGGCCGAATATCGGCTTTTAGAGAAATCACTAGTGAGAGCAACGGTAAAAGACGACAATAGCGGTTGGTGAGAGGCAAGCATTGAGCCGACCACCACGAGACCTGCCCGGCCTTCGTCCAACCGCGGAATTTATTCCAAACAGCCAGATTTTGGCTTCCAACGTCATACGCGGTCCAGGTGGCGTGTGACGGCCTGAGACGCGCGCCTGCGCTACGTGATTGCTGCGCTGACATCCGCCGCCGACATCCCGACATCCACCGCCGGAGCATTCATCCCGGGGGACAATTGTGAGGCCTGTGTTCACACGCTCCAGCGTCGCTCCTGAGGGTCCGGCTACATCAATCCATCGATCGGTGAGCAATCCCGTCGCGGTGACGTAGCCATTACGTCCATCATCAACTTGTAAGTCATCATCATCATCACTTATTTGATAGCCAAAAACAGTAATTCCGTGTTTGCAAGAACAGTTTTTATAATAAATGTGTCCCCACCATTTTGGACGGGTGAAAAAGACTAAATTCTAAGTAAAGTGTTTATTATTTTGAAACAAAGAAACCATTGCAATCCTTCGACCCAGGGCACTCACCCCTGAGACGCTCAACGCCGGCTGTGAAATAGCAGGTAAGTGGGCGCGCGCTTGACGCCCCTTTAAATAAATTTAGCGCGTGTCCCCCCTGCTATATGGGAACGACCGTCATACCATCAGTGTGTCGGCGCTTCCGTTCTGTAGTGTGACCTCCCCCCCGATTCCGTTCCAAAGAATCGGCATTCGACGTGGGCGGTTGCATCACTATATATATATATATATATATATTTAATTGAAGAATGCAGAAAAATAGTTTTATTCATAAATTATCACAAAAAATAACAAAGAAATAGGAACATTGTTAGCCAGAAGAGATCGGTCATTTATTGATTTGATTAGCAATAACACAGAGATTAAAAAGACAAGGACTACCTGACAAGAATAGAAACAAGAGACATTGAAAAAAAACAGGTAGAACATTTTGGAATTTTACAACACTTCGTGTCAGGATCTGGTAGCGATCGGATGTAGGATTGTGTACTCTGAATTTATAGTTTCTTGAGACTGGTGCGTGATAGAATCGAGATGTACGAACTGCAATCGTCATCTTTGATGATTAATTTGAGATTGGAACTCGGTGTAAGAATTATATAGTTAAATTTTAGTAATATCGGGATTTTTAGTAGTATCGGGATCGTAGGAAGTTTTCTGAGACTAGCTAATTAACAAAGTGTGGATAGAAGCGGACATCGGAATCGAGAAGAAAATATGGTGCTGTGAAGCTGGACTGGTATTCAACTGCCAAGTGTGCTGACCCCGAATGGACAAGGAAGTATTTCCGCGAAATCCCGAATTCGAGAAAGATAAAACCAGCTAAATTTTGATGTACAAGGCCCAAGAATAATTAAAATTTTGGTTAAAGCAATAATTAAAATTAAAATTGTAACAATTAGTTGATGGCCATCATTAGGGAAATTAATTGTCAAGTGTAGATATTATGATAATGCACAAAAGGTCATGAAAGAGATAAATTAAAAATTTCTAATAATAAAAAGAAACGTACGACACTTCATGTCGTTACGTGCATATATAAATTTTCGTTTCATTAAATAGAAATTAGGTATTCTCAAAATTATTCCCTTGTATTATTGGTAACCAAAGCGTAAGTATCCATCGACCGAGTCCTCGTAGAGCGGTACTTTCAGCCCATGACAAATGCAGAGAGTAAGTATTATTATTTTTCAGGAGCATCCAGTGGACGTGGTGTCGAGCTATCCACCCACATGTACCACGTTCACGTTTCTAAATAATGCTACATAAATTAATAAGATATTACTGAAAAAAAATATCATCTCATTGGCAGTCCAACATGGGAGTGAGATTAAATAATTAAGCTAATTACTTAGAAATTTTCACAGTTGATGAAGGTATCACACATGGTTCAATTATCACAAATTATTTGTTCTTCTAATGTCGATAGTTTTGTTCTCCGTACTACTTATGCCTCTTGAGAAAATACAGAAAAGAGACTACATATCCATTCAATAATAAAAAAAACATTTCATTTAATACTTCGTCATTGTGGCCCCCAACAAATGAATTATTCACACCGGGCCACTGAGGCCAACTAACTGGAAAGTCGCAAAATCCGAGCTGCGTGGACCGAAGGGTTAAATTCAATACTTTTAAATGTACTTTGTGATATCTTGGTTATGAACTCAGTGATCCCAACGTCATATTGAAACCGAATAAATAAGGTCTTGAAATTTAAAGAGGTATTTTCAGTTATGTGTTGAGTCCCTACTCTGCATTGTAAGCATTCTGTGACAAACTGAGGTTTGCTAGAAGGTCACACTCAATACTGTACAGAAGGACTTTTCAGATATATTCGATGTTAAAGGAAAATCCTGGATATAGATTTTGAGAATCAGGTCAGGAGTCAAAATAAATGCTTGAATCAATTTCTTTTACTATCTTACGGTTCCATAGGCAACAGGTATGGTGGAAGCTTCAAGCAAAGTCATTTCATCAGGAACATCCCATAAGGGAACATCAGGTGCTAGGATCTCCGTAGACAAGCAGCCTCCCAGCCTCATTCCCATGACACGGCGGCCGTTGGAGAGGCGACCAGAGAATTCGAACCCAATTACAGCGTCCTGGAAGGGGAAAGTTAACTGAATGTATTAATGACTGTCTGGTGTTCTTGCGGTACTGTAGAACTTAACTACACAACAAATTAAGATAAAAGAAAACCATATTATATCGATACCCCGAAATAAACTAGTATTACTCCTAACAAGCAGTGGCCCCTTTCAAAAAGCATTTCGCAGGTCATTCTATTAAGCGGGGAGGTTAGGGAATAAATTATAGTAGTGACTAAAAAAATAACAACCTTACATTTTCCAAATATGAGAATGAAATACATGAATAAGAGAAGAGTGTGTATATAATATTCTTTATATAATATTAATATATTTATTTAAATTAAATTAAACTTTATTATGTATAAAAATGTTGCTACAATATATAAATACAGGGTGTCCCACCAACTGTGGACCACCTCCAAAACTTCTAAACGGTTCAGGATATCGAAATGCAATTTTCGCTGAATAATGCAGAATAATGGGGCAAGTAACATGCCGTCGAGAAATTGTCTATAATACTTTTAGTTTTCGATAAAATTAATCATCTTTGATTTTTTAAATGGAACAATATATTTTTCTCGCCAGCAATGGATAGATCCTGAAAAGAGGAATAAAATGATGTATCATATGTTAGTATTTTGATAGTAATTTGCGTATAAAATTACTTTCTGATATGTGATTTTGAATGAAACGGACAATATTATGTACAAGACTTACAGAGGAGACACAGCATGAGCAGATATCGGTAAGAGATTGCATAAACCAGATTATAAAAGCAGAGGAGACCATCCGTGGAAAATACGTTGTAGAAAGCAAAGAACTGATGTAGGTAAGTTCTCCTTTGTGAATCGCACTGTAGTAGATTGGAACAAACTACCTGCAAAAACACTGGAGGCTCTTCCTTCTAATGTAGGCAAATTTAGAAATATACTAAACTCTATTTAGATCACTATCAATACTGAGACAATTACCTTTATTATTATTATTATTATTATTATTATTATTATTATTATCAATATTATTATTATTACTGATATAAATATCCCCATATTTAACACTGCTTTTAGCTTTGGTGTAATTCTTAATTTATTATTATTGTATATAGTTTTTGTTATTTTTATTATTATTGTATATTAGCGTTATACAGTGAAGTGAAGTGTTAGTGAAACTAGTAGTCAATTTAGAGATAACTAGAAATTAATTAGAACTAGGATACCATCCTCTAATTCTAATGGTAATTATAATTGTTTATGGTTGTTATTGTTCTAATTCTAATTGTTGTCATGTTTGCCACCGAGCATTAGCTCAAAGCGAACTAATAAATCTATCTATCTATCTATTTCGTGTAGCAGCCCTTGCCATAGTCGCCGTTGGTGAAAGACCTTCGCGGCGTCGAGACTGTTTCGTGTAGACAAGGAGTGTGAGAGGGGTGGCCGTGAGGGATAGAGGCGTAACTACATCAATTCACGGTCTTGACATGAAGATCATATGAACAAACAGCAATATTACCGATCAGAAAGACGTTTTTCCCATTTGTTCATCTGAATTGAACTTTTCTTCTAATGAAATTCCAAAGCAACGTTCATCAAAAAGAACAAAATAAAAATAATTTGTAGTGTGAGAGTGTTATGGCAGAAACCAGCAATCATTTTAAAACAAGGGAAGGGAATGAATGCTTAAACATTTTTTTGTAATATCTTGATTAATTTATCAAATAGTAGAGAGATAGACGTTTTCTCTTTGCATTTACTCTTCATAAACGTCTTATTTCAATACGTACCAAAATAACAAAGCAATAAAACTTTTGAAACACACTTAACAGACTATTAGTGTCAATTTACTAATCTTTAACACAAATGTACATCTGTAGTCTCGATTGCTAATATTGATTGCAGAGTTTCTCACTTCATGACGACATGTGCTGCCTCAAACTTGAAAATCAACGGCAAAAGACGGAAAGTATACTGTTTTCTTTTTCATTTATGAAGAGCAGTAGAAGTATGATTGCGAAGTGGACGAATGATAATTTTAATTAAAAATGAAATTCACCAACGAACAGCGGTGGTTGCATTCTTCTCAAGTTTGAAAAGGATATTTATTGCTAAAGAAGACAAGTTATATGCAGATAAATCAATGGAAAAAATCTCTCATTCTGATCGTTAAAATTGGTAATTTTTAATGTGACTTTTTGTGTTAAGACCCTGGATTGCCGTAGTTAGGCCTTTTATCTCTTATTGCTACCCCTTTCAGTCTTCTCTCTCCACGCAACAGTCTTGACGACGCGAAGGACATTTTTCCCGAAGGCGACTATGGCAAGGGCTACTACACGAAATATTGTCCGTTTCATTCAAAATCAAATATCAGAAAGTCTAATTTTATACGCTAATTACTACCAAAATAGTAGCATATGATACATCATTTTATTCATCTTTGCGGGATCTATCCATTTCTGGTGAGAAAAATATATTGTTCCATTTAAAAAATCAAAGATGATGAAATTTATCGAAAACTAAAAATATTATAGATAATTTCTCTATGGCATGTTACTTGCCTCATGATTCTACATTATTCAGCAAAAACTACATTTCGATATCTTGAACCGTTTAAAAGTTATGGGAGTGGTCCATAGTTGGTGAGACATCCTGTATAATGCAGTAAATTTTGTAATATCTTCTACCATAAACCTTAAAATAAAGGATCTATCAGAGTAAATAATGGAAGAAAAGTACCGGGTCGTTACGGGGCAAAACCTCTGCATCCAATTTGGAGGAAGCAAGCAACACATCGCGGAAGTTCAACGCAGCGTAGTGCACATGCACCAACACCTGGCCAGCCGGAACGAGAGTTCTGCGGACAAGAAACATGGCAGATATGACGGCCAAGGCCCCGCACATAGAGCAAGCGTCACGCAAAGCTCGACCCACCTTTCAGGGTCGATGCGGCCTTGGAACCACGTCAAGCTAGAGAGGTCCCCGCGCACGGCCGTTTCGCAGAACGCGTGTCGCACGGGCACGGAGGGCGCGGCAGCCAGCGGCAGGTGGCGCATGCATCCCCAGCGGCCGCCCTGCAGCACGTTCACCGCCAGGTCCAGCTCCAGCCGCGGCCGCAGCCGCTCCAGCAGCGCTGCAACGTCGTCCCACGCGCCGTCCTCCACGTCCGCCTCCTCGGGCAGCAGGTACAACCTGGCGAGCTGCGGGCCGGCGCCGGGCTCCTGGCGCAGGCAGTTGAAGAGGCCCAGCGCGCCGTTGAGCGGCCCCCGCGCCACCAGCGCCACGCGCTTCTCGGCCGGGTTGGGGTCGCGCAGCGCCGCCTGCAGCCGCTCCACCCACGCGAACGCCGCCTCCGCCCCCGCCCCCCGGCCCCGCCCCCTCGGCCAGCTCGGGCACGCGCACCACGTGCAGCTGCGCGGGCTCTGCGCTCCAGCCGCCCTTGCGGAACAGCAGCAGCCACGCGCCGCCGCGCAGACGCATGCGCAGCGCCAGCTGTAGGCCCGCGGCGGCGGCGGCCGTGCGCAGCGCCGTCACAGCGCCCGGGGCGAGTGCACGCGCCAACAAGCAGCCGCCGGCGCCCAGCGACGCCGCGGCGCTGGCCAGCGCTTCGCTCCGGTCAGCTGCCGCTGTGTCGCTGAGCACCAGCAGCGCCAGGTCGCGCTCGGCCGCCAGCTTGGAAGCGTCGTCCGTGGGGAGCCCCGCCCCCGGCCCCGGCCCCGCCCCCTCCTCTGCCTCCGCCTGCGCGCCCTCCTCGAGGAAGAGCGTGGCCTTGGCCTGCACCAGCGGCAGGTCGGCCAGCGCCGCCAGGAGCAGCGGCGCCAGCGGCGTCAGGCCGCGCGCCACCACTTCGGCCACGCGCACGGGCGGGGTGGTGCGCGTGACGGGCGGGCGGTTCTCCTGCACCAACTGCACGCACACGCGCAACGCCTCCGCCGTCTCCCACTCGCGCTCCTCGCTGGGGGCTGCGGCGTCGGAGCCGTAGGGCACGAACTCGTGGTGCTCCAGCACGGGCTCTGCCAGCGTGCGGCGGCGAGCGATGGGCGTGGCGAACAGGCCGCGGATCTCCACCGTGCCGGTCGTGATGAGGTCCAGCTCAGGCACCATCTGTGCCTCGATCACTGCGCAGGTTTCAAGCCACCCATGTCTTCACATGTATGGGCTCTAATCTCCCGTACTCTTAATATTTCTTCAGATGGAACGTTCGTCAATTTTTTTTACGTTTGAACGGTTCTAGTCTTTACACGTATGTTAACAGAGTTGCGAGAATCACAGTACACATCCATTCAGTTTAGATATCTACTAGCGACGTCCTGCAGAATATTTCGTACCTAACTTTGTGATCAGCATTTGAAAATCATGTTTCTACAACAGTCTGTTCTCTGCTGAGAATCTATTTCTGAAGGATTGTGACAATTACATTAGAATCAGAGACATGCTAATTAGCTAGTTAAATCAAGTACATTGACATGATATGAAATCATAACTTAAAAAATTAATAAAAAGTTGTTCTTAAGCACTAAAAGACTAGCTACTTAGTTGGATGTCCATTAAGAAGGGTAACAAGTTCTTAGTTCGAAATACAATACACCATCTTATGTACTTACATCGCCGGTTCGTCCGCATGCAGTCGAGCACCTTCAAATGTCGGCGGGTGTCCACGACCATCTTCTGAATGGACGTGGGTACGTACAGCTGCGTAGAGTCGCGTTCCAGAAGCTGCATCTGCAGGAGTGCGTCCAGGAAGGACACCCAGTTGTTGTTCCAACGAATTAGCGCGCGCTTCCCTGCATTGGTACATTTTTCTACGTTTAATAATCGAATAGGTGAAAACTAGTGGGGCTACTCTAGCACATACTTTCTCGCGATATTGTTTATGTTTATGTAATATTATTGTGTAATATGACTGTTTTCTGTCTTACACTTCGACTACCATTTGAAAAATATTTAAATAAACGAAGCGCGAAAAAAACTATATATTTTTAATGCATACGTTTAAAGGAAAGAATATTTTTGTTATTAAATTCAATGTATTCACGTTCTACATATACAATATACCAATGATGCCCAATGCGTATTTTAGCCGTAAATAAAATGTTAGTTTATAATAACAGGAATCAGCTTCAGCAGTCATTAACGCCTTCTGTTGTCTAAGCAGCATTTCTCACTTTTCAAGATTGAATCACTGGCTCCAAGAACCTTTCAAATTACATACCTAACGTGATAGCACCACAAACGAGCGCAGGAAATTTGAATTTACCATTTCGAAGTTCTTTCAATTTTTGAAAATGCAGATTGCGTCTATATAGGACCAACACCCCACTTTTTATAGTTTTTTGTTACATACGTGAAAATATGGAAAGAAAATATTGAGAGGAATTTGGACGAAAATTATTATTTAGAATTTAAAAATTATGTATGTTTGACGCCAAATTGTGCAAAGAATGCTCATATTTTCAAAAAATTGAAAAATTTATTAAAATATCTGCTTTTAATGAACACAATTCATTGATAGAAAAAAATGTACCATCATCACTATATATGCAGAAAGACACCAAAAAAATTTGAATTTTTGCAATTTTCGAAAAATCAGGATTTTCAGGGAACTTGAGACCTGCAGCATTCTCTTAAGCGTTTTTTGAGCTCTATTTTCTTAATCTATTCGAGATCAATTTTTTTTAAATTGGTGCTGTTCTTTGAGAAAAAATTGTCTAAACAAAATTAAAATTTCCCCTTATTTCATGAAACATTAAGCAAGAACTAATCAAATTTTCGAAACACTTATATGACGTTATTTCAAAACCCATCTTTAAATAACTGCTTTTATGAAGTGATCATTTCAGCGAAAAGCTATTTATCTTTGCACCTCCTGATAATACAAGCCCGAGTAGAAATTTCCATCTTGTGCATTGGAATCTGATTTATTCAAATTCGTAATTACCTGAAAATTTTCAACCTTCACGTTCACTATACGCACGTCATCGGTACGTTATCGAAATATATAACTTACGCATTCTCTCTGAGGTATGAACTTCTAGGCAACCTAAGCCCATGAAAGAGAGCTTCTTCGCTGCGACTCGACTTCCTTCCGTTGCACTCACCGTCGGAGCTTGCCGAGTGAATAACTCTCTGAATTTTTTCTATCTTCGTTAACTATACGCACGCGATGGGGACGTTTTCGAAAAATATAACTTACGCAGTCTCTCTCAGGTATGAACTTCTAGGTAACCTAAGTGCATCCAAGATAGCTACTTCACAGTGACTGGGCCGCCTTCCGTTGCACTCACCGTCGGGGCTTGCCGAGTGAATGGCGCGGAACAGCCCCTGGTAGTTGTACCCGCGCAGCCGCAGGCACTTGTACACGTGCTTGGCGCTCAGGTCGAAATCGGGCACCTCGTCGCCCACGGCGGGGCGGCGGCGGGCAGCGCGTTCTCGTCCTCGTCCTCGTCCTCCTCGTGAGCGTCGTCGTCGTCGTCGTCGTGCTGGGCGGCGGCGGTGGCGGCGGCGCGGGCGGCGGCGGCCGCCTCGGCGTCGGCGGGGGCGGGGCGCTCGCCGCGCGGCGCCACCGTCGGGGAGAGCATCTCCGCCGCCGCGTCCGCCACCATGCGCACGCGGCCGCTCGCCACCACGGTGCCGTTGTCCGACACCTCCCAGTCGCCGCTGCCGCGGTGCACCATCACCATCAGCTCCTGCGACTCGCCTGGCGCAGTCGCACACCCACGCACGTTAGCCAACCCGTTCTCCGCTGCCCTCGCTAACACTCGTTCTTCTCCAACACTTTTGCATTCGCTTTTCTCCTTTCGATTCTCTTCTCTATTTTACACAGCACTACACAAAACAAATAATCCAACCTCCTACACCTGCATTCATTTAACTTCGATTTGATTCCGCCGGATTATCTAATTACAGTAATGTTTTTTGAAACTATTGTTATCGCCCGAATTAAATATTGAAGTGTAGGAAACGTATCTCAAACATTTCTGACATTCATGCGCATTAACTACTCCACAACAAACGGCTTCCAATCTCTTCCTAAAGATAATTCCTGAGAATAATTTGACGGGTAGTTTTAAGGGAGTTCATGGATCTTTTACTGTACCGGCAGATAGTTTTATTTAAGAAAAATACTATCTTTTTGAGGGGAAAATATTGATTTCTATCAATTTCATCTGAGATAAATCGTGCAGCCATTTATCACGAAGTCTAAATCTGGCTATTGATAGTCTGAGAATTCAGAAAATGACAACCGGGAGAATCAATTGAAATTCCAGAGATAATCAACAACCGTAGTATTTTCATGAACAAATATTTAATTTCCAAAACGCATTTTAGTTTATTACGGTATTTAGAATAATTGTCACGTATGTGGCAAGCCCAAGGCACGAGTTCGTATGCATAAGTGCTAAAAATGTCAATTCGAGCATTTCTGGAGATTAAAAATTTTTCACAAATGTGTACCACGTACTGTGATTATCATTTTGAATAAAACTGGATTTCCAATAAGTACATTTAAAATATTTATTGAACAGAACCTACAAACATTTAAAACTATTAACGTAAGAAAAATAGTCAGGACATTTTGAGCGCTAGTAACAAAACTAAAGCAATGTGGGATATCGTAAACAATACAACCACATCATCTCGATACCTTGTAGAGAATGTCATTTTAAAGGATAATGAAAGAGAAACGAGTAATCCGGAAAAAGTTGCCAATCTCTTCAACAAACACTTTTCTATAATTGCGTCTGATCTCACGAAGGGACTAAAATCACAAAATTCAATATTTTCCACTTTCCAAAAAATTTCAGATACGATGTTTATTTCCGAAACTTCTCCCAACGAAATCCTCAGAATAGTCAGTAAACTAAAAAATAAATATTCATCTGGTTTAGATGAATTTCCGGATTGTTTATTAAAAACTTGTGCACCTGCCTTTATACATCCGTTAACTCACATTTTCAATGCTTCTTTATGTACAGGAATATTTCCAGATATTTTCAAAACAGCAAATGGAATGCAAATGGAAACTTTTCTCAGGAAAAACAGAGCGTTTTCAGACTCACAACACGGTTTTAGAAAATCAAAATCTACGGAAACTGCCATTTTTTTCTCAAAGATGTTGCTTCATCAATAGACCAAAATGAAGTACCCATTGGAATATTCTTAGATCTCTCGAAAGCTTTTGACGTTATTGACCATAAGATCTTGCTCTCAAAATTACCTTCGTATGGAATTCGTGGAATTCCCCTACATTGGATAACTTCTTACCTTAAACATCGGACTCAATGAGTAGAAATACCATACTGGCACGAAAGAACATTACATACTTATATTTCCAATTCTTTGCCAATTGAGCATGGGGTCCCGTAAGGTTCGATCTTAGGTGCTATTCTCTTTCTGTTATATGTAAACGATATGCCCTCGTCTATTAAAAATGGAAGAACGGTTCTGTTTGCTGATGACACGAATGTTCTTTGCAAAAAAGAAGCAGTAAATAGTACAATTTCAGAAGTTTCAAATTGGTTTAATAATAACAAATTAATTGCTAACGAAAGAAAAACTGTTTCAATGCATTTTTGCATCTCAAATCGGAAATTGCATGTTCCATTGAAAATGAACAATTTGCAATTAGCTGATGTTGAGGCAACAAAATTTTTAGGTCTTTCAATTCAATCAAACCTCAAATGGAATGTACATATAACAGAATTAAACACTAAATTAAGTTCATTATGCTACGCATTCAGAATTCTTTTAAATTCTTTCAGCCTTCATGCAGCTCGTTGCGTTTATTTTGCAAATGTACATTCCCGCCTGAGAATATGTCATAATATTCTGGGGAAGCTCATCCTGTAGTATTCAGACCTTCAAATTGCGAAAGAAAATTATTCGAATAATGAAAAAATGCCTTCCATGTGATTCCTGCAAGGCTCTTTTCATTGAGCTGGGAATCCTACCATTGCCTTGTCTATTTATTTACGAATCTGTAATATTTGTCAAAAATGACCTACTTAACGGAGGGAACATATTTTCATGCAATATTGATATTTATAATTACAACACACGCCGTAGAAATCACGTGCATCAAGTGTCAGTATCAACAGCTCAGTACAAGAAATCAGCATACAATACATGTACGTTACTTTACAACGCATTGCCAGATGACATAAAACAATTAAAGTCGATACACAAATTTAAGTTTAAAGTAAAATCTTTTCTGCTGCAAAACTGTTTTTATACAATTAGAGACTATACTGATCGCGAAAAAGAAAAATAATGTTTAATGTAACAAAACAAAGATATATAATGAATTAGTTTACGTTTGCATTGTATACATTTTCAAAAAATATTTAATACACCTGTAACAAGTAATGTACTTCAGCTTCCGGGTCAATGACCCCCATCTCGATCAGGTTTTTGTCCAGTTTCCCTGATCCATTGAGCAAATGCTGAGATGGCCCCTTGTTTTGCTTCTGGACGTAAATGTAGATTCACCGTGCGCACGTTTTGTTGAGCACTCCTTTGCTTGTAGTTCATTTACAGTTGAAATTGATTTTCTATAAATCGGGAAAAAACATTTTTCAAATATTTTTATTTTTCTAAAATAATTATTTTCTAAATTCATTTTTGTTTTTTTTTAATTCTGGCTCTCAAGAAAATTTGCGCAGATAAATTTCTTTCCCCACACGTCATATACAGTTTTTACTGTTTTTTGACAAATAAATAAATAAATAAATATTCTAGTGTAAGCCACGCGATGCTTTCCTTAGAGAATATTACTCGACTATTTCACCGTTTACGCAGAGAAACGAGGAATTGCTCCGCGCAGAAGGAGACGTCGCCGTCTGCTGTGTCGTAGCGGTCGGTTTGGATGTGTCGTAACGGTCGGCGCGCGATGAAGGAAGAATAATGAAAGGTTTTATAATGCTGTTATTGCAATAACAAGAAGATGGTCATCACCTAGTGTTGATTTGAAAAAATCCACTATAATTTAAATAATTTGTCTTGCATGGGTAATAAACTATAATTCAGAGTTGAAAGAAAGCTGATTCTCATTTGCCATTACGTCCTAGAGTAGATATTTCAGATTCCTCGCCACTTCGCATGAATGGCAGATTGAGTAATTGTTTGCGGAGTAAGAGGCAACAATTATTTCATAAGAACCCAATCGACCGAGGTAGCAGGATTTTTATTTATGAGAATTAATAATAATAATCAGGGATATAACTATAACCATTCCCTGGCGCCCAAATTATTTATAAATTTGAAAGCTGGTTACGTGTAATATTTTTTGAAGCTGAATTTTAAAAAAAATAGGTGAAACGTGGTAGAAGATTCCAAACACGCTGATAGCCAGGACCGTTTGAATATATGTATATATATTTTGACCGTAAGGTCAAAATACCAGTATTACATAAACACGACATTCAAAATTTGCGCGTTAAGGACGGATCGATCGCTGGGAAAATCAACCGGGTCAATGAACGAACTCAATGAATCACGGATTCAATCGAACGGCGGAAGGCAGAGGGCAGTTGGCTGAGGATAGTCGAGAGGGACTGACGAAAAGATGGCGACGTGAACGTAATGCGGAGACGAGAGGGGAGAAATCGGTTGTGATCGAGTCAATGTGGACAATGGAAAAACGAGCGTTACGAAATACGTGAGAAAAGTGACTGATGGTTATCGTGAGTGTGAACGAAGAGCTATAATAATAGAAATTAGTGAAGGAAGAGCAAGGTTTCGTGGACACGTGTGTGATACAGTGATCATGACATGACAATGTGGAACTTAGGACAGTGATGGTAATAAGAATGATTTCAGACGATCAAGTGCAGCGGAGAAGATACGAGAAGAGAATACCTTCGTTACGGAGAGGTGTTAAAACATTTGAGAAGAGAAATCGCGCATCTAGTAATGACTAACTTGTCGGCGCAATTACGTATGCGCGGTACAGTGGTGCAGAATTCTAGAATTAGAAGCCGTAATTTCAATAATCGTGCGAAGGAATTGGCGGCGAGGCAGCGCAGGCGTGGGATTATAACTGTTCGAGAACACGTGCACGAATGCAAAGTGCGTACAATCCTGGGAACGAGGGATCTTCGGCGGGCGCCGAGTGGCGGCGTGGTCACGCGGCGGCGCCAAGCGCCAAGGTCAACTTCCGGCAGCGGACATCGGTAAATGAGACGTCGCGTGCGGCGGCGAGCGGGAGGCAGCAACAACGGAGGAAATACACCAGATAAGTCAATGAGAGTCACAAGTAAATCTATTAGGGGCGGATGTGGTTTCCGCATATTCATAATGCTCATTGGAATAATGTAAAGAGAGTTTAACATTTTCTGTGACAAGAGTAGACGGTAATGATCAGTAATAATTCGAATGTAACGTTAATTGTTTCATTTCAATAAATCCTATTTTTGTGTTGATAAAAGTAAATCAAGTTCAGACATACTTATCAATAGCATCCCCCTAAAAGAATTCCTTGACCCTAACAAATAAAATTATGATGTGTGTATCCCTGATTACCTATCAAGGTAAGTACGGTCACAATATTTATATTCAATATATATGTGTATATATATATGTATATATTCTGACGCTTCTCTTTGTGCGTAGTCGCGCATAGGCAGACGCGCAGACGAGTGCTCGAAAACGAGATTTTGAAAATCTCAGGGGAGCAGGATCTTACATGTGACAAGGGCTGACCAAACACACACACAAATAATATATCAAAACACATGAATTTAATAAAATCCAAAAATCAAACGAAAAATTATTACAAATTATAATGTTGTTGAAACACTCAAAATACTTGTCCGTCTTTGGCGGATTAGAAACTGAATTTACTTAAATTGCAAAATAACATTTGCCTGAACCTTATTCTCACTTGTGCGCAGTCTGCTATACCATTCAACTACTTTATACAACATTTACTTTAAATCCTTTCTTACAACAATAAACATGACCCTTTTAAAACATTACAAGACATAATCCCTTATAAATACAAACGTCTTTCTCTTTCTCAGATCTTTGATCATTAAGGCAATTGAATTTTACTACTGTTTTCTGTTCGTAGTCTGGCAGGGCCCATTTTCTCTCTAGTTGTTCGGCTGGCACACAAACGGCGTTCTGAGCGCGCCGCCCGAAATCCGTAACCTACGCCAACCTTGGCCTTCCCTTCCGTTCGGAGGTTACCTGACCTTGGCGGTTGCAACGTTGCGGCAGCGAAGCTATCTTAGCCCGGGGCGGCGGCGTTCACAGGCGTGGATTACACGCGGCGGGAAGCCGGCTCTCGTCAGCGCGTCGCACGTAATTCGCCGACCTCTTCGTCTCTTCTTCTCGTTCCGGAACACGCAGCTCGTCCCGTCCAGGTCCGTCTCGTCCCGTCTCGTCAAGATCCGTATCTCCCTCGTTGGTACGGATCCGTGCATAGACAATGCACGTCGCAATTTGTAGCAATGCGAATAAAACGTTCTTTTGCGTACAGTGCCGCTACGTATAAGCAGTAAAGCGTTTAGCCCTTCTGCTGCACGTATTAGATTGCAGTGATCGCAATCTCACGCCACTCAGCTTCACTTCCGGATTCACACCGTTTCACTATTAATTTCTGCTCGAAACGTTCTAATTATTCAACTTTTGATAACTTTCGTGCCCTGTTTCCAACATAGTCTCCCGGAATGCATTAGAACTATTCCGACGTATTCTAGCTAACACAGCATCTACTGTGAAAACTCCTAAGTAACTGTAGATGTGGAGAGAGTAGCTGGATGAATAATAACCAAGTGCGAAGTGGCAAGCGACAAGAGAGCTTTTCTTTGGCTGTTGGCGGTATTTATCAGCACCTCTCCTCCAATGTAGGGGAGAGTTCCTTTGCTCCCTCCCCTGGCGGGCAGCTGCGCGCGTCGCAACCCCTTTCGTGCGGCCGGCCGGAGGTTTTCACGGGCTGCCGCCAGGTCCCGCTCCCGCGACTATCGCTGTGCTTACTTACGGAACATACTGTTCCCTGGCGTCGCGTACGTTGCGTGAGCGTGCGTGGAACTTTGAATTTCTATCAAATGTCACAATATATAATGGTTATAACGTTAATATTATTACAAATTCGGAAATAAAAAACTTCGTTTCTGTAATTAAAACAGAAAACAACATTTAAAAGTTCTTTACTTCAAGTTAAAAATTATATCTTTTTATCACAAGCGAGCGATCGTCACTTGGTAGCGCAGCAGATTAAAGAAATCAAGTTGTACTTTGTTTTCTTAAATATATATATTGTGACGAACGCATGTGTGGAGGTTCGTTACAGGTGCCCACTCATCATAAAATGCCAAGAATAGAACGGGGAAGAGAGCGTGGCGCAGATTGAAAAGGGCAGGCTCGCGGCCGAGAAGACTGTCGCCCGCAGCTTCCGCTGAACGACGCGACGAAAATGACGCACATCAGCCGGAGACGGGAGGAGGAGACACCGCGTTACCCTACCAACAGAGCACATAAAACGCGAGTCCGCGAGCGGAAGCGTTCTTCTTGGTTCACAAGCGCCGATGCGGCTGCTTCTTGGTTCTCGATCGCCGAAGCGTCTTCTTGGTGGCAGATTGCCGACACAACGGTCGCCTATTGTACTGTACTATTCGCCAGAACAACGTTAGATAGGAGTGTCCGACGTCAGAAAGACGTTCTAGCTAGTCGTCCGCGAATTTTGTTGGATGTTCAGAGAAAGTTTTCTCCAGTTACGATGTAGTGGAGAAGTCGCCTAATTAAAATTGCGATACTAGTTCGTGCTGAGATTTAACCAGATATAATCTGCAGCAGGAGAGAGAGAGAGACTGGTACGCGGCGAGAACCATATATCACGCCGGCGTAACGGAAAGCACCGGGCACGCGTAAAGGACGTGCTGGACAAAATTTGGAGCCGGGCGTATACCGTTCGAAATTGGACGAAGGGGCGGAGCCGGGAGCAGAAGAGAGAGAAGAAGAGGGGCGTGAAAGCAACGAGTCGACAGAGGCGAGGCCTCGACTTTGGTTGTACGTGACGTCGGCGTCCGCACGGCAGCCAGCGCCCGGACGCAAGGCCAGCTGAGCGCAAGGGGGAGGTAACTGTTTGAGCACGAAATCTTGGTCAAGTTCGCGCCGCACTAAAGGAAATGTAAAGAGAAAATATACGGGGAGGTAGTGGACTCTGGAGGTAAGATAACTTCCAGTTCGTAATTCATAACGCACTAGCCATTTTTGATGCATTATTACTTGATAAATTTGTAAATAGATTGCAGTTAAATTAGTATTCGTAATTGCAATTGAAGTGTGGAGGGAGTGGTCCCTAGAGCACGTGGTTTTGTTCATATAACTTTAGGCAAGAAATTTACATTAAGAATGGTAAAGATTACGTAGTTGTTTAGTTAAGATTGGAGGTAAATTTGGCCAATTTAATCACAAAGGAATTCCTTAATTTATTGAGTAGTGATTTAGTGTGTAAATTTTTTGAAGAGTCTTTGGTTTGTTTTTTCTAACGAGAATATTTTGTGTGTTGATGTTACATTAATGCTCAAGGAGGATGATGACTTTTGTGGTAGATTTAGTGTTTTTTTAGGTAATTAAACCTTGTTTAAGTGTTATTGTGTGTTCTTGTTTGGATTGGCTCTCAACACCCAAAAGATCCCACTGCCCTGAGGTAACGAAAGTTTGCAAGAACAGATATCTGCGCACCGCCCTGACGCTCAACAATTGTAGAGGGTATTAAATTAAATTGTGTAGTTCGGGGCGGGTTTGCGTCAGAATATATATACACATACTCATCGTCTTAAGAAAAGCTGCACCCCGAAGGACCCGACTGATCCGCTGCAAATGCGGTGGGTGTTTTGCACACCATTCGTTAAGTCAATGATTTCGTTTTCACGGTCGGTCGCTCATTGGGGGTCGGGGATAGGGGCGTTACGTCGCGCCCACCGACCGAGAAAAGAGGGCCTCAAACGGACGCGCCGGTCATTGTGACTTCGGATAGCGCCGCTAGAGCGTCATCTGCACGTAAACTTTGCGTCGGCTACGCTTCCGACAGCCGGTTGTCCAGTTAGATGCGTTCGAGAGGGGCTGCATTGTGGGTGTGCGGGAGGCTGGTTGGTCCTGTCGCCGTATTGCGCACCACACCGGTCGTACGGACAACACCATCGCCCGCTGTTTGCGTCAATGGATTGAGGAAGGCATGCACGCACGAAATGCAGGATCTGGACGCCCACCACGCACCATGAGGATGGAGAACCGACTGATTGTCCACCACGCGTGCACAGATCCAACGGCAACGATTGGTGCTATTCAGCGGGCTGTGCAGAATGCACTGTCACATCTTGTTAGTACCATTGTCATAGGCAGGTGGTTTCACAGCACAAGGCTTGCCTCCCGCCGACCGTTACGACTCCTGCCATTCATACCCCAGCATCATCGCAACAGACTCGCCTGGTGTCGGGGACGGTGGCCTTGGGGCCATGCAGAATGGCAGAGGGTCATCTTCAGCGACGAGTCCCGCTTCTGCCTTGAAGGTGACGACCACCGGGTCCGTGTCTGGAGGCGCAGTGGGCAGCGCCACGACGAGCGTTTTGTGGTATCTCATCATATGTCCCGCAAGCCTGGTGTGATGGTGTGGGGCGCGATATCTCTTGGTGCCCGTTCCTCGGAGGTACCTGACAGCCGCACGGTACGTTCAGGAGATCCTGCAACCGGTGGCTTTGCCGTTCGTGAACTCCAACACCCATTCCCTATTTCAACAAGAAAACGCGCGTCCGCATAACGTAGCCATCTTCTGAGCATTCCTTGCTGACGTGGATACTCTGCCATTGCCACCTGCATCGCCAGACTTGTCCCCGATCAAGAATGTTTGAGGTGCTATGGAGCGTGCGATCAGGATCCCACTCCTACCCACCAATATGCAAGAACTGCACGCTCAGGTGCAAGCTACATGGGGTGGACTAGCACAGGACTTCATTTGAGAGTTGTACAACTCCATGCCGCAACTTCTTAACGCGTGTGTTCGCCAACATGGCGGCCCTACTCCATACTAACATGTATCATCTGTGGTCGTGTAGCGCAATAAATGTTGGTTCTACTAATGTGAAAGTGGTATCCTCTACTTCCCTGCCAACAGTGATCGCCATCCGCTTTGTCGTTTTGGGTGCAGCTTTATTTTATGACGATGAGCGTGTGTGTACATTGCAACGTCAGCGGGCCGGTAGAGCATGATCGCGGCTCCTCGCGTGGTGGGGGGAATTTAGGTGCAGGGGCAACAAACTACATTGAAAATAATTAGCCGTATTTGGGCAATAAAACAAAAATTATACATTTATTCCCGACCTACGGTCGGGGAAGTTACATAAATTACTTCACCAGTGTTTTCTTTTTTACTTCGGGATTTTGGGAATCCGTCCCTCTTCGGATCTCCCCCCTCTTAAGTTCGTCTTGGGTTCGCTGACATACTTTGGGAAAATTGTCATTGGTTGGACCTTACTGCGTCGCAGAAATAATTTGACGAATCGTGGTTCGTGATTTCCTGGTTAATTTTCATCGGTTCCTCTCTCTCTCTCTCTCTGGCAATCTCTGTCTACAGAAACGCAGCTGCATCCATCGGAAGGTGACATCTCCTGGGAGCAATTATTGCATGGCAAAGGGTTGGAACTTACTTGAATTAGCGCGAAGAGCGTGGCGGCGAGGAACGCGCTGGCGCGGAGACTCGCCTAGAGGAGGGCGGGGGCGGAACACAAAGGGTGTATTCACTGCGAAAAAAGGCCCGTCGCGGTCTTTGCCGGCGAGTGGTTGTAAATTTCTCCCAAAGCAGGCGAAGGGGGGTCAGAGGGATGGCACCACTGCAGCGAAGGGGGCGTCAGAGGGTTGGGGCGCGGTTGGGCGCACGTGCGCGTGCCAGAGAGTACAAAAAACAAGCTTTTGTTATGGATTTATTAAGGTGCTGATACATGCCGCCACAATTATATATATATATATATATATATATATATATATATATATATATATATATACAGGTCTTTAGTTTATCTTGCAACTCATGTCTGAGAGCACTTGTTCTTGATTTGGTAATTTAGCAACCGCGTCTCTTTTACACCTTTCAAGACAGCCGTGCCTGGCACGTTGGGGCAGCAGAGGAGGCAACCGTCAGGTCATAAGCTGCAACAAGTTTCCTGTTTCTTTGTTGATCCCATTCAAGAGTGTCGGCGGGCAGGTGCACGGCTCTCATGCCGAAATATTTTCACGCTGCACAGAGTGGGTAGGGTGGGGTGGGCTGAGGCATGAGCGTGGAAACAAAACGTCTCTTTAAGCAATGCTGCCCAGTATGCTGAAGAAACAAAACTGTAATATTAATGTCGAGGAGAGTTATCGATTTATGTACAGCAACGTAACAATAATTGTTTAAGTAAAGCCAGCTCAGAGAGAAATCAAAAAGATATATCGTGAAATATTACCGCCTAGCTCTTCATTTTATAACAATAATAATAATGTATTATTATAATGAAATCTGCATATTAAGCAAATAAGAGAACTTTAGTAACAGACAATAAACATACCTAGAAATATTATGAGAGTAATTACCGCAGAGGCCAAAAGTTAGAAATCTAGGTGGAGCGTAGCGGAACCGAGATTTTTAATTTGGACGAGGCAGTAATAACACTTAACATTTTGTGGTATGTTCAGCATTTTATCGGTCAATCTCACGATTTATGCGAAAATTTATATTACTGCGATAGTAAACATGAATTCTGTTGTTGCGGCATGTTACTATGATATTGTGAGTATGCTTGCGATATATCTATTTAAACAATATCGTATACCGTGGTTTGAAAAAAGATGGATACAAATAATTCTCCTGAAGTTAAAGATAACTAAAAAAATGACGTTCGGTGAGGAGGTTGGCGCGTCGCTATATTCACAGAGGCGGGACACCTCAGATCGCAGTATATATGATTACCGAAGAAGAGTTTCATTGATGAATGCGCGGAAAAGATTACCTAAAACACATTTTAACTGCACTATTAAAAAACGTATTTACAATGAACAATAATTATCTAAAAACTAATATTGAGTTACTTTTATCTGAATTATTTGAACTGATTTGTTTTATACACCGACTGTTTTCTTTCTTAATAAACTTGACTTGCGAGGACAATGGTTGTTTATTCCGTTGTAAAGATGTTAAACCCGATACTAAGGATGTAAATTGCTTAACATACAGAT
>JAHLJT010009355.1:41666580-41696714 GCA_031308135.1 Acheta domesticus
TAACAGACAATAAACATACTAGAAATATTTCCTGAGAGTAATTACCGCAGCAGGCCAAAAGTAGAAATCTAGGTGGAGCGTAGCGGAACCGAGATTTTTAATTTGGACGAGGCAGTAATAACACTTAACATTTTGTGGTATGTTCAGCATTTTATCGGTCAATCTCACGATTTATGCGAAAATTTATATTACTGCGATAGTAAACATGAATTCTGTTGTTGCGGCATGTTACTATGATATTGTGAGGTATTGCTTGCGATATATCTATTTAAACAATATTCGTATACCGTGGTTTGAAAAAAGATGGATACAAATAATTCTCCTGAAGTTAAAGATAACTAAAAAATGACGTTCGGTGAGGAGGTTGGCGCGTCGATTCCAGAGGCGACACCTCAGATCGTCAGTATATATGATTACCGAAGAAGAGTTTCATTTGATGGAATGCGCGGAAAATGATACCTAAAACACATTTTTAACTGCACTATTAAAACCTATTACAATGAACAATAATTATCTTAAAAACTATATGAGTTACTTTTATTCTGAATTATTTGATCTGATTTGTTTTCTACACCGACTTGTTTCTTTCTTAATAAACATTTGACTTGCGATGAATCAATGGTTGTTTATTCACGTTGTCAAAGATGTTAAAACCCGATACTAAGGATGTTAAATTGCTTAACATACAGATACGTACACGCCTGTAGGGTTTCATGTTAAAATGGGCTAAAGAAGCATGTGACCGATAGAATTATTAAAAATACTAATAAAATGTAACTAAGTAGTACATTAATAATTATTGAAAATAATTAATAAAAGTAATAAAGTATAATTATCTTAAAATGACAAAAAAACTGACAGTCGAGTAAATGCCCAAAGTGACCACCGTTTATGAAGAGACAGGCCTTTACTCTTTTCAGTGTAGTGGCTGCAGTACGTTGAAGAGTAACAAGGACAGAATACGTGCTTTCTCTTTCTTCCAACTAAAATTAGACACATTCTCTCAGCCCGAAATCTGAGGGCACGCGACCGGGCTTCGCTGAAAGTGAAAGGGCGTCGAGGGTATTTCACGCGTTGCCAAATTGGCAAAACAAGAGTTGGTGTTTCAGAGACATATATATATATATATATATATATATATATATATATATATATATATATATATATATATTCTAACGTACAATTCTAACAGAATCACTCAGCCAAGACCTGAAGGGTGTATGTCGATTTCATACTCTTACGAGCTTGTATTTTACTCTCAGGCCAATGGATTCTTCGGCAATGGTAAGGAAACTCAAGGACTGAATACATACACACCCAAATCAGGTAACAAATCGAATACATTCTTAATTAACTGTTTCGAGTACACTTTCTTTAGTTGTGCTAAAAAAGAAACACACAAATGGCAATGGTACTCTTTCAATCCCTTGTAAATGAACGTACAAAATAACAATGAAATTATTTCCATCAATTGCAAAAGAAACACATAAATAGAAATGGTACTCTTTCAAATCAATTGTAAATGAACACACAAAATAATAATGAAATTCTTTCAATTAATTGTGAAAAAGGAAACACACGACTCGCAATGGTACTCTTTAGATCAATTGAAATTACTTAGCCTACCAATACTTTGAGAGCTTTCCGTGCACGGTTTTGGAAATTAAACCTTTAAATAACTTAACACTACTATTTACAACAAGATATTGTTTCGCAATGAAATGAATTACTGAACTCTTGACAATGAAATAAAACTCTTTCATCACTTCCGTTACTCCGTTTAGTTTTTTTCAAACAAGCAAATCAAATATTTCAGTTGCATTTAACACATCAAAATGAAAATAATCTCTTATTCATTAGGCATATTCATAAGGCTTATTCATAAGGCATTCATTCCCTCGTAGCGAAATAGGAATTTTCTGCTTGTAACAAATTCATTTAAAGCATTCAAACAGTCTTTGCTTTGCGAAATTCGCTGCATTCCGCCGCGGTACCGCTTTTAGGCTCGCGGCCGCGGCTCGCGTACGGCGACCTCAGCGTAAAAGTTCGCCTCTCCCTCTCTAACAACTCGTTATCTTTACAGCCCTCGGAGCGCGTTTCGTCCGACCTTGCTCGTGTTCGCCGACACCTGGCGTCTGCGTAGATACGATGCTTTGGCAGCACCGTTAGTTTCTCGTCGTCTTCTTTCTTGCTCTCGTGCGGGGTCCTCTTCTCCTCTCGTCCCGGAATCCTCTTCTCCTCGTTCGACTTCCCCTTCCTCTCGTGCAGGCCTCTTCTTCGTCTCGTTCGTATTATTTCCGGCGCGATTGCTTACACTTCACGTCCGCATGCTAACAGTTCTTGCGTGATGGCAGACTTGCGACCGCGTGTGACTTGGTCTATGGGCGTCGCGTACCTGATTTATTCAACAATTGCTTGGCTCGTTGTACCACCAAATTGTTCCTCACGTACTTTCCCTTACTAAATCAGCGTTCAATTACTTCCCTATTTTTAGCTGCTCAAGTCGGCAGATAATCGAATGACGCTGCACCTCGGTCTCTTAAAACTGGTATTATAATAACATCACTTTCAACACAATCACTAACGTACTTGGCGGCAAAATAACTGCTCGGCGATAACTCAATTTAGAATAATTACTCTGTCGACTGCTCAAACTAGAAGACTAATTGTCGGCTGCTCTCACAAGAAAGATACTCGTCGACAGCTCATACTAGAAGAGGCTCGTGATCGGTGGACCAGCGTATTTATTCGGCTCTTCTCTTCCCCTAATTGGGGTGGGCTGGATATCGCCTCCCCTCCGCTGCTGACCACGTCGCACGTCACCGCTCTAGACTTTGTACTGAACGCCGCGCGATCTTGCTAGTGCTCATCGACTTTTTCTACGCCGCCGCATTCCGCGCGTCTTTTAAATAATTTACATGTTCTTAACATTGATTTTATTGTTGTTCACAGATGGAAATCCCCATTCGTTTATATATATATATATATATATATATATATATATATTGTGACCGAACTTACCTTGATAGGTAATCAGGGATACACACATCATAAATTTATTTGTTAGGGTCAAGGAATTCTTTTAGGGGGATGCTATTGATAAGTATGTCTGAACTTGATTTACTTTTATCAATACAAAAATAGGATTTATTGAAATGAAACAATTAACATTACATTCGAATTATTACTGATCATCACTGAACAAATAACTGTCCAATTTTCATGATATTTATCTGGTTTTGTTTTCAATTATCATATACTCCTTATTCTAATTTTTCCCTTTATACCCTCATCCGGATTATCATTTCACGGGAGCTCCCGGCACAACCAATCAACCATCAATTTTACTGCATATTACTACATATTATGCACTGACAAATCACCGGACAACACTTCTTAAATATTCAGTCTCCGTCCCCATTTCTCTCTCTGCATTCACAAACCATCTACTTTTGTCACAGAAAATGTTAAACTTTCTTTACATTACTCCAATAAGCATTCTAAATATGCGGAAACCACATCCGCCCCTAATAGATTTACTTGTGACTCTTATTGACTTATCTGGTGTACTTCACTCCGTTGTTGCTGCCTCTCCGCTCACCGCCGAATGCGACGCCTCTTGTTCACCGGTGTCGGCTGCCATTAGTTGACCTTGGCGCTTGTCGCTGCAACGCGACCACGCCGTCGCTCTCTGCCCGCCACAGCAGATCCCAATCCACGGTTCCCAAGGTAGTGCGCACTTCGCATGCACACACGTGTTCACGAACAGTTTCATTATCCCACGCCTGTACTGCCTCGCCGCCAACTCCTTTGCACAATTATTGAAATTACGGCTTCTAATTGTATGATTCTGCACCACTGTACCGCGCATACGTAGTTGCGTCGACAAGTTAGTAATTACTGGATGCGTGATTTCTCTTCTCAAATGTCCTAACACCTCTCCGTAACGAAGGTATTCTCTTCTCGTATCTTCTCCGCCGCACTAGATCGTCCGAAATCATTCTTATCACCTTCACTATCCTAATTTTCACATCGTCATGTCATGATCACCGTATCACACACGTGTCCACAAAACCCTGCACTTCTTTCACTAATTTCTATTATTATAGTTCTTCATTCACAATCACGATAACCATCAGTCACTCTTCTCACCTATTTCGTAACGCTCGTTGTCTCCGTTGTCCACAGTGACTTGTTCATAACCGCTCTCTCTTCTTTCGTCTCCACATTACATTTATGTCGCCATCTTTCCGTCCATCCCTCTCGGCTATAGTCCGCCAACTGCCTTTCCGCCTTCCGCCGTTCGATTGAATCCGTGATTCATTGAGTTTATTCATTGACCCAGTTGATTTTCCCAGCGATCGATCAGTACTTCACGCGCTAATTTTGAATGTCGTGTTTATGTAATATTGGTCTCTTCACCATACGGTCAATATATATATATATATATATATATATATATATATATATTGAAACGAGTCGTTAATTCGACCCTTCACAACAATCATTTGTTAATGGGGACAGGGATTCTTTTCCGGGAATGGGCTCTGGGTTCCATTCTCCTCACCGATGGAAACATGTAGGTAATCTGACTAAACATGAATCTTTATTTAACGGTAGATTACAAAAATTAGTTGTTTTTCTTTCTTACAATACATATGTTCTGTCGTCATCCTACCTTAAACAACCTCTTATTTATTGAATTCGTATTGTCATAGTATTCCACTCATTGCTCACAATTTTAATGAGTATAGGGCCTCCACTACTGATCACTGGTTCCTATTCCTCCCCCACCCCCTTCTCAATGTTCTTACGTCCGTTCTTACCTGCACCGTCCCTCCAGGCAAAGGTCTCCGCCGCTCCGTGTCTGCAATCAGCCGATGAAGCGATGCCTCGCGAAGCGCCGGCGGCGCTCGGGACTCATCGGGTCGCTGGTCCCCGTGGTAGGGGGAATACTCGCCGCCGGGGTGCCTCGGCGCCGCCCGCAGTCACTCTTGGTTTAACACTTTGTGCCGCGATTTCGCCGCTCACCACCGTTATAACGGACTCGCCACGCGTCACCCGCCAACGTTCCTCAGTTCTCTGTCCGTAATAAACCTTTTCTCCTACACCTCGTAGTCGGATGCTCAATGCTGTACAGTTTGGGTTCACACTATATTCTCCTTGCGTCCATTCCCATGCATTACCGCATTCACGCGGATTCCACCCCGTCTAACATAGTTCACTGATGAAATTTCTATCACTCCGATTACCGTTCCTTATTCCTGTATGATCACTAACACACAGTTACCAAACATTACCAGTGAGATTTTGCACGGAACTCCACGTGCCTCCGCCGCTACACATTTACCCACGTGATTGTTTTCATTCACTGATATTATCGTTCCTTTACTTCACTAATACTACCATTTACACTTACTGGATACCTTCTTCCTCCACATTGTCCCTTCTTACGCTTCCCGCTCTCGATGAATCTGGATTTCAACACTGTTCATACTTTGTTTCCGCGCCGTTTGTAAACGTCCTTTCCATTTCACGGCCATCTCCTCACTGCTGACTTTTCTCGTTGGTCACTCGCGCTTCGGTTCCCCTCTGATCCGGTTCCAGCGCCCGATTCAGTCGGCGCGCCCTCCGCTACCGCGCAATTCAAATGCTTTCGTTCTTAGAAACGTTCATTATCATTGTTGTAATGATATTAATAATTCATTTCAATATATATTGTAATGATTCAGGATCCGGTACAGTTAATTTACTATGAATTACGGCAATTTTAAGTTATTCAATAAAGAACAGACCATAGCAAAACGAGAAACATATGTGGTGAATAGGGTATAAAAACAACAAAAGATAGCCGCATGGCGTAAGAACAAAACTTTTAGTTTATTAAAACACGCATAAATAAACAAATTGAACAGAAAAATTAAAAGTCTACTGATTTAACCCTCCAAGGACGAAAATTATTTTTTATCAAAAAATTGAACTTCGTTACATTTCTTAATTTAACTACTTTAGTTTAATCTCCAAAAAATATTGAACAAAATATTCTATGATTCAGCGAGGCGTGGGAGGGTGTGACGTATACGTCACACTCGTCCTTTGGGGGTGATAACTGTGCTGGGTTGAAAGAGAGAAAATATTTAACGAGTAAAGCATTATTTTTGAAGCATACGGTTAAATGACTAGTCAATGACTACAATATCATTAGTAAACATATTACACTTCTTACACAGCAGAAAAATAGTGTTCATTTTTTTGTATGAAATGGTACATTGCATTTCAAGCATAAACCTACGTCACATTTTGTGCACATTGAAGCAACGACACTTTTGCATCCATCATTAGCACACCTTCTTCTCTTTTTATTTTCAACTTCCCCAAGTAGATGGTCAGCTCTGTCATAGCGAATGTCGTCTAAAACTCGCGTTGACCTGTTCGACGACAGAGCTGTTAGACCCACAGATTTGACAGGTGTTTTGTATCTCGTGAGGTATGTGATAGCAATCTCTCTTCTGAATTCCAGCTTAGTGATATTTTTTCCAGTCTTCTTGAAAATCAGCCAAGCATTATTTATAGCTGCATCTATAAGCCATGTCAGTATTGCCCAGTACCATTTCTTCCCTCTGATTGATATACGGTACTGATTGATGTCTTGATCCATTCGATCTGTACCACC
Source organism: Acheta domesticus (assembly GCA_031308135.1). NCBI lineage: Eukaryota > Metazoa > Arthropoda > Insecta > Orthoptera > Gryllidae > Acheta > Acheta domesticus. Next base: position 41,673,254 of record JAHLJT010009355.1, read on the forward strand.
CATGTTTCTGTTGTATGTGGTAATAATAGCTTGTTGAGGGACATTTATATGTTTTTTTTCTTTCGAAGAATATCTCTTAACATGCTTGATTGTAGATTCTCCGAGCGAATTTGATGCAACAGCAACCACATTATTGTCCATCCATTTCCCAACAAGAATTCCATCATTTTTCTCTATTGTGCTTCGAAATATCCCACGATCCATCTTCATCATTTGTTCATGCGATGGTAACAGGCAATCTTTAGGAATCCTGTTTTTCCTAATGGTTCCAGTCCCTGAGTATCCGCGTTCTTTCAAATGCTTGAGAAGGTTGAAGCTGGTGAATAAGTTGTCTGTAATTATATGATAAGGATAACTTCTTTTATGATCTGGCAGTTCATCTAAGAATGAAATCAAGGGAGCAGTGGCTTTACCAAAAATCTTTTCATATTCAGAGTTTGTCACTGGTGTATTTTTCCCTTGATAGACTTCAAAATTATCAAATACCCGTAGAATGTATTCAGACACCATATTTTGTACCCAAACCTTATGGGTTTACCACGAATGAACTGCTTGCAAGGATGTGGGCCAAAGTACTTCACCATGGATTCGTCATAATCAAGAAATTCACATTCAAGTTTCACATTCAAGAAAGTTATCAATAAAACGTTTCTTGAGAAGATTCATGAGTGGGCGGAGCTTGAATAATCTGTCATTATTGTCAATATCAGAATTATCAGCAACATGAAAGTATTTGGCTATGAATAAAAATCTGTCCCTCCGCATACATTCAGATACTAATATATTCTTCATGTCTGGCTTGGTATCCCAGTAACTTTTTTTCCCTGGCAAAACATTATAACCAGAAAGGATCAGTACACCCAGAAAAGCCTTTATCTCTTCTGCCGTAACATTCATATTACTTTCATTTTTTGACAAAGCATATTTCTTGGTCTCCGTAAGGAAAAGGGAAATCACCTCTTCATCTATAAAGATTTCAAAAATTTGAACGGGTGTCATATTTTTATATTTGTCGGCATAGTCTTCTGGAAATATCCCATCTTTTTTTATTGAATCAACTAGATCTCCATCTATCCACTCACGTTCCCTTTTTGCGGAATACCCCGATAAATCGTGTACCGGGCCTCCAATGCGAATTCCATTAGACAAAACTGCCTCGACTTCACTCACCAATTGATTGCCACACAGATTGTCCAGTAGACCTCCTGTGTCCTCATCACCACTGTCTTCATCAGTCAGCTCGTTTGCGGGCGGTGGTGCAATAAAAATATCCTCAACTTCTATATTATCATCACCATTATCATTACCAACGATGCCTTGAATGTCTTCTTCAAGCAACTGAATTATCTCTGCGACAGTCAGTCCGTCTCTAAAACGGTCGTTATTCCTGATAAATGAAAATGTATTTAAACATTTCAATTTTCGATTTTGAAATGGAACAAAATGAAAAAAATGTGGAAAATGTGGAGACGCGTGAAAAGCTACGGGGAAGGACGAGTGTGACGTATACGTCACACTGACATTTTCACGCCTCCACACCTTCCCGTAACAATAATAAAATTAATTAAATCATTTTAATTACTTTTAATACTAATCTGTGATAAATAAACCATTGACATAAATTGAATTGCTAACAATATAAGCTATAAATTCAACTTACCTAACATCTGGGTCCATCGAAAATATATCACAATTTTAAACACCGTCAAAAACTCTTATAACGCCTTCCTCGGACAAGATCGCACTATGAACTGACTGCACTATGAACCCTTCTGCGACTACAATGCCCTGACACGCACAGAAATATCGACTTGCAGAGACAGGAAATTAGACGTGCCACAACTTGTTCGCTGTGACATATACGTCACACTCGTCCTTGGAGGGTTAAGAAGAATTACAGTGTTTGTTTCACCGAAATCGAACCACAGGTTGTGTAATTAGAACAGTTTTAATAAAATACATCAGTGAGCTTCAACGCCACATACGAGAAAAATAAACATTTTCAAGATTTTAAGTGAAACTCGTAAGTTGTGCTGTAATGGTAATTAGAGGTCGGTGTATCTGAATTGCGGCAAATTTATGAAAATAGTAAAATACTTGCAGGATGCCGTAGAAGTTTATTTTTTTATAATTTTTGTTACAAAACGACAAAGGAGAACAATTGACATGTCAATGCACAAGCACTGAGATAGAAATTAGAATTTTTCGGCGTAATGGGTCCGAAAATGCGTGTTTTGAAAACTTAAGTGAGACATGGGAATCGAATGGCAATTTTTGAACACTGTGGGAGAGGTATAAAGTGAAAATTGAGGAAAATAAGAATTTTTTTAGTATGGTGATAACAAGAATGGCAGCGGCAGTAGTTTGTTTTGATCGAAACTATATAACCTACGGAACGCAACAATGAAGAGTAGCAGAATAGCAATGGTGTTGTGAAGGTGCAGCTGTATGTAAAAAAGTATGTGAGAGAACGTGTTCGTGTTTGAACTTTAAGTTTTGAAGTTGAATTTGTTTTAACACATTTTAGCTACGAATCAATGTAAAGTTGGAACACTGTCGATATTTTGAAAAATTGTGCGAATTTCGAAGTTTAGATTTTTGCGATAAAATAGAGGAGTCGCGTCAACGGTGATTCTAGAGTAAAAAAACTGAGTCGATTCGCCGCGGACGGAGCGCGACATATATTAGAGGATTGCTTGTGATTAAAACCCAGCGACGGCGGGGGACGCGTGATAACGTGCACGTCCATGCAGTGATCGCGTATGCTGGGGGGAAGAGGTTCGGAGCCCAGGAGATGTGATGTGGTGTCTGGACATCTAGCAGACGACAGCAGCAAAAAAAGAAAAGTGTACGCCTTTTTTTCAACTTAAAGAATTTCTTGGCGATACATCAACAATTATCCAAGACCAAGATTGTTTCATAGTAATCGATAAATTAATGGCCACGAAAAAACATTAAAACATTAAAAATGTATAGAATCGCACCTTGAATTTTTAATTGCTTGCCGTAAACATTCCATAATCCCTCATTTTATTAAGTTTTCTACAAAAAATAATTTTTTCTTCCATTCTCCCAAAATAGACAGAAAGTACTTTAAACATCTGAGGAAATATCAAAACAGAATACTTAATTTTTATATATCTGACAAGTTCGTGATTTTAAGACAACTTCAAAAAAGTTTACAAGGAATAGAACAGAACTTAGAATTCTTTCTTAAACCACATGTCCCTTGATTATTTCTATTACACACAGAGATTACGTCTAAGTGCACTTTTTACTATGGACAGATGTAATAAGATCAAGAAGTTTCTTAAATTAATTAATACTGAAAGAAATGTTCCGTCTTTTGCCTGTACTAACAATTTTCAATTTTTTATAATTTTACTGATAAACATATCCCTCAAAGTGTAATTTCCATTATTAAATTAGGAGCCAATTTTAGTTTTCCATTTGCTAATCATGATAAAAAATCTCTAACCTTTCAATTTATGAAAGATTTTGAAAATAATATGTATAAAATACCTGAAATTGATCGCAATAACATACGGTCTTGTTTCTCTAATAAACTTTCCTATTATGTGAGTTCAAATATTAAGATGAGTAAACAGGATGCTTGTATACTTAGAGATTTACAATTTACTAGAAATTTTCTAAAGAATAACCCAGACATAAAAATTGTTAGAGTTGATAAAGGGGGTGCATATGCGGCTATTGATAAATATGAATATATTCGTAAAGTAGAAGCAAATTTTCTTAATTCAGAAAAATTTGAAATTAAGAGAAAACCTTCTACCAACAAATATATGAAAAAGTGTTCAAGATCTTTTAAAAAGATGGAAAGCAAATGCGTACATAACAAAGAAAGAATATACAAATGTTTATCCTACAACAGCGAATATTGCATTAGCTTATGGCCTGATTAAAGTCCACAAATCTGACTTACCGATGCGTCCTGTTGTATCCTCCTTAAGTACTCCAGACTATTTTCTTTGTAAATTTTTAAGCTCATTATTTAAACCCATTTTAGACAACAATTATAAATATTCCATTCGTAACAGTTTCGAGTTCGTGAGTCAGTTGCAAGAACTGACAATTGATTCTGATTCTAGAATGGTATCATTAGACGTTGTAGCTATGTTTCCTTCAATCCCACATAATTTAATTCTTTCATGTTTTGAAAAGTTGCTTAATGATCAGAATGATTTCTCAAAAATACCTTCAAATGAGGTTATTATAGTTTTAAAGAATGATTTTGAACAATATGGAGTTTCAATTTATGGGAAAATTTACCATCAGTTAGAAGGTACACCTATCGGTAGTCCGATAAGTTCCTTACTTTCAGAAATTGTAATGAGACACCTAGAATCACAAGTCTTGAATGATCTAAACTTTGTTTATTATACACGTTATGTCGATGATACCTTTATTGTTTTACCTCAAAATGAAATTGATAAATTATTAAGTAAATTTAATGCGTTTAATAATAAAATACAATTTACTTTAGAAACAGAATCAAATTGTTCTTTAAACTTTTTAGATGTAACTGTTTTTAGGAAAAATACAACGTTTGAAACATCTTGGTATACCAAACCTACTTTTTCTGGAATTATATTGAACTATCTATCAAAGCATCCTGTTATTATTAAAAAGTCAGTTGTTTCAAATTTAGTTGACAGAGCTATACAATTGTCGTCTCCTTGTTTTCATAATTATAATTTACGTAAAGTTTTAGAAATTTTGCAATTTAATAATTACCCTTTGCATTTCGTAGATAATATTATATCTAGGGAGATTGAAATTCATAAAATATGTAAAACCTCACAGAAATAATAAGACAGAAATTTGAATGATTTAATTTGTTTACCCTACATTCCTCAAATAAATAATTATTTCAAAAATGAACTTTTAAATAAATTTAAATTAAAACTGGTAAATAGAATAGTAAATCAATGCAATATAGTACAAAATGTGAAAGATTTTAGAGCAAAATTAGATATAAATAATGTAGTATATCAAATCAATTGTAATGATTGTAATAAATCTTATATTGGACAAACTAAAAGAAAATTGAGTACCAGATTATTAGAACATAAAAGGAATATAAAAGATTTAGCATGTAAACAAAATTCGTTAACGCAACACAGAATTGAAACATCACATCATGTTGATTTTAATGATATAAAAATTTTAGCTCGTGAAAATTTGTTTTATCCTAGATTAATATTAGAAACATTATTCATCAAAACTTCTCCGAGCTTAAATACACAGGTAGAATCAAATCAATTCACAAAAGTATATGATGAACTTGAACTTGTTTGAACTTGATGAACTTGATGAACTTGAACTTGAACTTGTTTTCTAAACATTAAGATATTTCACTTATTATTTTTTTTAAATTTTCTGTCTGTTTTTTCCAATTTTTTTCCAATTTCTTTCATACTGTTTGTAATATGTCTTTAAATTTTCTAAAGATTTTAACAAGGTGCATTCTGTTGACTCGTGTATATATTAATTTTAATTTTCTTGTAATTCTTCTGTTTGGCACTTTTCAATTGTTTTTTAATATATATAGTTATTTCTCACCTGATGATGGAAACCATATGTTTCCGAACGTTGTGAAAAAATTTGTATATAAAGCTGATTAAATGATTTCTGTCTTATGAATGATGGACCAACTTGTAATATAGAAATGCCAATAGTATTCAAATATCATTCAGGATTTTTTAAAAATAATAGGCAGATTTACATTTATCCGACTAAAATCTAGAAATATTAATTCAATTTTAAAAGAAATAACGTGCAAAAAATAGAAGGAAGGGAATTCCAAGGAGAAAGGGTTATTGTTGTGTATATATGTTGATGGTTGGTATATTTTGTTTTGTCAGTGTGATATATATGTTTCAGGGTTTTTTTTATTTATGTGTGTTATTTATGTGTATTGTGTGTAAGTGATGGGCTGGTTTAAATGCAGATCACAACAAGTGGATGCAAAAAGGAAAATATTATTTTGGTGAATAAATTAAATGTCGGAAGGCGAGGCTGCCGACCGAGGTTTTTGCTCTCTCACACTAATGTGTCATTATTTCAGTTTTTTAGGAACCTGGAATGACTGCATATTTAAGCTACCGTTTATGGCTTCCCGTACGGAACCGGTCACGACTCACCTTGGAAAGAAAGTTTTTGTAATTGTGTATTACATTTTTTTGAAAAATTGAGCTTTTTAAATTATGTGAAAAGTAAATACGTTATGGGCGTTATGTGTGTGTGTGCATGGCGGAATGGAAGTTGGGCAACCGTGCGTTCATGTTTTATGTTGTGTTTTGACGAGTTGATTGGTAAATAAATTAAGTAAAGTGTGAAAGAGGAACGCCCGTATTGCAACTCGCGCACGCACACATCATGACATTGCGATAGATAGTTGATGGTGAGAAAGGAGCTGGTAGGGAAACCGATTACAATATATATATATATATACATATATATATATTGAAACGAATTGTTATCACTAAGACGATAACAATGCGTTTCGAAAACCAATTTTGTACGTTTGAACCGCGCGGCAGAGGCCAGCCCGCCGGCGGAGTCGGGGGGCCAGAGCCGGTTCAGCGTGAAGAACCAGGAGCCACGAATCGAGCACGAGACCAGTAGAGCAATGGCGGAGAAAGAGAATGGACGTTAAGGTATCGTGTGGAAGGAAAAGCGAATAGTGGCGGACAGAGTGGAACCGGAGTGGAGTTGTGACAGAGAAAGTGTGGGACCAAAGTGAACGCATTAGCGGAAAAGTGAAGCGAGACAAAGAGGGTGCAAGAGAGTAGTAAAAGTGTTACAGACAGTGAAACGTGGTGGATGCTCAACACGTGGAGTGGACACAGCCGTATAGAGGGAGGGAGCATTGTATGCCAGTTTTCAACAATATCAAGTACCATTAAGGTGAACAGTTGAGACCATTACCATAAAGGTTAAGAACTGTGTTGTACAAGAACGAGAGAATAGCAGCTGGGGAGGACAACGCTCCGATACAATCAAAAACGTTTGGGTTACGTTTCAAAGTAAACCCCTGCGGCTACGAGTGGGGTGAGAAGCGGCGACGGCGGCGCACCTCTGCCGCCCTTCCGAGCACCTCCGAAGAAGCGGACTTACCCGAAGGGCGAGGTGGCGCGGCCAGGCACGTCTGGAAATAACGCATCGAACAAGTAGCCGGCGCGGTATTGCGGGGCTCCCCTCCCGCGCTGGCTTCCTGCGGCGCGAGGTGCCGGCCCGACGGCGGACGGGCGAATATTAAAACGGCGCAAGTCAAACTGGATATTCGTGAGTAAAAGCGGCCCGGAAGACTGGGAGAGTAGTGACTAACTAATAGAGAACCGTGATCTTGATTTGAGCCCCCCCTAAATATTAAAACTAGTATAAAAGGAGTACAGCCATAGGGTGACAGTAAAATTGTAAAAAGGGATCAGACAAAACACGGGAAAGAACAGAGTAAATGCTCCTGTGAGCGCCAAAAGCAACTGACTTTTGTATAGCGATGGTTTTTTTTTGTAATAAAGAAAAGTTCTCGTTACCCTAGTCTCCATTGTGTATATGATTGGATCCGGAGCCCATTCCCGAAAAGAATTCCTGCCCCCTTTTTTATTTATAAATTTTGTGTGAGTTAATCAACAAACTCGTCTCAATATATATATATATATATATATATATATATATATATATATATATATATATATATATATATTGTGACTAACGAATGTGTGGAGGTTCGTCATACGCGCCCACATATCATAAAACGCCGATAACAGAACGGGTAAGAGAGCGCGGCGCATTTCGAAAAGGGTGCGCCCGCGGCCGAGAAGGCTGTCGCCCGCAGCGTCGGCCTGAACGACGCGTTACCCCTACCATGAAGGGCACATAAAACGCAAGCCCGCGAGCGGCAGCGTCTCCTTGGTTCCGGATGCGCCGACCCACCTCTGTCTTATGGTATTGGAATTATTCGCCGTAACGACGTTAGCTAGGAGTGTCCAACGTCAGAAAGACGTACTAGTGAGTCGTCCGCGAATTTTATTAGATATTGAGAGAAAGTTTTCTCCAGTTACGACGAAGTGGTGAATTCGCCTACTAAATTGCGATAGTAGTTCTCGCTGAGATTTAGCTAGATATAATCTGCAGCAGGAGAGAGACTGGCATGAGGTGCTTCGTGAGGCGAGAGTCTTATATCACGCCGGTGTAACGGAAAGCACCGGGCGCCTACAACGGTCGTGCTGGACGAGATTGGAGGCGGGCGTATACCACTCGGAATTGGATGAGGGAACGGAGCCGGGAGCAGAAGAGAAACGAATAGGGGCCGGGAGCTGAAGAGAGAAGAATAGGGGCCGGGAGCTGAAGAGAGAAGAAACGGGCGCTGCGACCAGAAGAGGGAAAGCACAGGAGGAGGCGACGAGTTGACAGAGGCGAGGTCTCGACCTTGGTTGCCGGCACGTGAGCCATCGGTGTCAGTTCTGCAGCCAGCGCCCGGACGCAGGACGGGTTTGCGTCAGATTGGTGGAAGGTAACGGTTCGCGCACGAAAAATTTAGGTCAAGTTCGCGCAGCCCTAAGGGAAATTTAAAAGAGAAAATACGTGGAAGTAGTGGACTCGGGAGGCAATAAAACTTTCATTTTGTGATTCATAACGTACGAGCCATTTTCTGATGCCTTATTACCTCAATAGTTTGTAAATAGAATGTAGTTAAGTTATTATACATAGTTGCGACTGAAGTGTAGAGAGAGTGGTGCCCTAGCACACGCAGTTTTGTGTCCATGTAACTTGATGCAAGAAAATTTACCAATCTTAATTTAAAGATCACGAATTGTTTGATTAGAATTGGAGATAAATTTGGCCAAAATTTAGTTACAAAGTAATTCCTTAGTTCTTTGAGTAATTATTTAGTGTGCAAATTTTGAAGTCTCGAATTTGTCTTTGTTTTTTGACGTGAATATTTTTTTGTATGTTTGATGTTGCATTGAAGTTTATGTATGATGATTTTTTTGTAGTAGAGGGTTTTGGGACAATTAAACCCTGTTAAACTGTTAAGGTGTTCTTGTTTGAATTGGCTCTCAACACCCAAAAAGTTCCTACTGCCCCGAGGTAACAATAGCTCGCAAGAGCAGATATCTGCGCACCGCCCCGACGCTCAACAATTGTGAAGGCACTAAATTGTTATAGTTTAGGGCGGATTTGCGTTAATATATATATATATATATATATATATATATATATATATATATATTGTGACGAAATGCGGATGCCCACATTTGCACACACCCACGCATCGTATCAGCAGTAGCTGACGTGGAGAGCGAACACGGCGCGAGTCGAAAGGGGCGCGCCGTGAGAAACTAATGCGCGCGATGGCCGTGGAGCGAGCGCGGCGAGCTGTGACGCAGGCGTTCATTGGTGAGGGAGATGACGCGTCGTCAACCTCTCCAAGGGGAGGGACGAAAGGTCGCAGAAAATGCTGGCCCGCAAAGATCAACTCTATTCTGTTCCCGAATACCGTCCGAGTGATATAGTAGTATTGAGATAGACGACTTGTTAGATAGGAGTATTTAGCGTCAAAGACGCATTAGTTAGGCACGAGGTGCAAAAGTAGGTGATAGTAAAAATTTTTCGAAGAAGTAGGCCAAGTGCCGCATTGTTGAGAAACGTTTAATTTCTTAAGTGAAGACGGTGAATCGCTGACAGGCGCTGAATTGTTAAATTGAGTGGTGCGTTGTACACACCCGGACTGAGTCTAATGCCCGCAACAGACGACACCGAGGAATGTATTTCCAGAAATGTGCGACGAGAAATGTGGAAAATCGAAACAAGGGACACTTATGGACACCCACACACTTGAAAGAATTTCCTCGTTCGCCTCTGTGGAGGCGAAAGTGTTCCTCGCTCGAGTCGGTCGGCGAGCGAGTTTTCTCGGACACATTTCTACTCCTTCACGTGGTATACGACATTTAGGCGTTCGCTGCCGCAGGAAAACACGAAACAGTGCATAGAACTGAGTGAGGTTATAACATTTGCAGTAATAGATGCGATAAACTACCAGTTTTTTAATTGTTTTCTTAAATTTTCCCTTCAAACGGATATGAACAAGTAAAAACTTGTATGGAAGATATTCTTATTTATGTGAATCCCGCTCATAATGAGTAATATAAAAATAAAAATTTGAAGCAAGAAACTTGAAAGGGTATTTTGAAAGAATTAATTTATTACTTTTCTTAATTGGTATTTATGAATGAATTTATCAATTGTGAATTTTATTATGAATTATTTGACCATTATCTATTCATTATTCAACCAACAAATATAGTAAACCAGAGCGTGGTAGAGATTACGGATTTCAAGAAAATTACTGATGTACCTTATACGTCATTAAACTTCCTGTTTTTTTTACATTAAATAATGATTTGTATGCAATGTAGTAGTGTGTTTCTCTCTAGGTAATTCGAACTCGTTAAACAAATGGTTTACGATTATTGTAACAAAACAAGGATATCACGAGTTAAAATTACATAAGAGCATTTAATAAAACAAGAAATGGGACTCTCAGATGATCTCATAGCTAAAACTGTTGCCATCACTCTCGACTTGTGGCACATAAAGGCATTTCGAGACATCGAATAACCTCTTTGCAGCCTCGCCGGCCTCTTTCCACATTTCTTGTCGCACATTTCTCGCAACGCATTCCTCGGTGTAGTCTGTTGCGGGCCTAACACGCAACATTATTAATCAGTTGCATCGTGCACGGACTGTCGCACGCGGGTGATTGCGGGGTAGGCGAAAGAAGACCGAGAAGACGCGTTCGTGGGGGGGGGGGGGAAGACGGAAGAGGACGTGGTCGTGAGGGGTCCCGGATCAGGCGCGGTTGAAGAAAGAAGCCCGGAAACGACGCGGGAGGCAGCAAGCAGCTGGCGAACTTTCGGTATATGACGCCGTCACTAAGCGTACTCGGTGCAGCGTGACGTGGCCAGCGCAACCGAACGCCGGCCGCTTGTCGCCATCACCAAGGCCGAAGCGCACCGCTGCTGGCGAGTCCCAGGGAAAGGTAATGGGAAGTGGCGAATGAAGCAAAAATAGGTCAACGCCCCACGACGGGGAGAACTAAGAGAGAACGTTGAAGGAGGGGGGAGAATGCGGTAGGGAGCTTAGAACGACTGCCTGATTCTGTAATTGCCGGAGAGTAATTCATGTAATTGTGATAATTGTTGTAATTTTTCAAGTATAAATTTGGTGTTAATGTGACCCAGTTGGTCGAGGCCATTGCATTATTGAAGCAAGTTAGTAAGTGCCGTTAGTCCGAACCCGGCGTCACTGGGCGGCTTTCAGCACGAGAATTCACAAGGTGTAAATAATTAATGGGAATTCCCAGGAAAGGGCCTGAGAGTGGGAAGCACAGATTGTTCAGTGCAACAAAGCAAGGTATTGTTGAGTGTGTGTGTGTATCTTACATGTCTTTCACAGAGTGATTACTGTTATTTTTTTAAAAGGGTTCAGCAATAAACCCAGTTTAATTGGATTTTTTTTCTCATGTGTGTGCCTTGTGGTTTGGATTCCTGACACCCAAAAGATCCAACTGCCTGAGATAAATAAAGCACGAACGAGCATGATATCTGGGAATATCCCGGCAGCGTATTGATTGATAGGTAGGCAGGGTATTCGTCAGAATATATATGTATAAATGTTTATATTGTCACCGCCTTACCCTCCTACCATCAGGTTCAAGTGACTGACTTTCGCCTGACCTAGTTTACCACACGACTTGTGATCAGGAATTGTCAATCACGACTACTATTTGTGCTAGTCCTATCGCACTACGCACCCTAGGGTTTTGGGTTCGTATAACTAATCCAAATAGAAAGGAAAGACAAGTACACTTCGAGTAATTGTGAGCTTCTATTTAACTATTAAGGCATTGTTACAATTTCTATTAATTTCTATTCTAGTTTTTAACTAGACATCATTAAAAAAATTTAAACAATTATACCATCTTCGACCTAGAATACAAGTAGCACATGCTCAATATTACCCTGAAAAAAGAAGCACATACAATAGAATTGTACCCTTCTTTAACACAGGAAATTTTCCTTTAGTAACACTGTTAGCAAAAAAGAAATATGCAGTTATTTACAAAGACACCGAATTCTTGAATGTATTTACTCCCTTGGAGTATAAACTGAATAATCTGAATAATAGTATTTATAACTCAATTTAAACGAACGTGAAATAAAATCCTTCAATTCCTTGCAAAATTCACTTAATATTACTAATTGCTCGTTAACTATTATACCTTTAACATAAGGGTGCAGTCGATTTTCTACTTTCAATTTACGACAGTCAACGTTGAAATTACCGAGATACACAATAGTGCCGTGTAACTAAATCGCGTTAATACAAATTTCTATCAGCAGAAAAGGTCTGTTCGTCCGATTTCAATATTTTACTTCTACAACGTATAATTCCGAACATAACGGAAACAGATCGCAGGTTCCGTTGACTCACAAATCCAACGTTCTCAATGTGCCGTCTTCTTCGAGGTCACGCCTGCTCGTTCCGGAGACGTCAGCGGTGTGTTGCACACTCCGAAAAGCCCCGCTCCGAGATCAGCTCCGAGATCTTGTATCGAAGTATTTCGTCAAAGGTTCAGGTTATCATAAAAGAAAGCTTTATGAAGCTTTTCCAGATAATCGGTTACACCAAATCCACATGTTGTCCGCGACGTTGGAAGCAACATTCCTTACCAGGCGACTCGAACAAAATGACCGCGTTTCGCCTTGTTATCGACGAAATTTCGATGAATGCAGAGAAGTTTCCTTATTAGTTGTTTTTATTCGAGCGTAGAAAGACGATGCGCGCTCATTTCTAACATGGCGCTTTCTATCTGAACTTTTGGTAACTATATCGCGTACCTGTCTAGGCACTCAGCGAAACGTCTGGTGGAATAGGTTTGCTGACTGCGAGGTAGCGGTTACAATTTCATATATATATATATATATATATATATATATATATAATATATATATATATATTATATATATTGTGGCCATCCCGTCGCGCCTGTCTTTATTACAATTATTTTTTAACTGATTTATGTATTACATTGCTATCCAAGCTCTCTGTTAATTAAAAATTTAAACTAATAATACTTCCGGCACGTCCGGCGTTGCCCCTGGAAAATTTATAATGGGTCATGGGACTGGAGTTTCCCCTGTACAGGATAGGGAAAATTATATTTCTCATTATCTATGGTAATGGGCGAGGAAATTATCTTTGTTTACAACCCAAGAAGAAATAAAAAATTGTTCAATTTACTTTTTTGACGTCTCTCAAGTCGTTAATATTTATATTAGCTCGGATTTTTCACATTATTAAATTAATATGAACATGTTCTTTAAATAATGTCAGGTAAATTTTCTCGAGAACTTAACCGTTTTCTCTGAAAACTAGCTCAAAATTTCATATTTTCAGATACACTCAAACGCCATTTTCTCATATAAAGATCCAATTTTTTTCTAAATTTTTCGAACAGATAGTGCTAACTGCACTTATTAATATGACGTAAAGTTCAATTTGGTGTATTTTTTTGTTTTTGCAAAAATTACGCAAATGTAATTTGTTTGAATGATCTCTGATACCTTTATCAAGCACATTACCAGAAATTTGTAAACACTATTATATTTGTAAGTTAAAGTGCTTCAAATGACTTAAAATGAAGTGTTTCGAACTCAAAACGTTTTTGTGAAAAAGAGCTTCAAATTTCGCATTTTTAGTAGCACTTAAACGCCGTTTTCTTAAAAAATGTTCCGAATTTTTCAAAGAAAATTGGCATTTAGGGCGAGGTGTTACTGTTATTTTAATATTCCTAAAATAATATTTCCGTTCTATTATTAGGAAACAGAAAAATTAAGGAAATGTCAAAAAAACGTACTTTGGTCGGCGATAGATGCCAGCTGGCAAGAGTGTGTGACAAGTCCGAATAGCTAGTCGGGACCAAAGGAAATAGAAACCTAATACGCGAAAGACTGTGCCATTCTGCAGAACCAGTAGTTATATTAGCTATCAGAAATAATTAGTAATATGAATTTATCTCCTATATGAGACATTTTTATGTTTGAACACCGACCGGTTTCAGCACTAGAACTTCTTTAATTAGAAGCACGCACAATTTTAGGAAGCGATTAGAACAGAAGTGAAAAAGCTGTACTTAGCAAAGATCAGGAGTACTACTTTGCAGAATAGAAATGTGACTTTTTACGTACCTTCCACTCGTGGGAGCTTTGTTGCGCGCAGAAAACGCACGTTCTCGAATACTACGGGGGCCTCGGTGTACAAACGTCCTTCCAAGGCAGCAGCGGTCTGCCACACCAGTTTCTGCACAATGGATTTTCGGAAATCGTTAACTTGAATATAGTAAGGAATCAGAGGACTTAATTAACATTTTAGGCGTCATGACTCAACTGAAGCTTTGGCCGGACCACAGAAAAACTTTGTAAAATATACGACCATGCCCACTAGGATTTCCGAGTACTCCGGTTAGCACGAGCACCGCCTCTGTACTATGACCAAGTACCAAAAAGCCGAAGAATCACCATTACCATATACGAATTAGAACTTCTTGGGGCGCCTGAGAAAATTAATTCCAGTATGAGTACCAATAGTTTATGAGTATACTCCGGATTTGTACGAAAATTCATGTTTTTTTGGCAATAGTTACTTCGAAAATGATCGCATATCTTTACGAATCTGCCGATTTAAAGCACTCCTCGCGAATTTTATTTTCCATGTCTATGCATATTGGGCCAGATGTTACGGTAACTGAATATTCCTGCACATTCGACGAAATTTTTAGGAAAAAATAAAGAGAAAAATGGTAATTTATTAATTCAAACTTCTAGAAATTGAGAAATTATGATTAATAATTATCGTAGCACATGAAATAGATTATCAGATACAATAAAGAAGTGAATATCCTTTTAGCCTCAAAAATGTTGCGAAATAATGTAGAGATAATTATTTCGTTAGTGTTACTTGCGCGAATAAAGGTAAGATAGTTCGAGAGGGGGCAATTTTTCTCGTGACCCTTAGTAAGTGTGAAACCTGTATTATTTCATTAATTTGAAACACATTACGCAAAAAACTACTAGTTTCTCAAAAAATGTAAATGGATTTTTCTAAAAAGTTTGTACAGCGGACTGTGTCAAGGCAAAAATCTCTATCTTCAATTTTGTAGTTTTAAAAATTATTTTTTGACATTTTCGACAAACCAAGCGATACCCGGAAATGGGACTAGAATAATATTTTTTCCGTCTCTATTACATAAGTGGAGAAAATTTTAAGAAAAAAGTTGGAACGGGTTTTGAAAATAAATTCCAACATTTTAGTGCAAATTATGCAAAAGCTATTCGTTTTTCAAAAAAATGCTACATGACTTTTTTAAAGAGCTAACTTTTACAACAGACTTTGAAACCTCTATCCTCATTTTTTTCTCAAGTTAATTTTTTTTCCATTTCGGAAAAATTGGGGATGTTAACGAAAATTAAACCTGTACCATTCTTTTAAATATCCTTTGCACTATTTCACAAAAAAATAATCAAAAAAATTTGATGCCATTTTTTGGAAATTTTAAAATGGCCGAAAATTGTATTAAGTACCCCCAAAGCTATAACTATTGAGGAATATCAGTTTTGCAAAAACCAGCTGAACGGTTTATCGGCTAGCGATGTGCACAGACAGACGGACGGACAGATAGATTTTTTGCTGTCACTCGATTTTCCCCAATGAAGCATTAAACGTGGATTTTGGCTACACCACGTGGAGGAGAATTTTTTTTCAATGTATTTATTCACTTTTTCCTTGTCAAGCCCGGAAATAAGATTTTGTGTCGAAAATTCGCCGTTTTCCGGCGCAAGATTACAATACTTTCTCTTTCTTACGGTGCTTCTTACGGCGAGAAAGTAAAAAGTGAAATTAACAAATAAAATTATTTTCCAAACATACCTTTCTACCTATGATACCTATGTTTCACAGAGGCAATAATGCATTAATCGTTAACTGGTGACGTGCGGTCTCCGTGACCGGCAAAGAAAAATAAACTCACTGTCTTCTCGCCCGGTGCAACGCAGGAAGTTTACGTTTACAGTTCCTTCTTATTTCTTTCTAGACAATGTTCGGGCGTGGGTAGCTTATCTAGTTGCAGCCGTTTCCTTCTGAGAATCAGTTGAAATTACAGATCGGTCTCGATGACCGCATCTTACCAGTAGTAGAAGTTTATACTTGGTAAAGCACGTTTATACTTAGTGAATAATTTTCATGTAACACTGTATTTTCTTATTAAAATTAAGGTAGTTTTAAGTGGTCAATATCGTTTCAAAGACCTTCTATGCGTACTTCAATCATCAACAGTGAAGAAAAAAATATGGAGCAATATATGACCTGAAATTCTGTAGTAATTAAAACTTATATTATGTTCTGTTTATTTTATAAACTACAAACTCCTCGACTTTTCTCTTAATTATGCTTACATTAAAGTGAAAAAAATTGTTAATTCGATGTGAAATGAAATAACAAATATAATTAGTTTTAAAACTTTCCCGGTCACAGTGACCGCACGTTGCCGGTAACAGAAGTTCAAAGGCACGTCACCAGTTGACGGTTATCACTATTTAAATTTTTCTACCGGTATTTTGCATTCCACTTTAGTAATAAAATTTATTTCACTCCAAATTTTATACTAAACATTTATTGCATCTTTTAAAAATTTATCGAGCATATAATAAGCCATATTTTAGGCATGTTTTTTTATGTGATGTTTGTATCAATCTATATACGCGCTTTGTACTGAGAAACATAAGAAACTAATTCAATAAAAATGATTGCCACGTATTTCTTAAAAAACGATATCACTCATCAGCAAGTTGTTACGTGAGTCAATTTTTTACTATCCGTTGGGTATCATATAATAAGATACGAAGCATATGAACTTTAATATTCTGGATACGTATGTTTTTACGTATTTCACGTTGTTACGAACAGCATTTTAATACGTGTTAGATAACAACAAATTGAAATGCGATTTTTCATATAGCACGTGCAGCGAACTACGACCTGTCTGCAGAGGAGCCAGATGGGAACCGTGGCACTCACCAAGTAGCCAGTGGCAGGAATGAGCGGCCGGCCGTCGATCACGTGGCCGTCCATGATCTCGTTTTCATCTTCCCGTGGGTTGAGCGTGACGAGACGCTCCGCTGTGTCCGACTTCTCACGTAGGCGGAAAGTGGTGACGAACCAGTCGTCCTCATGGGACCAGCGCACCAGCGGGGAGATCATGGCGTGCCTCGGGGCACGGGCCACTGCGGAGGCGGGTACAACGCCGAAGGAAGGGGCTGAAAGCCCGCGTTATATAGCCTGTAATAGGCAATAGGCGAGAGCTAGTCCCAGTGCAGTCCCATAAGCAATTTCCTCACTACACAAAAACATACACATTAAAAGTTGAGAAGATAGCATAGCTGAGATGTGACCAACGGTGCATGGATTTTTACGAATTCATTTAGAATATACTTCTTTAATTGGAAAATTATCAATAAATCTGAAATCGTTCCGACTAGACTGTCGAAAATATTTTCTAAAGTACTGTCAAAAATGTTTCCTTGAAATACTCACCTTCCGATGGCATTGAGAAGGAAGTTGAGGGAGTCAGCGCCCCGTTGAGCCAGCGGCACGTTGAGCACTTCGGACGGCAGGGCGCGCTTGAGGATGGCCTGCAGCAGGCCGTGCGGCGCGATCTCGATGGCGACGGCGTTCTCCGGCACGCGGGTGAGCAGGGGCTCGAACAGCACCGGCCGGAGAAGGTTGTTGGTCTGGTACTCGGCCGAGCACAGCTGCGCCTCGGCAGCCCCCACGCGGCCTCGCCCACCGACGAGCTGAGCCAGCGCGCGCTGCGCGGACGCGGCTCCGGGATCACCTGCGCCCAACGCCAACATGCACAACGGTGTCGGCCTCGCTCCCAGGCTAGCTCTTTGTGCACGCACGCACGCAGGCGCCTACCTCCTTGAGGGAGCGCAGGAGCAGCTCGCCGGCGGGCGCGATGTAGCGGCTATGGTAGGCGATGCCGCCGCACGCCACCTCCCTGGCGAACACGCCGCGCGCCTTGAGGCTCTCCACGAAGGCGCGCAGCGACGCGGCGGGGCCCGAGATGGTGGCGGAGTCGGGCCCGTTGTGGCACGCCACGTCCACGTCGGGCGGGCACAGCGGCGCCACCTCCGCCGCGCTCAGCCCCACGGCCGCCATGGCGCCCGGCACGAGCTGGGCCTCGAGCGACGCGCGGCCGCGCGAGTACGCCGCCAGCACCGTCTGCTCGGCGGTGAGGCAGCCGTCGGCGTAGGCGCAGCCCAGCTCGCCCACCGAGTGGCCGATGATGACGTCGGGCTCGATGCCACCGCGCGCAGCACGTCCACCAGCCCCACCTGCACCGTGGCGATGCCCACGAAGCAGTGCAGGATGTTGTGGAGCACGGCGGGGTCGTTGGACGTGAGCACGGTGACGATGTCGACGCCGCGCGGCGCCAGCACGGCGTGGCAGCGCTGCACGGCGGCGGCGAAGAGTGGCAGGCGCATGAGCGCGGCGCCCATGGCGGGCCACTGGCTGCCCATGCCGGCGAACACGAACCACACGGGCCGGCGCTCGCCCGACCAGTGCTGCACGTCGCGAGCGGTGGCCGGTGCCGGTGCCGGTGCCGGTGCCCCTGCCACCACGAAGCCGCGGTAGATGTGGCCGGCGTGTTGACTTCGTGCAGGGCGTGCATGAGCTGCACCAGCCCCTGGTGCGGCGGCGTGTGGCGCGCCACCTCGTCCAGCAGCACGTCCACGGCCTCGCGCGTGCGCCCAGACGCCAGCACCAGACGCGGCAGCCCTTGGTCGTGGGCGAGGGGGGGCTTGTGGGCGAAGGAGGGCGAGCGGAGCAGCACGTGGGCGTTGGCGCCGCCGAAGCCGAACGAGTTGACCGCCACCAGCCCTCCCTGCCAGGGCGTCGCCTCCGTCACCACCTGCGCAGGAAGCGGGTCGATTCGTGTTCGCGCGTTTTTGATGTCGTTGATACTTCCCGAAACGGAATCTGATGACAGTTGCTTACCCTCCGATTCATTTCGTATGGCAGTTCTGATTGTTGTTTACTTTTGTATAAATAGTGTTCAATATACGTATTTATGATAGTTTACAAGCCTATCGTAGTTCTAATCGCTTAGCTTGATTTTGTCTGAGCGGAATCTCACAGAAAAAAGTATATTATCGTTTATGCTGCCACGAATTGTACTTGCACAACATTGATATTGCGTTGCGATGGCATCGGTAGGTTGTTTCAAAGGTCCTATGTACAATTGGTTTGCATAAATGTTTACTGGAGATCACGATCATGTGGAATAATCTGATTCATATTATTCAACCGTTCAACTGATTGCGTCCCCAACCCTTTGGATACGCAAGTTGTGAAAATGTCCATTAGCTTACAAAAAGATCGCAAAGATGACGCAATTCTCAAAAAAAAATTAAGAATAGCACTGTAGGGTAGGAAAGTTTCGTAACACAATCTGTGTGAAGGAAAAATATGACGGCAAATGCTCAGGCCTCGGAGACTTTTAAATACATAGATTAAAAATGTAGATATCAATGATTAATTTTTACTTTAGTCTGCAATATAAATTTGGTTAGATGTGTGGATGGTGTAGATTACTTAATGTGGGTTTTTTGTGATTCCTTCTGTTACGCTCACCTTCAGTCGTCCTTCCTTGAGCCCTGCAACCCCTCGTCGTGGCCGCTTGTAATGAATAGTGGGAGGGATGACTCCATTCTCCATTGCCAAGATCACTTTGGCGATGGAGACCAGACCCGAAACAGGCTCTGTGTGTCCCAGATTGCTCTTCACTGAACCAACCAGAAGGGGTTCTTTGCGACCTGGTTCCACCGAAAAGATCTTGTCGAGAGCTGCCAACTCTTCAGGGTCTCCAACCTGCAGGGCAGAATTGATAATTTACTTTCGTGTCCTATTCTATATTTGCTTTTCGGTTATTTAGGGATCCTTCACAATGGTTTAACCTTAAGCTTAGCACCATCCGCGCAAGAGCGCGTAACTTCCCCGCGTCCTAACGACGGCTGATTTACCTCACTTCGATATAAGTAAAACTACTGCATTGCAACGAAAAACTGTGACGGAAGATCATTTGTAAAGTGCAGATTTGAAATCCACCTAGGGAGTACAGGACCTTGTCTTTGGTGGTGGAGCTTGAGTATCCCCGTGACCCGGAGGGCTATGCCGGCGGTGGCGTAGCTACTGGCAGGGCCTCCCTTGCCGGACAGGTCGAAGGGTAGGGATCAGACCAAGAAGTACTCCAGAAGAGGACCTCAGCGGCAGCTTCGACGAAGAAGAGAATCTTCAAGAAGGCGAAGGTGACAGAAGAGGTACTTCATAGGGCAGATCAGGCTCTTAAGCAGTAGATGCGACTGATCTAGGGGAGCTCATCCTAAGCAAAGCGAGCAAGTTGGGAGGCTGAAAGATGACAGCCCCACCACCCAAATGTATCTACACGGCCCTGCTGTAAGGCAGTCTGATGAATCAACCATATACTGGCTCTCTTTACAATCAACCGGATGAATCTATAAGACGACTTACGCAAGAAAAAGGGGATAAACGATTCGGAATTTTGGAAAAGGTCAAAATTGCTACATGGAACGAACGAAGAATAAGAATGAAAGAAGAATTATTAAATTATGAATTAAAAGAAAGGGGAATAAAAATTGCAGCTCAACAGAAACTAAGAAAAAACTAAAAGGAACAAAAGAATTAGACAATTACATAATGGTTTATAGCGGAGTAGAACAAAATATTAGAGCTAAAGCGGGGTTAGCAATTCTAATTGATAAGAAATGGAGAAATAAAATATATAGCTATACCTACATAAATGAACGGATTTTAATAGTACGATGAAAACCTAAAAGAGGTTACTTAACAATAATAGGAATATATGCACCAGAAGAGGGAAAAAAGAAAGAGACCTAAATATTTTATGAGCAATTACAAAAAGAAATCAATAAAGTTGTAAAAAGTGATTATCTACTATTGACTGGTGACTTCAGTACTAGAATTGGTAAAATATCTATACCAACAAATATTACAACAATATATAAAAATATATATAAAATAAAGATACTGCGGAAAACAAACGATGAGTGAAACAATATAAAAAATAGCATAATGGAAGCTGCAATAGAGGCTGTAGGTAAAAAGAATAAATTTAGGAAAAAGACAGGACTAAGAGTATGGAATATGGAAATAGAGAATACCGTAAAGTAAAAGAAGAAAGCATATAAAGAATATTTACAAACGAAAACAGAAGAATCTGCAGCAAACTATAAACAGAAACGTAATTATGCTCGAAAAATAGTAAGGCAAGCCCACCAACAATCCTGGGACAAATTAATATTCAACATAGAAAACGACATACATGGTAGACAAGAAATAGCTTATAAACTTTTGAAGCAATTAAATAAAAACAGAAAGAGATACGGTACGTCTCCACACTATCGACAAAGAGGAGTGGATAAATCACTATACAAATCTGTTGGTAGAACTGTTATGGTGGTGCGCGGCGAGTTGAATCGCGCGCCGCACCGCCAGCACTCGGCGACAGCACGGGGAGCAACGGACCGTAGCGAGACCGGGCGAAAGAAGAAGAGGCGGCCAGCTAGCGAAGCCCCGGAATGGATGCGAGGCTATGCCGCCAGGGAGAATAAAAGCGGGCCCCGCCGCCGAGCAGACAGACAGTGTTATAGCGAAGTTCGGAGTGTGAAGTGATATAGTTGTGGACAAGGCGATATTTTTTAGACCCGGCAATTACGATTTTGGACTCTCTTCTTGTTAATTGGTGAAACGGCTTTGTACTTGGGACATCTATTGGTAAACGGTAACCTGGCTATATTATTTGGTATTATTCTTTGGTTACCGGATTGTAAAGTTTGCCTTGCTGCATTTGTTGAATAAAAACTTGGTTTACGAACTTCTGTGTTTTCCTGTATACAACAAGAACCATTGGAGTAAGGACATGAAACGATAAAGAACTCCATAAATGAATTTGGTGGAGGTGATTCGTACCAAGGAGATAATATAACACTTAAAGAATTACAGGAAGCTATACACCAAATGAAAAATAGAATAGTATCAGGAATAGATGGAGTAAATACAGAACTGGTGAAATATGGGGGACTTCTTCTAGAATTCAGACTCTTGCATCTGATAAATGAATACTGGAAATTTCAAGAAATACCAACTGCTTGGGAAACTGCGGAAGTTATTTCACTGTATAAAAAAGGAGAAAGAAACGTATGTTAGAACTATCGGGGAATAAGCCTACTCAACACAATCTATAAGTTATATGCAAGGATTACCAATAATAGAGTGAAGAAAATTGTGGATGCTTTGTTAACAGATGAACAAAATGGCTTTAGGAAAGGAAGATCATGCCAAGACAATATAACAATTACACGACAACTAATAGACAAAAGAAGGGAATTCAATCTCGAGACTCACATATGGTTTGTTGACTACGAAAAAGCTTTTGATCGAGTTAACAGAAAAATACTATGGAACATCATGAAGAAAAGAGGATACCCAATACATGTAATAAATGTAATAAAAAGCCTCTACACATTCCGCGCTCGGCTACCGAACGGTGCACACCTCGCCCGCTGCTTATCGCTCCGCAGTACCTACACTGTGACCAGTGATAAGGAAGGCCCTAGCGGGGCCGTGACACGGCGTTCAGAAAGCGAGTGTCTTGTGCAAATATCTTAGTGCAGTGAAGTGCATATTAATCAGTGTTTTATTAGGAAACACATCAGCACGAGGTGTTGTCGCCTCGGCGACGGGCCCTATCGGGCCACTAGTGCGATTCTCGTAGACAAGTTTTCGGAAGTGAACATAGTTTCGAAAAGTTTTTAGTTTAATACACAATGGCAGAAAACGCAAATGCATCTTTTCCGCCGCTCTCAGATGTCGTGTCGTCAGCTCTACACGCATTTAAACGACTTTCATTATACGGAGCCGCATCTAATTAATCACCTACAGCAGCAGCAGCAGCAACATCACCTATACGCAGCAAGCCAACCTGCAAATTCAACCTTCACGCAGCTGTCCTCACCACCCGTGGGATATTCTCAACCTCCTCTGCAGATAAGTACAGTGCAACCTCCTTCGCTTAAGCGCCCAACCAAGCTTCATATGCAGGGCCCCAGCAGCATGTTTATATTGCAAATATGCCCTCATACAACATCCCAACTGGCAATAGATACTCCCCTCTCGCTTCTGACCCCGACCCCGACCCTGATCCAGAGCAAGGTGTCGCAAACAATAATTCTCCTCCCCCACAACCAATCAAGATACCTCCTATCATATTCAT
>JAHLJT010009355.1:41696814-41734036 GCA_031308135.1 Acheta domesticus
GGATTCGTCATAATCAAGAAATTCACATTCAAGTTCACATTCAAGAAAGTTATCAATAAACGTTTCTTGAGAAGATTCAGGAGTGGGCGGAGCTTGAATAATCTGTCATTATTGTCAATATCAGAATTATCAGCAACATGAAAGTATTTGGCTATGAATAAAAATCTGTCCCTCCGCATACATTCAGATACTAATATATTCTTCATGTCTGGCTTGTATCCCAGTAACTTTTTTTCCCTGGCAAAACATTATAACAGAAAGGATCAGTACACCCAGAAAAGCCTTTATCTCTTCTGCCGTAACATTCATATTACTTTCATTTTTTGACAAAGCATATTTCTTGGTCTCCGTAAGGAAAAGGGAAATCACCTCTTCATCTATAAAGATTTCAAAAATTTGAACGGGTGTCATATTTTTATATTTGTCGGCATAGTCTTCTGGAAATATCCCATCTTTTTTTATTGAATCAACTAGATCTCCATCTATCCACTCACGTTCCCTTTTGCGGAATACCCCGATAAATCGTGTACCGGGCCTCAATGCGAATTCCATTAGACAAAACTGCCTCGACTTCACTCACCAATTGATTGCCACACAGATTGTCCAGTAGACCTCCTGTGTCCTCATCACCACTGTCTTCATCAGTCAGCTCGTTTGCGGGCGGTGGTGCAATAAAAAATATCCTCAACTTCTATATTATCATCACCATTATCATTACCAACGATGCCTTGAATGTCTTCTTCAAGCAACTGAATTATCTCTGCGACAGTCAGTCCGTCTCTAAAACGGTCGTTATTCCTGATAAATGAAAATGTATTTAAACATTTCAATTTTCGATTTTGAAATGGAACAAAATGAAAAAAAATGTGGAAAATGTGGAGACGCGTGAAAAGCTACGGGGAAGGACGAGTGTGACGTATACGTCACACTGAATTTTCACGCCTCCACACCTTCCCGTAACAATAATAAAATTAATTAAATCATTTTAATTACTTTTAATACTATCTGTGATAAATAAACCATTGACATAAATTGAATTGCTAACAATATAAGCTATAAATTCAACTTACCTAACATCTGGGTCCATCGAAAATATATCACAATTTTTAAAACACGTCAAAAACTCTTATAACGCCTTCCTCGGACAAGATCGCACTATGAACTGACTGCACTATGAACCCTTCTGCGACTACAATGCCCTGACACGCACAGAAATATCGACTTGCAGAGACAGGAAATTAGACGTGCCACAACTTGTTCGCTGTGACATATACGTCACACTCGTCCTTGGAGGGTTAAGAAGAATTACAGTGTTTGTTTCACCGAAATCGAACCACAGGTTGTGTAATTAGAACAGTTTTAATAAAATACATCAGTGAGCTTCAACGCCACATACGAGAAAAATAAACATTTTCAAGATTTTAAGTGAAACTCGTAAGTTGTGCTGTAATGGTAATTAGAGGTCGGTGTATCTGAATTGCGGCAAATTTATGAAAATAGTAAAATACTTGCAGGATGCCGTAGAAGTTTATTTTTTATAATTTTTGTTACAAAACGACAAAGGAGAACAATTGACATGTCAATGCACAAGCACTGAGATAGAAATTAGAATTTTTCGGCGTAATGGTCCGAAAATGCGTGTTTTGAAAACTTAAGTGAGACATGGGAATCGAATGGCAATTTTTGAACACTGTGGGAGAGGTATAAAGTGAAAATTGAGGAAAATAAGAATTTTTTTAGTATGGTGATAACAAGAATGGCAGCGCGCAGTAGTTTGTTTTGATCGAAACTATATAACCTACGGAACGCAACAATGAAGAGTAGCAGAATAGCAATGGTGTTGTGAAGGTGCAGCTGTATGTAAAAAAGTATGTGAGAGAACGTGTTCGTGTTTGAACTTTAAGTTTTGAAGTTGAATTTTTTTTAACACATTTTAGCTACGAATCAATGTAAAGTTGGAACACTGTCGATATTTTGAAAAATTGTGCGAATTTCGAAGTTTAGATTTTTTGCGATAAAATAGAGGAGTCGCGTCAACGGTGATTCTAGAGTAAAAAAACTGAGTCGATTCGCCGCGGACGGAGCGCGACATATATTAGAGGATTGCTTGTGATTAAACCCAGCGACGGCGGGGGACGCGTGATAACGTGCACGTCCATGCAGTGATCGCGTATGCTGGGGGGAAGAGGTTCGGAGCCCAGGAGATGTGATGTGGTGTCTGGACATCTAGCAGACGACAGCAGCAAAAAAAGAAAAGTGTACGCCTTTTTTTCAACTTAAAGAATTTCTTGGCGATACATCAACAATTATCCAAGACCAAGATTGTTTCATAGTAATCGATAAATTAATGGCCACGAAAAAACATTAAAACATTAAAAATGTATAGAATCGCACCTTGAATTTTTAATTGCTTGCCGTAAACATTCCATAATCCCTCATTTTATTAAGTTTTCTACAAAAAAAATTTTTTCTTCCATTCTCCCAAAATAGACAGAAAGTACTTTAAACATCTGAGGAAATATCAAAACAGAATACTTAATTTTTATATATCTGACAAGTTCGTGATTTTAAGACAACTTCAAAAAGTTTACAAGGAATAGAACAGAACTTAGAATTCTTTCTTAAACCACATGTCCTTGATTATTTCTATTACACACAGAGATTACGTCTAAGTGCACTTTTTACTATGGACAGATGTAATAAGATCAAGAAGTTTCTTAAATTAATTAATACTGAAAGAAATGTTCCGTCTTTTGCCTGTACTAACAATTTTCAATTTTTTTATAATTTTACTGATAAACATATCCCTCAAAGTGTAATTTCCATTATTAAATTAGGAGCCAATTTTAGTTTTCCATTTGCTAATCATGATAAAAAATCTCTAACCTTTCAATTTATGAAAGATTTTGAAAATATATGTATAAAATACCTGAAATTGATCGCAATAACATACGGTCTTGTTTCTCTAATAAACTTTCCTATTATGTGAGTTCAAATATTAAGATGAGTAAACAGGATGCTTGTATACTTAGAGATTTACAATTACTAGAAATTTTCTAAAGAATAACCCAGACATAAAAATTGTTAGAGTTGATAAAGGGGGTGCATATGCGGCTATTGATAAATATGAATATATTCGTAAAGTAGAAGCAAATTTTCTTAATTCAGAAAATTTGAAATTAAGAGAAAACCTTCTACCAACAAATATATGAAAAGTGTTCAAGATCTTTTAAAAAGATGGAAAGCAAATGCGTACATAACAAGAAAGAATATACAAATGTTTATCCTACAACAGCGAATATTGCATTAGCTTATGGCCTGATTAAAGTCCACAAATCTGACTTACCGATGCGTCCTGTTGTATCCTCCTTAAGTACTCCAGACTATTTTCTTTGTAAATTTTTAAGCTCATTATTTAAACCCATTTTAGACAACAATTATAAATATTCCATTCGTAACAGTTCGAGTTCGTGAGTCAGTTGCAAGAACTGACAATTGATTCTGATTCTAGAATGGTATCATTAGACGTTGTAGCTATGTTTCCTTCAATCCCACATAATTTAATTCTTTCATGTTTTGAAAAGTTGCTTAATGATCAGAATGATTTCTCAAAAATACCTTCAAATGAGGTTATTATAGTTTTAAGAATGATTTTGAACAATATGGAGTTTCAATTTAATGGGAAAATTTACCATCAGTTAGAAGGTACACCTATCGGTAGTCCGATAAGTTCCTTACTTTCAGAAATTGTAATGAGACACCTAGAATCACAAGTCTTGAATGATCTAAACTTTGTTTATTATACACGTTATGTCGATGATACCTTTATTGTTTTACCTCAAAATGAAATTGATAAATTATTAAGTAAATTTAATGCGTTTAATAATAAAATACAATTTACTTTAGAAACAGAATCAAATTGTTCTTTTAAACTTTTTAGATGTAACTGTTTTTAGGAAAAATACAACGTTTGAAACATCTTGTATACCAAACCTACTTTTTCTGGAATTATATTGAACTATCTATCAAAGCATCCTGTTATTATTAAAAAGTCAGTTGTTTCAAATTTAGTTGACAGAGCTATACAATTGTCGTCTCTTGTTTTCATAATTATAATTTACGTAAAGTTTTAGAAATTTTGCAATTTAATAATTACCCTTTGCATTTCGTAGATAATATTATATCTAGGAGATTGAAATTCATAAAATATGTAAAACCTCACAGAAATAATAAGACAGAAATTTGAATGATTTAATTTGTTTACCCTACATTCCTCAAATAAATAATTATTTCAAAAATGAACTTTTAAATAAATTTAAATTAAAACTGGTAAATAGAATAGTAAATCAATGCAATATAGTACAAAATGTGAAAGATTTTAGAGCAAAATTAGATATAAATAATGTAGTATATCAAATCAATTGTAATGATTGTAATAAATCTTATATTGGACAAACTAAAAGAAAATTGAGTACCAGATTATTAGAACATAAAAGGAATATAAAAGATTTAGCATGTAAACAAAATTCGTTAACGCAACACAGAATTGAAACATCACATCATGTTGATTTTAATGATATAAAAATTTTAGCTCGTGAAAATTTGTTTTATCCTAGATTAATATTAGAAACATTATTCATCAAAACTTCTCCGAGCTTAAATACACAGGTAGAATCAAATCAATTCACAAAAGTATATGATGAACTTGAACTTGTTTGAACTTGATGAACTTGAATTGAACTTGAACTTGTTTTCTAAACATTAAGATATTCACTTATTATTTTTTTAAATTTTCTGTCTGTTTTTTCCAATTTTTTCCAATTTCTTTCATACTGTTTGTAATATGTCTTTAAATTTTCTAAAGATTTTAACAAGGTGCATTCTGTTGACTCGTGTATATATTAATTTTAATTTTCTTGTAATTCTTCTGTTTGGCACTTTTCAATTGTTTTTAAATATTATAGTTATTTCTCACCTGATGATGGAAACCATATGTTTCCGAAACGTTGTGAAAAAAATTTGTATATAAAGCTGATTAAATGATTTCTGTCTTATGAATGATGGACCAACTTGTAATATAGAAATGCCAATAGTATTCAAATATCATTCAGGATTTTTTAAAAATAATAGGCAGATTTACATTTATCCGACTAAAATCTAGAAATATTAATTCAATTTTAAAAGAAATAACGTGCAAAAAATAGAAGGAAGGGAATTCCAAGGAGAAAGGGTTATTGTTGTGTATATATGTTGATGGTTGGTATATTTTGTTTTGTCAGTGTGATATATATGTTTCAGGGTTTTTTTATTTATGTGTGTTATTTATGTGTATTGTGTGTAAGTGATGGGCTGGTTTAAATGCAGATCACAACAAGTGGATGCAAAAAGGAAAATATTATTTTGGTGAATAAATTAAATGTCGGAAGGCGAGGCTGCCGACCGAGGTTTTTGCTCTCTCACACTAATGTGTCATTATTTCAGTTTTTAGGAACCTGGAATGACTGCATATTTAAGCTACCGTTTATGGCTTCCCGTACGGAACCGGTCACGACTCACCTTGGAAAGAAAGTTTTTGTAATTGTGTATTACATTTTTTGAAAAATTGAGCTTTTTAAATTATGTGAAAAGTAAATACGTTATGGGCGTTATGTGTGTGTGTGCATGGCGGAATGGAAGTTGGGCAACCGTGCGTTCATGTTTTATGTTGTGTTTTGACGAGTTGATTGGTAAATAAATTAAGTAAAGTGTGAAAGAGGAACGCCCGTATTGCAACTCGCGCACGCACACATCATGACATTGCGATAGATAGTTGATGGTGAGAAAGGAGCTGGTAGGGAAACCGATTACAATATAT
This sequence comes from Acheta domesticus, assembly GCA_031308135.1. Lineage (NCBI taxonomy): Eukaryota > Metazoa > Arthropoda > Insecta > Orthoptera > Gryllidae > Acheta > Acheta domesticus. The sequence goes on from JAHLJT010009355.1 coordinate 41,702,669, forward strand.
ATATATATATACATATATATATATGAAACGAATTGTTATCACTAAGACGATAACAATGCGTTTCGAACCAATTTTGTACGTTTGAACCGCGCGGCAGAGGCCAGCCCGCCGGCGGAGTCGGGGGGCCAGAGCGGTTCAGCGTGAAGAACCAGGAGCCACGAATCGAGCACGAGACCAGTAGAGCAATGGCGGAGAAAGAGAATGGACGTTAAGGTATCGTGTGGAAGGAAAAGCGAATAGTGGCGGACAGAGTGGAACCGGAGTGGAGTTGTGACAGAGAAAGTGTGGGACCAAAGTGAACGCATTAGCGGAAAAGTGAAGCGAGACAAAGAGGGTGCAAGAGAGTAGTAAAGTGTTACAGACAGTGAAACGTGGTGGATGCTCAACACGTGGAGTGGACACAGCCGTATAGAGGGAGGGAGCATTGTATGCCAGTTTTCAACAATATCAAGTACCATTAAGGTGAACAGTTGATGACCATTACCATAAAGGTTAAGAACTGTGTTGTACAAGAACGAGAGAATAGCAGCTGGGGAGGACAACGCTCCGATACAATCAAAACGTTTGGGTTACGTTTCAAAGTAAACCCTGCGGCTACGAGTGGGGTGAGAAGCGGCGACGGCGGCGCACCTCTGCCGCCCTTCCGAGCACCTCCGAAGGAAGCGGACTTACCCGAAGGGCGAGGTGGCGCGGCCAGGCACGTCTGGAAATAACGCATCGAACAAGTAGCCGGCGCGGTATTGCGGGGCTCCCCTCCCCGCGCTGGCTTCCTGCGGCGCGAGGTGCCGGCCCGACGGCGGACGGGCGAATATTAAAACGGCGCAAGTCAAACTGGATATTCGTGAGTAAAAGCGGCCGGAAGACTGGGAGAGTAGTGACTAACTAATAGAGAACCGTGATCTTGATTTGAGCCCCCCTAAATATTAAAACTAGTATAAAGGAGTACAGCCATAGGGTGACAGTAAAATTGTAAAAAGGGATCAGACAAAACACGGGAAAGAACAGAGTAAATGCTCCTGTGAGCGCCAAAAGCAACTGACTTTGTATAGCGATGGTTTTTTTTTGTAATAAAGAAAAGTTCTCGTTACCCCTAGTCTCCATTGTGTATATGATTGGATCCGGAGCCCATTCCCGAAAAAAGATTCCTGCCCCCTTTTTTATTTATAAATTTTGTGTGAGTTAATCAACAACTCGTCTCAATATATATATATATATATATATATATAATATATATATATATATATATATATATATATTGTGACTAACGAATGTGTGGAGGTTCGTCATACGCGCCCACATATCATAAAAACGCCGATAACAGAACGGGTAAGAGAGCGCGGCGCATTTCGAAAAGGGTGCGCCCGCGGCCGAGAAGGCTGTCGCCCGCAGCGTCGGCTGAACGACGCGTTACCCCTACCATGAAGGGCACATAAAACGCAAGCCCGCGAGCGGCAGCGTCTCCTTGGTTCCGGATCGCCGACCCACCTCTGTCTTATGGTATTGGAATTATTCGCCGTAACGACGTTAGCTAGGAGTGTCCAACGTCAGAAAGACGTACTAGTGAGTCGTCCGCGAATTTTATTAGATATTGAGAGAAGTTTTCTCCAGTTACGACGAAGTGGTGAATTCGCCTACTAAATTGCGATAGTAGTTCTCGCTGAGATTTAGCTAGATATAATCTGCAGCAGGAGAGAGACTGGCATGAGGTGCTTCGTGAGGCGAGAGTCTTATATCACGCCGGTGTAACGGAAAGCACCGGGCGCCTACAACGGTCGTGCTGGACGAGATTGGAGGCGGGCGTATACCACTCGGAATTGGATGAGGGAACGGAGCGGGAGCAGAAGAGAAAAGAATAGGGGCCGGGAGCTGAAGAGAGAAGAATAGGGGCCGGGAGCTGAAGAGAGAAGAAAGAAACGGCGCTGCGACCAGAAGAGGGAAAGCACAGGAGGAGCGACGAGTTGACAGAGGCGAGGTCTCGACCTTGGTTGCCGGCACGTGAGCCATCGTGTCAGTTCTGCAGCCAGCGCCCGGACGCAGGACGGGTTTGCGTCAGATTGGTGGAAGGTAACGGTTCGCGCACGAAAAATTTAGGTCAAGTTCGCGCAGCCCTAAGGGAAATTTAAAAGAGAAAATACGTGGAAGTAGTGGACTCGGGAGGCAATAAAATTCATTTTGTGATTCATAACGTACGAGCCATTTTCTGATGCCTTATTACCTCAATAGTTTGTAAATAGAATGTAGTTAAGTTATTATACATAGTTGCGACTGAAGTGTAGAGAGAGTGGTGCCCTAGCACACGCAGTTTGTGTCCATGTAACTTGATGCAAGAAAATTACCAATCTTAATTTAAAGATCACGAATTGTTTGATTAGAATTGGAGATAAATTTGGCCAAAATTTAGTTACAAAGTAATTCCTTAGTTCTTTGAGTAATTATTTAGTGTGCAAATTTTGAAGTCTCGAATTTGTCTTTGTTTTTTGACGTGAATATTTTTTTGTATGTTTGATGTTGCATTGAAGTTTATGTATGATGATTTTTTTGTAGTAGAGGGTTTTTGGGACAATTAAACCCTGTTAAACTGTTAAGGTGTTCTTGTTTGAATTGGCTCTCAACACCCAAAAAGTTCCTACTGCCCCGAGGTAACAATAGCTCGCAAGAGCAGATATCTGCGCACCGCCCCGACGCTCAACAATTGTGAAGGGCACTAAATTGTTATAGTTTAGGGCGGATTTGCGTTAATATATATATATATATATATATATATATATATATATATATATATTGTGACGAAATGCGGATGCCCACATTTGCCACACACCCACGCATCGTATCAGCAGTAGCTGACGTGGAGAGCGAACACGGCGCGAGTCGAAAGGGGCGCGCCGTGAGAAACTAATGCGCGCGATGGCCGTGGAGCGAGCGCGGCGAGCTGTGACGCAGGCGTTCATTGGTGAGGGAGATGACGCGTCGTCAACCTCTCCAAGGGGAGGGACGAAAGGTCGCAGAAAATGCTGGCCCGCAAAGATCAACTCTATTCTGTTCCCGAATACCGTCCGAGTGATATAGTAGTATTGAGATAGACGACTTGTTAGATAGGAGTATTTAGCGTCAAAGACGCATTAGTTAGGCACGAGGTGCAAAAGTAGGTGATAGTAAAAATTTTTCGAAGAAGTAGGCCAAGTGCCGCATTGTTGAGAAACGTTTAATTTCTTAAGTGAAGACGGTGAATCGCTGACAGGCGCTGAATTGTTAAATTGAGTGGTGCGTTGTACACACCCGGACTGAGTCTAATGCCCGCAACAGACGACACGAGGAATGTATTTCCAGAAATGTGCGACGAGAAATGTGGAAAATCGAAACAAGGGACACTTATGGACACCCACACACTTGAAAGAATTTCCTCGTTCGCCTCTGTGGAGGCGAAAGTGTTCCTCGCTCGAGTCGGTCGGCGAGCGAGTTTTCTCGGACACATTTCTACTCCTTCACGTGGTATACGACATTTAGGCGTTCGCTGCCGCAGGAAAACACGAAACAGTGCATAGAACTGAGTGAGGTTATAACATTTTGCAGTAATAGATGCGATAAACTACCAGTTTTTTAATTGTTTTCTTAAATTTTCCTTCAAACGGATATGAACAAGTAAAAACTTGTATGGAAGATATTCTTATTTATGTGAATCCCGCTCATAATGAGTAATATAAAAATAAAAATTTGAAGCAAGAAACTTGAAAGGGTATTTTGAAAGAATTAATTTATTACTTTTCTTAATGGTATTTATGAATGAATTTATCAATTGTGAATTTTATTATGAATTATTTGACCATTATCTATTCATTATTCAACCAACAAATATAGTAAACCAGAGCGTGGTAGAGATTACGGATTTCAAGAAAATTACTGATGTACCCTTATACGTCATTAAACTTCCTGTTTTTTTACATTAAATAATGATTTGTATGCAATGTAGTAGTGTGTTTCTCTCTAGGTAATTCGAACTCGTTAAACAAATGGTTTACGATTATTGTAACAAAACAAGGATATCACGAGTTAAAATTACATAAGAGCATTTAATAAAACAAGAAATGGGACTCTCAGATGATCTCATAGCTAAAACTGTTGCCATCACTCTCGACTTGTGGCACATAAAGGCATTTCGAGACATCGAATAACCTCTTTGCAGCCTCGCCGGCCTCTTTCCACATTTCTTGTCGCACATTTCTCGCAACGCATTCCTCGGTGTAGTCTGTTGCGGGCCTAACACGCAACATTATTAATCAGTTGCATCGTGCACGGACTGTCGCACGCGGGTGATTGCGGGGTAGGCGAAAGAAGACCGAAGAAGACGCGTTCGTGGGGGGGGGGGGGAAGACGGAAGAGGACGTGGTCGTGAGGGTCCCGGATCAGGCGCGGTTGAAGAAAGAAGCCCGGAAACGACGCGGGAGGCAGCAAGCAGCTGGCGAACTTTCGGTATATGACGCCGTCACTAAGCGTACTCGGTGCAGCGTGACGTGGCCAGCGCAACCGAACGCCGGCCGCTTGTCGCCATCACCAAGGCCGAAGCGCACCGCTGCTGGCGAGTCCCAGGGAAAGGTAATGGGAAGTGGCGAATGAAGCAAAAATAGGTCAACGCCCCACGACGGGGAGAACTAAGAGAGAACGTTGAAGGAGGGGGGAGAATGCGGTAGGGAGCTAGAACGACTGCCTGATTCTGTAATTGCCGAGAGTAATTCATGTAATTGTGATAATTGTTGTAATTTTTCAAGTATAAATTTGTGTGTTAATGTGACCCAGTTGGTCGAGGCCATTGCATTATTGAAGCAAGTTAGTAAGTGCCGTTAGTCCGAACCCGGCGTCACTGGGCGGCTTTCAGCACGAGAATTCACAAGGTGTAAATAATTAATGGGAATTCCCAGGAAAGGCCTGAGAGTGGGAAGCACAGATTGTTCAGTGCAACAAAGCAAGGTATTGTTGAGTGTGTGTGTGTATCTTACATGTTCTTTCACAGAGTGATTACTGTATTTTTTTAAAAGGGTTCAGCAATAAACCCAGTTTAATTGGATTTTTTTCTCATGTGTGTGCCTTGTGTTTGGATTCCTGACACCCAAAAGATTCCAACTGCCTGAGATAAATAAAGCACGAAAGAGCATGATATCTGGGAATATCCCGGCAGGCGTATTGATTGATAGGTAGGCAGGGTATTCGTCAGAATATATATGTATAAATGTTTATATTGTCACCGCCTTACCCTCCTACCATCAGGTTCAAGTGACTGACTTCGCCTGACCTAGTTTACCACACGACTTGTGATCAGGAATTGTCAAATCACGACTACTATTTGTGCTAGTCCTATCGCACTACGCACCCTAGGGTTTTGGGTTCGTATAACTAATCCAAATAGAAAGGAAAGACAAGTACACTTCGAGTAATTGTGAGCTTCTATTTAACTATTAAGGCATTGTTACAATTTCTATTAATTTCTATTCTAGTTTTTAACTAGACATCATTAAAAAAATTTAAACAATTATACCATCTTCGACCTAGAATACAAGTAGCACATGCTCAATATTACCCTGAAAAAGAAGCACATACAATAGAATTGTACCCTTCTTTAACACAGGAAATTTTCCTTTAGTAACACTGTTAGCAAAAAAGAAATATGCAGTTATTTACAAAGACACCGAATTCTTGAATGTATTTACTCCCTTGGAGTATAAACTGAATAATCTGAATAATAGTATTATAACTCAATTTAAACGAACGTGAAATAAAATCCTTCAATTCCTTGCAAAATTCACTTAATATTATATTGCTCGTTAACTATTATACCTTTAACATAAGGGTGCAGTCGATTTTCTACTTTCAATTTACGACAGTCAACGTTGAAATTACCGAGATACACAATAGTGCCGTGTAACTAAATCGCGTTAATACAAATTTCTATCAGCAGAAAAGGTCTGTTCGTCCGATTTCAATATTTTACTTCTACAACGTATAATTCCGAACATAACGGAAACAGATCGCAGGTTCCCGTTGACTCACAAATCCAACGTTCTCAATGTGCCGTCTTCTTCGAGGTCACGCCTGCTCGTTCCGGAGACGTCAGCGGTGTGTTGCACACTCCGAAAAGCCCCGCTCCGAGATCAGCTCCGAGATCTTGTATCGAAGTATTTCGTCAAAGGTTCAGGTTATCATAAAAGAAAGCTTTATGAAGCTTTTCCAGATAATCGGTACACCAAATCAACATGTTGTCCGCGACGTTGGAAGCAACATTCCTTACCAGGCGACTCGAACAAAATGACCGCGTTTCGCCTTGTTATCGACGAAATTTCGATGAATGAATGCAGAGAAGTTTCCTTATTAGTTGTTTTTATTCGAGCGTAGAAAGACGATGCGCGCTCATTTTAACATGGCGCTTTCTATTCTGAACTTTTGGTAACTATATCGCGTACCTGTCTAGGCACTCAGCGAAACGTCTGGTGGAATAGGTTTGCTGACTGCGAGGTAGCGGTTACAATTTCATATATATATATATATATATATATATATATATATATATATATATATATATATATTATATTGTGGCATCCCGTCGCGCCGTCTTTATTACAATTATTTTTTAACTGATTTATGTATTACATTGCTATCCAAGCTCTCTGTTAATTAAAAAAATAAACTAATAATACTTCGGCACGTCCGGCGTTGCCCCTGGAAAATTATAATGGGTCATGGGACTGGAGTTTCCCCTGTACAGGATAGGGAAAATTATATTCTCATTATCTATGGTAATGGGCGAGGAAATTATCTTTGTTTACAACCCAAGGAAGAAATAAAAATTGTTCAATTTACTTTTTTGACGTCTCTCAAGTCGTTAATATTTATATTAGCTCGGATTTTTCACATTATTAAATTAATATGAACATGTTCTTTAAATAATGTCAGGTAAATTTTCTCGAGAACTTAACCGTTTTCTCTGAAAACTAGCTCAAAATTTCATATTTTCAGATACACTCAAACGCCATTTTCTCATATAAAGATCCAATTTTTTTCTAAATTTTTCGAACAGATAGTGCTAACTGCACTTATTAATATGACGTAAAGTTCAATTTGGTGTATTTTTTGTTTTTGCAAAAATTACGCAAATGTAATTTGTTTGAATGATCTCTGATACCTTTATCAAGCACATTACCAGAAATTGTAAACACTATTATATTTGTAAGTTAAAGTGCTTCAAATGACTTAAAATGAAGTGTTTCGAACTCAAAACGTTTTTGTGAAAAAGAGCTTCAAATTTCGCATTTTTAGTAGCACTTAAACGCCGTTTTCTTAAAAAATGTTCCGAATTTTTCAAAGAAAATTGGCATTTAGGGCGAGGTGTACTGTTATTTTAATATTCCTAAAATAATATTTCCGTTCTATTATTAGGAAACAGAAAAATTAAGGAAATGTCAAAAAAACGTACTTTGGTCGGCGATAGATGCCAGCTGGCAAGAGTGTGTGACAAGTCCGAATAGCTAGTCGGGACCAAAGGAAATAGAAACCTAATACGCGAAAGACTGTGCCATTCTGCAGAACCAGTAGTTATATAGCTATCAGAAATAATTAGTAATATGAATTTATCTCCCTATATGAGACATTTTTATGTTTGAACACCGACCGGTTTCAGCACTAGAACTTCTTTAATTAGAAGCACGCACAATTTTAGGAAGCGATTAGAACAGAAGTGAAAAAGCTGTACTTAGCAAAGATCAGGAGTACTACTTTGCAGAATAGAAATGTGACTTTTTACGTACCTTCCACTCGTGGGAGCTTTGTTGCGCGCAGAAAACGCACGTTCTCGAATACTACGGGGGCCTCGGTGTACAAACGTCCTTCCAAGGCAGCAGCGGTCTGCCACACCAGTTTCTGCACAATGGATTTTCGGAAATCGTTAACTTGAATATAGTAAGGAATCAGAGGACTTAATTAACATTTTAGGCGTCATGACTCAACTGAAGCTTTGGCCGGACCACAGAAAAACTTTGTAAAATATACGACCATGCCCACTAGGATTTCCGAGTACTCCGGTTAGCACGAGCACCGCCTCTGTACTATGACCAAGTACCAAAAAGCCGAAGAATCACCATTACCATATACGAATTAGAACTTCTTGGGGCGCCTGAGAGAAAATTAATTCCAGTATGAGTACCAATAGTTTATGAGTATACTCCGGATTTGTACGAAAATTCATGTTTTTTTGGCAATAGTTACTTCGAAAATGATCGCATATCTTTACGAATCTGCCGATTTAAAGCACTCCTCGCGAATTTTATTTTCCATGTCTATGCATATTGGGCCAGATGTTACGGTAACTGAATATTCCTGCACATTCGACGAAATTTTTAGGAAAAAATAAGAGAAAAATGGTAATTTATTAATTCAAACTTCTAGAAATTGAGAAATTATGATTAATAATTATCGTAGCACATGAAATAGATTATCAGATACAATAAAGAAGTGAATATCCTTTTAGCCTCAAAAATTGTTGCGAAATAATGTAGAGATAATTATTTCGTTAGTGTTACTTGCGCGAATAAAGGTAAGATAGTTCGAGAGGGGGCAATTTTTCTCGTGACCCTTAGTAAGTGTGAAACCTGTATTATTTCATTAATTGAAACACATTACGCAAAAACTACTAGTTTCTCAAAAAATGTAAATGGATTTTTCTAAAAAGTTTGTACAGCGGACTGTGTCAAGGCAAAAATCTCTATCTTCAATTTTGTAGTTTTAAAAATTATTTTTGACATTTTCGACAAACCAAGCGATACCGGAAATGGGACTAGAATAATATTTTTTCCGTCTCTTATTACATAAGTGGAGAGAAAATTTAAGAAAAAAGTTGGAACGGGTTTTGAAAATAAATTCCAACATTTTAGTGCAAATTATGCAAAAGCTATTCGTTTTTCAAAAAAATGCTACATGACTTTTTTAAAGAGCTAACTTTTACAACAGACTTTGAAACCTCTATCCTCATTTTTTTCTCAAGTTAATTTTTTTTCCATTTCGGAAAAATTGGGGATGTTAACGAAAATTAAACCTGTACCATTCTTTTAAATATCCTTTGCACTATTTCACAAAAAAATAATCAAAAAAATTTGATGCCATTTTTTGGAAATTTTTAAAATGGCCGAAAATTGTATTAAGTACCCCCAAAGCTATAACTATTGAGGAATATCAGTTTTGCAAAAACCAGCTGAACGGTTTATCGGCTAGCGATGTGCACAGACAGACGGACGGACAGATAGATTTTTTGCTGTCACTCGATTTTCCCAATGAAGCATAAAACGTGGATTTTGGCTACACCACGTGGAGGAGAATTTTTTTTCAATGTATTTATTCACTTTTTCCTTGTCAAGGCCGGAAATAAGATTTTGTGTCGAAAATTCGCCGTTTTCCGGCGCAAGATTACAATACTTCTCTTTCTTACGGTGCTTCTTACGGCGAGAAAGTAAAAAGTGAAATTAACAAATAAAATTATTTTCCAAACATACCTTTCTACCTATGATACCTATGTTTCACAGAGGCAATAATGCATTAATCGTTAACTGGTGACGTGCGGTCTCCGTGACCGGCAAAGAAAAATAAACTCACTGTCTTTCTCGCCCGGTGCAACGCAGGAAGTTTACGTTTACAGTTCCTTCTTATTTCTTTCTAGACAATGTTCGGGCGTGGGTAGCTTATCTAGTTGCAGCCGTTTCCTTCTGAGAATCAGTTGAAATTACAGATCGGTCTCGATGACCGCATCTTACCAGTAGTAGAAGTTTATACTTGGTAAAGCACGTTTATACTTAGTGAATAATTTTCATGTAACACTGTATTTTCTTATTAAAATTAAGGTAGTTTTAAGTGGTCAATATCGTTTCAAAGACCTTCTATGCGTACTTCAATCATCAACAGTGAAGAAAAAAATATGGAGCAATATATGACCTGAAATTCTGTAGTAATTAAAACTTATATTATGTTCTGTTTATTTTATAAACTACAAACTCCTCGACTTTTCTCTTAATTATGCTTACATTAAAGTGAAAAAAATTGTTAATTCGATGTGAAATGAAATAACAAATATAATTAGTTTTAAAACTTTCCCGGTCACAGTGACCGCACGTTGCCGGTAACAGAAGTTCAAAGGCACGTCACCAGTTGACGGTTATCACTATTTAAATTTTTCTACCGGTATTTTGCATTCCACTTTAGTAATAAAATTTATTTCACTCCAAATTTTATACTAAACATTTATTGCATCTTTTAAAAATTTATCGAGCATATAATAAGCCATATTTTAGGCATGTTTTTTTATGTGATGTTTGTATCAATCTATATACGCGCTTTGTACTGAGAAACATAAGAAACTAATTCAATAAAAATGATTGCCACGTATTTCTTAAAAAACGATATCACTCATCAGCAAGTTGTTATGTGAGTCAATTTTTTACTATTCCGTTGGGTATCATATATAAGATACGAAGCATATGAACTTTAATATTCTGGATACGTATGTTTTACGTATTTCACGTTGTTACGAACAGCATTTTAATACGTGTTAGATAACAACAAATTGAAATGCGATTTTTCATATAGCACGTGCAGCGAACTACGACCTGTCTGCAGAGGAGCCAGATGGGAACCGTGGCACTCACCAAGTAGCCAGTGGCAGGAATGAGCGGCCGGCCGTCGATCACGTGGCCGTCCATGATCTCGTTTTCATCTTCCCGTGGGTTGAGCGTGACGAGACGCTCCGCTGTGTCCGACTTCTCACGTAGGCGGAAAGTGGTGACGAACCAGTCGTCCTCATGGGACCAGCGCACCAGCGGGGAGATCATGGGCGTGCCTCGGGGCACGGGCCACTGCGGAGGCGGGTACAACGCCGAAGGAAGGGGCTGAAAGCCCGCGTTATATAGCCTGTAATAGGCAATAGGCGAGAGCTAGTCCCAGTGCAGTCCCATAAGCAATTTCCTCACTACACAAAAACATACACATTAAAAGTTGAGAGATAGCATAGCTGAGATGTGACCAACGGTGCATGGATTTTACGAATTCATTTAGAATATACTTCTTTAATTGGAAAAATTATCAATAAATCTGAAATCGTTCCGACTAGACTGTCGAAAATATTTCTAAAGTACTGTCAAAAATGTTTCCTTGAAATACTCACCTTCCGATGGCATTGAGAAGGAAGTTGAGGGAGTCAGCGCCCCGTTGAGCCAGCGGCACGTTGAGCACCTTCGGACGGCAGGGCGCGCTTGAGGATGGCCTGCAGCAGGCCGTGCGGCGCGATCTCGATGGCGACGGCGTTCTCCGGCACGCGGGTGAGCAGGGGCTCGAACAGCACCGGCCGGAGAAGGTTGTTGGTCTGGTACTCGGCCGAGCACAGCTGCGCCTCGGGCAGCCCCCACGCGGCCTCGCCCACCGACGAGCTGAGCCAGCGCGCGCTGCGCGGACGCGGCTCCGGGATCACCTGCGCCCAACGCCAACATGCACAACGGTGTCGGCCCTCGCTCCCAGGCTAGCTCTTTGTGCACGCACGCACGCAGGCGCCTACCTCCTTGAGGGAGCGCAGGAGCAGCTCGCCGGCGGGCGCGATGTAGCGGCTATGGTAGGCGATGCCGCCGCACGCCACCTCCCTGGCGAACACGCCGCGCGCCTTGAGGCTCTCCACGAAGGCGCGCAGCGACGCGGCGGGGCCCGAGATGGTGGCGGAGTCGGGCCCGTTGTGGCACGCCACGTCCACGTCGGGCGGGCACAGCGGCGCCACCTCCGCCGCGCTCAGCCCCACGGCCGCCATGGCGCCCGGCACGAGCTGGGCCTCGAGCGACGCGCGGCCGCGCGAGTACGCCGCCAGCACCGTCTGCTCGGCGGTGAGGCAGCCGTCGGCGTAGGCGCAGCCCAGCTCGCCACCGAGTGGCCGATGATGACGTCGGGCTCGATACCCACCGCGCGCAGCACGTCCACCAACCCCACCTGCACCGTGGCGATGCCCACGAAGCAGTGCAGGATGTGTGGAGCACGGCGGGGTCGTTGGACGTGAGCACGGTGACGATTGTCGACGCCGCGCGGCGCCAGCACGGCGTGGCAGCGCTGCACGGCGGCGGCGAAGAGTGGCAGGCGCATGAGCGCGGCGCCCATGGCGGGCCACTGGCTGCCCATGCCGGCGAACACGAACCACACGGGCCGGCGCTCGCCCGACCAGTGCTGCACGTCGCGAGCGGTGGCCGGTGCCGGTGCCGGTGCCGGTGCCGGTGCCCCTGCCACCACGAAGCCGCGGTAGATGTGGCCCGGCGTGTTGACTTCGTGCAGGGCGTGCATGAGCTGCACCAGCCCCTGGTGCGGCGGCGTGTGGCGCGCCACCTCGTCCAGCAGCACGTCCACGGCCTCGCGCGTGCGCCCAGACGCCAGCACCAGACGCGGCAGCCCTTGGTCGTGGGCGAGGGGGGGCTTGTGGGCGAAGGAGGGCGAGCGGAGCAGCACGTGGGCGTTGGCGCCGCCGAAGCCGAACGAGTTGACCGCCACCCAGCCCTCCCTGCCAGGGCGTCGCCTCCGTCACCACCTGCGCAGGAAGCGGGTCGATTCGTGTTCGCGCGTTTTTGATGTCGTTGATACTTCCCGAAACGGAATCTGATGACAGTTGCTTACCCTCCGATTCATTTCGTATGGCCAGTTCTGATTGTTGTTTACTTTTGTATAAATAGTGTTCAATATACGTATTTATGATAGTTTACAAGCCTATCGTAGTTCTAATCGCTTAGCTTGATTTTGTCTGAGCGGAATCTCACAGAAAAAAGTATATTATCGTTTATGCTGCCACGAATTGTACTTGCACAACATTGATATTGCGTTGCGATGGCATCGGTAGGTTGTTTCAAAGGTCCTATGTACAATTGGTTTTGCATAAATGTTTACTGGAGATCACGATCATGTGGAATAATCTGATTCATATTATTCAACCGTTCAACTGATTGCGTCCCCAACCCTTTGGATACGCAAGTTGTGAAAATGTCCATTAGCTTACAAAAGATCGCAAAGATGACGCAATTCTCAAAAAAAATTAAGAATAGCACTGTAGGGTAGGAAAGTTTCGTAACACAATCTGTGTGAAGGAAAAATATGACGGCAAATGCTCAGGCCTCGGAGACTTTTAAATACATAGATTAAAAATGTAGATATCAATGATTAATTTTTACTTTAGTCTGCAATATAAATTTGGTTAGATGTGTGGATGGTGTAGATTACTTAATGTGGGTTTTTTGTGATTCCTTCTGTTACGCTCACCTTCAGTCGTCCTTCCTTGAGCCCTGCAACCCCTCGTCGTGGCCGCTTGTAATGAATAGTGGGAGGGATGACTCCATTCTCCATTGCCAAGATCACTTTGGCGATGGAGACCAGTACCCGAAACAGGCTCTGTGTGTCCCAGATTGCTCTTCACTGAACCAACCAGAAGGGGTTCTTTGCGACCTGGTTCCACCGAAAAGATCTTGTCGAGAGCTGCCAACTCTTCAGGGTCTCCAACCTGCAGGGCAGAATTGATAATTTACTTTCGTGTCCTATTCTATATTTGCTTTTCGGTTATTTAGGGATCCTTCACAATGGTTTAACCTTAAGCTTAGCACCATCCGCGCAAGAGCGCGTAACTTCCCCGCGTCCTAACGACGGCTGATTTACCTCACTTCGATATAAGTAAAACTACTGCATTGCAACGAAAAACTGTGACGGAAGATCATTTGTAAAGTGCAGATTTTGAAATCCACCTAGGGAGTACAGGACCTTGTCTTTGGTGGTGGAGCTTGAGTATCCCCGTGACCCGGAGGGCTATGCCGGCGGTGGCGTAGCTACTGGCAGGGCCTCCCTTGCCGGACAGGTCGAAGGGTAGGGATCAGACCAAGAAGTACTCCAGAAGAGGACCTCAGCGGCAGCTTCGACGAAGAAGAGAATCTTCAAGAAGGCGAAGGTGACAGAAGAGGTACTTCATAGGGCAGATCAGGCTCTTAAGCAGTAGATGCGACTGATCTAGGGGAGCTCATCCTAAGCAAAGCGAGCAAGTTGGGAGGCTGAAAGATGACAGCCCCACCACCCAAATGTATCTACACGGCCCTGCTGTAAGGCAGTCTGATGAATCAACCATATACTGGCTCTCTTTACAATCAACCGGATGAATCTATAAGACGACTTACGCAAGAAAAAGGGGATAAACGATTCGGAATTTTGGAAAAGGTCAAAATTGCTACATGGAACGAACGAAGAATTAAGAATGAAAGAAGAATTATTAAATTATGAATTAAAAGAAAGGGGAATAAAAATTGCAGCTCTAACAGAAACTAAGAAAAAACTAAAAGGAACAAAAGAATTAGACAATTACATAATGGTTTATAGCGGAGTAGAACAAAATATTAGAGCTAAAGCGGGGTTAGCAATTCTAATTGATAAGAAATGGAGAAATAAAATATATAGCTATACCTACATAAATGAACGGATTTTAATAGTACGATGAAAACCTAAAGAGGTTACTTAACAATAATAGGAATATATGCACCAGAAGAGGGAAAAAAGAAAGAGACCTAAATATTTTATGAGCAATTACAAAAAGAAATCAATAAAGTTGTAAAAAGTGATTATCTACTATTGACTGGTGACTTCAGTACTAGAATTGGTAAAATATCTATACCAACAAATATTACAACAATATATAAAAATATATATAAAATAAAGATACTGCGGAAAACAAACGATGAGTGAAACAATATAAAAAATAGCATAATGGAAGCTGCAATAGAGGCTGTAGGTAAAAAGAATAAATTTAGGAAAAAGACAGGACTAAGAGTATGGAATATGGAAATAGAGAATACCGTAAAGTAAAAGAAGAAAGCATATAAAGAATATTTACAAACGAAAACAGAAGAATCTGCAGCAAACTATAAACAGAAACGTAATTATGCTCGAAAAATAGTAAGGCAAGCCCACCAACAATCCTGGGACAAATTAATATTCAACATAGAAAACGACATACATGGTAGACAAGAAATAGCTTATAAACTTTTGAAGCAATTAAATAAAACAGAAAGAGATACGGTACGTCTCCACACTATCGACAAAGAGGAGTGGATAAATCACTATACAAATCTGTTGGTAGAACTGTTATGGTGGTGCGCGGCGAGTTGAATCGCGCGCCGCACCGCCAGCACTCGGCGACAGCACGGGGAGCAACGGACCGTAGCGAGACCGGGCGAAAGAAGAAGAGGCGGCCAGCTAGCGAAGCCCCGGAATGGATGCGAGGCTATGCCGCCAGGGAGAATAAAAGCGGGCCCCGCCGCCGAGCAGACAGACAGTGTTATAGCGAAGTTCGGAGTGTGAAGTGATATAGTTGTGGACAAGGCGATATTTTTTAGACCCGGCAATTACGATTTTGGACTCTCTTCTTGTTAATTGTGAAACGGCTTTGTACTTGGGACATCTATTGGTAAACGGTAACCTGGCTATATTATTTGGTATTATTCTTTGGTTACCGGATTGTAAAGTTTGCCTTGCTGCATTTGTTGAATAAAAACTTGGTTTACGAACTTCTGTGTTTTCCTGTATACAACAAGAACCATTGGAGTAAGGACATGAAACGATAAAGAACTCCATAAATGAATTTGGTGGAGGTGATTCGTACCAAGGAGATAATATAACACTTAAAGAATTACAGGAAGCTATACACCAAATGAAAAATAGAATAGTATCAGGAATAGATGGAGTAAATACAGAACTGGTGAAATATGGGGGACTTCTTCTAGAATTCAGACTCTTGCATCTGATAAATGAATACTGGAAATTTCAAGAAATACCAACTGCTTGGGAAACTGCGGAAGTTATTTCACTGTATAAAAAAGGAGAAAGAAACGTATGTTAGAACTATCGGGGAATAAGCCTACTCAACACAATCTATAAGTTATATGCAAGGATTACCAATAATAGAGTGAAGAAAATTGTGGATGCTTTGTTAACAGATGAACAAAATGGCTTTAGGAAAGGAAGATCATGCCAAGACAATATAACAATTACACGACAACTAATAGACAAAAGAAGGGAATTCAATCTCGAGACTCACATATGGTTTGTTGACTACGAAAAAGCTTTTGATCGAGTTAACAGAAAAATACTATGGAACATCATGAAGAAAAGAGGATACCCAATACATTTAATAAATGTAATAAAAAGCCTCTACACATTCCGCGCTCGGCTACCGAACGGTGCACACCTCGCCCGCTGCTTATCGCTCCGCAGTACCTACACTGTGACCAGTGATAAGGAAGGCCCTAGCGGGGCCGTGACACGGCCGTTCAGAAAGCGAGTGTCTTGTGCAAATATCTTAGTGCAGTGAAGTGCATATTAATCAGTGTTTTATTAGGAAACACATCAGCACGAGGTGTTGTCGCCTCGGCGACGGGCCCTATCGGGCCACTAGTGCGATTCTCGTAGACAAGTTTTCGGAAGTGAACATAGTTTCGAAAAGTTTTTAGTTTAATACACAATGGCAGAAAACGCAAATGCATCTTTTCCGCCGCTCTCAGATGTCGTGTCGTCAGCTCTACACGCATTTAAACGACTTTCATTATACGGAGCCGCATCTAATTAATCACCTACAGCAGCAGCAGCAGCAACATCACCTATACGCAGCAAGCCAACCTGCAAATTCAACCTTCACGCAGCTGTCCTCACCACCCGTGGGATATTCTCAACCTCCTCTGCAGATAAGTACAGTGCAACCTCCTTCGCTTAAGCGCCCAACCAAGCCTTCATATGTGCAGGGCCCCAGCAGCATGTCTTATATTGCAAATATGCCCTCATACAACATCCCAACTGGCAATAGATACTCCCCTCTCGCTTCTGACCCCGACCCCGACCCTGATCCAGAGCAAGGTGTCGCAAACAATAATTCTCCTCCCCCACAACCAATCAAGATACCTCCTATCATTATTCATGATCCACCGGTTCATGTGGAACTTCTACAAAAAATTAAGGATCTGCTCAAACATGAAAATTTTGTTACTAAAGTCAGAGGACCATATACTGAAATCAGAGCAAGTACAGTCGAAGACTTTACTTTACTTCGTAAGCACTTGTCAACGAAACGGATTGTACTATCACACCTACCGGGATCCGACAAAAACTACTATTTCTGTGGTGCTACGAAATGTTCCAATATCCTATAGTGAACAAGAAATACTTGAAGAACTAGTAAAAAAAGTTTACCAGTAATAACGGTTATCAGACTGACTGATTCTAATCGCAAACCTTGGCCTTTATGTGCAGTTACTCTTACGAAATCAGCAGAAAGCAGGGCAATATATGAACTAAAGGAATTATTTAATGCTATAATCACGGTTGAAGAGCGTCGTCATAGACCCGGGCCAGTGCAGTGTCGTGGTTGTCAATTATTTGGACACACAAAAAAGAACTGTGGGAACCCTCCTCGTTGTGGTAAATGTGCAGGGCCGCATGCCACGGCCGAATGTTCTAGTACGGATACCAAATGTTCACTATGCGGAAAGGCTCATCGGTCCTCTAGTCGTGACTGTGAAATTTATCAAAATATCCTCCTAAGGAAATCACTCCCAACTCGCAACCCCACCCGTCAGCAAGTCTCACAACAAGCAATGCGCTATCATCCCCGCTCATTAACCCCTCCAAGACCTTCTCCTGTAGCCTATCCTCATCCTCCCCCTTCTAACCCTATCACAATGCCACAAGAATCCTATTTCACCCATCGTAGAATTCCACAACCATCATTGTCAAACCAAATGCCCCAATATGCAGATGTCCTCAAAGAGCCCATGCACCCACCCACTGGACAGCCATTCCAGCTGGAACAATTCATCTCCCATCAGATAGAACATTTCTTCTCCAGACTCATAAGTCAAATTATTCCTTCTCTCACAAACTCCATCCTTCAATCAATAAAAGTTTATTTTCCATAAAAATCATGCATATAAGAAGTGTAACTCATTCTTCACTTCGTCTCATTTCTTGGAATGCAAACGGTATTAAACCCAATATTCACATGCTAGCCCACTTTTTGCATACTAATAAAATACAAATAGCTTGCATTCAGGAAACTCATCTTTGCCCTTCCATGAAAATTTATATTCCCGGTTATATTCTATATCGCTATGACCGACCGCGTAATCGGTGCAGCAGGTGGGGTAGCTATCTTTGTAAAAATTCTGTAACTCATCACCAGCTACCGCTAAATATAAATAATACTTTTGAAAATGTTAGTATAGCTATTCAGCAGAAATATCAATCTACTTTAATAATTACGTCAATTTACAAACCCCCTAATATTCCATACAGATCAGGTGACATTGACATCTTATTTTCCTCCCGCCAACCCACATTAGTAATCGGCGACTGGAACGCGAAACACATTGCGTGGGGAAGCAGACTAAACTCACCTGCCGGTAATCTGCTGCTAGCCGATATACAAAGATTAAATCTGGCGGTGCATGCTCCTGATGCGCCCAGTTACTACCCCTACTGTGCGTCAGTGCAAGCTGATATCCTAGATTTCGGCATTTCTAACAACATTAGTTGTAACATTCAAGTCGAGATTCATATCGCCCTGCAATCTGATCATCGCCCTGTAGTTTTCTCACTCGGCACAACCCCAGAAGAAATTCGACCCGCTCAACCTTATCAGTTACGTAAGGTAAACTGTCCATATTATCAGATGCTAGTTACACATCTTTTACCTCCATTGGCATTACCTCGAACTACGCAGGAAATCGACAGCGCCATTGATTCACTTACTCATACCATTTTAGATGCCCTAGACTTAACGGCCCCCACAGCCCGTCAACACACGCCGCTTCCAACAATACCACCTGTAGTGAAAATGCTGATAGGTTACAAACGTTATATTCGAAATCACTGGTTGAGACATCGATCCCCTTTTTTAAAATCTTATTTAAATCTTCTAACTAAAATTGTGAGACAACTTTTGGCCTTCGTTCACGCGCAAAAGATTCATTTCCAAACTCAAACGGCAAACCCATCTGATCAAACATTATGGAACATTACGCGGTCTGCTGCGCAAACATACCAAACTACCCACCCTTGTTACTCCAACTGGAGAAGCATCTTCTCCTTCCGATAAATGCGATATGCTGGGAAATTACTTTGCATCAACCTTTACATCTCATCCTTCTCATAATTGGCAACACGATAATCATATTCAAGAAGTAATTTCACAACCAGAAATAACAGTTCCTGAATGCCCTAAATTTATTTCACCAGCCGAAATTATTAAGTATCTTTCACTAGCAACCCCGAAATTATCAAATGGCCATGACCAAATATCAACATTTTTATTAAAACGCCTTCCTTTAAAAGTGATAGTGCATATTACAGCAATATTTAACGCCGCCTTGAGACAAACGTACTTCCCTGATAAGTGGAAACATGCTCACATTATTCCCATTCTAAAGCCAGGGAAAGTACAAAATGATCCATCTAGCTATCGCCCAATAAGCCTGCTACCCACAATGGGAAAGCTATTTGAAAAATGTATACTCTTTCGCCTAAATTCTTACCTCAGCTCGATCAATGCCATACCACCTCATCAGTTCGGATTCCAACCCCTTTTGTCTACGTATCATCAAATCTTACGCCTAACAGAAGATATCATCGAAGGATTCCATGACCACAAGCATACCGCAGCAGTTTTTGTAGATGTAGCAAAAGCATTCGATACCGTTTGGCACCCAGGGTTAATTTTCAAATTACGCAGTTTAGGTACTCCATCATATCTCTCACGCATCATTGAAAGTTTTCTTAATAAGCGTACTTTTTCTGTACGTCTCCCAGGAGTTCTCTCAGCACCATTCACCATCAAAGCAGGAGTACCCCAAGGCTCCACCCTCTCCCCCACTTTATTTAACGTTTACACATCGGATATTCCAATCACTCAAAATACAGCAATAGCACTATTTGCTGATGATACAGTACTTTATTCTTCTAATAGAAATCTCGATTCTGCCGTGGAAGATTTGCAACATCACCTCACTTTATTCTCCAGCTGGGCCAAAAAATGGC
Source organism: Acheta domesticus (assembly GCA_031308135.1). Lineage (NCBI taxonomy): Eukaryota > Metazoa > Arthropoda > Insecta > Orthoptera > Gryllidae > Acheta > Acheta domesticus. The sequence continues at coordinate 41,722,769 of JAHLJT010009355.1, forward strand.
ACATCCAAATAAATCCAAATAAAAGCCAGGCAAAAATATTCACCCTCCGTAGACCAGACGTCCCCCCAAATCTCACATACCAAAACCAAAGCATCACATGGCTTCCTCACAATAAAACTGTCAAGTATCTTGGAGTTCTGTTTGACAAAAGACTTACGTGGCAGCAAAATATTAAACACCGAATAGCTCTAGCGACTAGTAGAGTCCACCAATTGTATCCGATTCTCAAAAAATCATCCCCCCTACAGTTACATGTGGCTACTCACCTCTATAAAGCAATGATACGACCCATACTTTCTTATGCTTCCCCAATCTGGGCTGCCGCAGCCAAAACAAACATAAACAAAATTCAAATTTTTCAAAATAGATTCCTTCGAACCATTACTAAAGCTCCCTGGTACATTCCAAATGCGCAATTACATATCGAACTTGGCATTACATCCATCCCCGTCCACTTCTCCCTCTTAGCCGCAAAATTCTATCCTAAGGTATTAAAGATCCCATCAGCCATTCACTTTCATATTGGCAAACAGAATCCTCATCGAAAAAGACTAAAAGGAAAGCTTCCAAGAGAATTTTTCGATCCCCCATAATGTAGAACCGATGAGTCTTTTCTCATGACATATCACATAAGCACGCAAATGCATTATATTTAAAACTAGAATAGTGTCTCTAATGTATCCGAATATTCATGTATATATTTCTTTCTAATGTAATATATCTTATGCGGCTGCAGAGGGCCAATGGCCAAGCTAGAATAAATGAAAAAAAAAGCCTCTACAAAATACACAAATTGAAAAGAATACCGGAACAACAAAAACAGATGCAGTGAAAATTAATAAAGGACTGAGACAAGGGTTCACATTATCACCTACTTTATTTAATGTATGTATTGATGATCTCATAAGACAATGGAAGGATGAAATAAATCCAGGAATAAAGCTACACCCCCAAAATAAATGCATTAATACATTATTGTTTGCCGATGATCAAATAATTATGCAGAAAACAGAAAATGATTTGCAAACATCTATATACCGCTTAAACCAGATATGTGAGCACTATGATTTTAAAATATCTGTTAAAAAGGCGAAAGTTACGGATTTTAAAGGGAAATATCCTATACGCTCCAAAATTGTTATAAATAATCAGATAATAGAACAAGTGTCACATTTTCATTTTTTGGGCTGTGATATTAGCTATGAAAGGGAAATGATTTGCAAAATAAACTAATTAAATATCAAATGATGTGTGGCACTACTCATAGAACTTTAAAAAATAAAACAATGAAAGAAACTCGAATGAAATTTTATAAAATAATGGCAGCACCCGTATTAACATACGGAAGCGAATCATGAAGTCTAACAGCAAAAGAGCAACAACGAATACAAACAGCAGATATGAAATTTCTGAGTAGAGTGAAAGGTTGCTCGATATTAGATCAAATCAGAAATGAGATTAGATCTGATCTAAATATATATTCCATGAATTACCGTATTAAAGAAAATAAACAACGCTGGATACAACATATAAATAGAATGGATAACACAAGAATAATAAAATCAATAGTACCTTATAAACCTGAAGGAAGACGAGAAATAGGACGTCCTAGGAAGAGATGTTTGGAGTGAAGACGGAACAGGCTGTCAGCCTAATCCCTGATAGTGAAGAAGAAAGAAGAAGAAGCAGATTTGAAAACGAAAGTCTAATAAAGGGAACTGTACCAGTTCTTCAAGACAGATGAAACCTTTAATGCATGGTCAGTGTCAATTATTAATTTCCTTGCTTTTTGTGTGTATTATTCATCTGGGAAAATGTTGACAATGAGGTGGTGTGTATTGTGTCACAGACTTAATCACCCAGTAGTAAATAACGAGGGGTCGCATCTGAAACCACGTTGATTAAAAAAATGCATTTCATTATTCAATAACCAGAAACCACATCTGATCATAAACATAATCCTACCAATTTCACCTACAGAGGCTCCACCATGTAAGATCTCTTAGCTCTTCCGGGAATGATTCCATCAAAAAATTTTCGGCTTCTGGTGGAGACTGGCTAAGAAGCTAAGGTGGCGGACAGTGTCCACAGCTGTTTGCAGATTTAGCCTGGCGCCCAAACCCTGGCTGTACCAGAGGAGCATTACAATATCACATTAACATCTACAATAATACATCGAGTCACTTCGAAAAACACTTTGTCACAAAACTGAATTACAAGGCACTAGAAATTCAGCCATTATTAACTTAAATCCCTCGAAAATGACTCCACAAAGTGCCGAAACAACGACATGGTTAAAAACGTGAAGTGTGTTTGTTCATAAACTAAAAATTCGTCTCACATTAAACAAATAAAAAAAATTGCATATGTACTGAAAAGTACATGTGCACACTGACCTTGGTGCCGGTGGCATGTGCTTCGACGTAGGCCAGGCTGCCCGGGTCCACGCCGGCATCTCGACACGCGTCGCGCATCAGCTCCGCTTGCGCCTGCCTCGAGGGGTAGGTGATGCCCTGCTCCTTGTAGCCGTCGCAGTGGTCGCCGCGTTCACCACAGTGGCGTACACGCGGCGCGCGTCCTTGGCGCGCTGCAGGAACACTGCGGCGATCGCCTCCGAACGCACGTACCCGTTCCCTGCGCGCACACCAGAGTGTTAGTCACGCATTGCCGCCAAGGCGGACATTAAGATCAGAATGATACTGTTATTTTGTAAAAACAAACAAACCTTTCTTAAATAAAAACTATTCGTTGATAAAAAGTGGCCCCTATTATGACCGACAATAGTGACATATTTCGGTGAAAACCCATCGAAATCTGTAGAGCTCTTCCCGAGATAAGTTCTGTCAGACAGACAGACAAAAATCCGAAAGACTCGACGAAGGCAAAGATGCAGAAGTCCGAAGCCCTGTATATAGAACGGGGTGAACGGTGGGAGAGGCAAACGTCTGTGGCGGAGGGGGTTGAGATTATTCTGACAGCCAAAAAACAGTTACTAAAGTGGGGTGGTTTTCGTGGTGTAATAAAACGTCGGTCTATTATACGGATCGTACATAAGACCGTGGCCGTAACAAGATCATAACTCGTACACAAGACCGTGTTCGCGGGTTCAAACACGATTGAAACCGTGGATTTTTAATGGCAAAAAATACCTCGGAGAGGAAATAAAGCCGGCTATCCCATGCTGTAGATTGACGTGTAAAATATACTTAAGCCTAAAAGAAGTCACTGAGCTAAATCAAGTTGCCTGTTTCACCGCCCGAGGAATACCTCCTTTCTCTGCCAGAAGGTGAAAGGAGCGTAGCGGAATTTGCGTGGTCAGGAGGAAGAGCGGGCCTGATGACCTGAGACTCGCGACGCAACATAAGGCATCATTAAAATGAATTGATATACAGTAGTGGTGCTACAACAGTACATAACGTATCGTAATATTTCCAACTTCTGCAAATGTCTAAAATAAGACCTCCGCCATTCATTTAAGCATCGCTTAGTTTATCTGTGGAAAAATTTAGAGACAATGTTTGGAGCGGTTTTTGAGAAAATGTGTTTTTTTTATAAAAGGCAATAATTAGAAGCATGAACTACGCAAAAAATGACTCGATTGTGAACAAAAATGTACATTACCTTGTTTAAGGAACAGATTTTTAGAACCATTTTGTTTAAGGCTAAAATCTCCGTATTTAATTCTGTAGTTTTGTTAACTTTCTGCAATTTTTTGCAGTAACTTTAATTAACTTTCTGTAATTTTCAAAAACCACAATGTTCGCCGGAAACGAGACCAGCGCCAATTTTTTTACCTCTTTTCACAGATAGGATGTGTAATTTTCAAGAAAAAAATTGGTATCAATTTTCAGAAAAAATACTTAAAAACCGCCCATATTTCTTGCAAAATTATGGAAAAAGAACTCATATTTTCGAGAAATTGTACATGAGCTTACTTGAAGATGTTTTTCAAAAACAGAATTTTTTCAGAAAAAAATTTCTATTTTCAATAATGTAGTTCTTGTACAAGGCCCGAAACTATTTTGAACTTTTGAACTTTTCGAAGAAAAACCGAGATTTTAACGAAAATGTGTCCTGCATCACTCTTTAAAACGACCTTTACACTATTCGAAGACAAAGTTTTTTAAAACAATTGGAGCAAATGTTGAGAAAATTTTGAAAATGTTCAGGCTCCATGTAAAATAACCCCCAAAATCATAATACCTGTTTCAGCTCAGTGGGTCCTGAGTTCAATGAGTTCGATTGGCGAATATCAATTCTGGAGAAAATTGCTGAACGATTTACTCGCTAGCATAGATCAAATAAGGACGGACAGGAAGACTTTTTGACGATCGATTTTTTGGTAATCAAGGAGCCTCAAAGTTGGATTTTGACTACACGTATTAGAGGGGCGTAATTATATTGTAACCGCTGGAGTCTGGTTACATGCCATAGAAGTTGATTCAGTCGAGTCCGAGAAGCCGTGCTGTGCACATCGGGCGTCCCAGCTCTTATCTACAGTGGTTTTTCGGCGGCGCGATCTGACGGCGATAAGTGCCAAGTTCAAGTCCGCTGTAGTAGCTCAGTCTGCAGTGAGCTCTAGTTCTATGAGGGCCACCGCGCCCGAGTTATCTCGGTTTTCAACTAGTGAAAGTGTTTAACTCTACCGGACGCCCCGTTGTGATTGGCTTGTGCCCGCGGGGCAACCACTCCAAGCGGCGGATCACAGTTATAAGTGTTTATTTAAGTGTAGTGTTTATTCAGTCTTTTGACCCGACAACGTGCAGGAGTGCTCAGTGAACAATGGAAAGTAATACCGACCCCGCTACGGGGTCTATCATATCGCAAGCATTAAATGTGGTGAACAACCAGTATTGCGAAGCCCCACAAACGGGTTCAAACAGTTCAACTAATTACCAAGAATCCCAACCGCCGACTTTAGAAGCAAAAATGTACGTGATGGAAGAATAAATAGTATTCCAACGCCAACAACTGCAACTCCAACTTCAAATTCAACAAGACCTTCAACGTTCCCCAACTTCCAAGTACATCCATGGATGCATCAAACATTGCTAATGCGAGTGCTCAAAACTGTCCTCCCCCAATAAACGAGTGGCCCAAATCCAAAAGGAAACGGCCATCCACAAATGAAGAAGCCTCCTGTAATGAAGTAGGTCAAACTTATGGTATTAATACTTCCAATGGATTTGAATCTTTACCCGAAATTGCTGATGAGGACGGTGATACTCAAACAGTATTAAAATCCTTCCAATGAATTTTTCCAAAAACCAAGATATTCTTAAAAATTTTAATAACTTTATTTTATATGTTAAACATGTAGCCAAGAAAGATTTCAGCACTAAAGTGAAAAATGACCACATTTCGATATTCTTAAACAATATTGATGATTTCAGAAATTACAGGAAATAGTGTGATTTCAAAAGGATTCAATACTTTACGTACAGAGATTCTTCCAAAAAAATGTTGTCTGCTATGATCTATGATGTTCCTCTATCTTACTCAAATGATAAAATTAAAAGCAAACTTTCAAAAACCTATACAATAAATTCTGTCATAGGCTACATGGTAGAAAAGGAGAACATCGAACTCGAAATGTGTGCCATTGAAATCTGATACTGAATTCAACAGAGAAATTTCAAGTTGGATAGATTGTTTAACGGCATTGTCAAAATTAAAACCAAGAAACAAATTTAAATCACCCCATTCAGTGTAAAAATTTTCAACATGCAAATCATACTAAGCCAACTGTACTTCGGAAACCCGATGTGTTAGTGTTTGAGAAACACCATTATACCAAATGCAATAAACCAAAAGCGCTGGTGACAGGTGTCAACGTCACCAAGGTCATACCGCAAATTTTAGAGGAGGTTCTTAATTTAAATTAAAGTTACTACTAATAAAAAATAGAAATCTAATAATTTAATCAAAATTTCAACCCAACAGCCCCCTCTTACTGTCAGTCACATTTTCACAAGCTCCTATATGGCTTGCTCAACCCACTGTTCAAATGAAAAGATGCAAGAAATTCCTGGGCCACCCACTCCATCCAGGGAATCACAAAAAGTTTGAGAAATAATTTTTCATCTCGCCCATTAACACATTCAATTCAAAACCCTACTCATTACAAAATCATCATACCTCAGATAGTTAATTCAATAATTCCACAAATTCAGCAAAGTATGCAAAATATGTTACCTCGATCTAACTAATGGATAATAAACCAAAAACAATAATTTAAACTGGAAATGCCAACGGTTATTAAGACAAATAATGAATTCAAACATTTCTACATGACAGAAAAATTGTCATACCGTGTGTAAAGAAACGCATCTTACTATAACAACAAACCAAATATTCCAGGTTATATTACTTACAGGAAGACATGCCCCGGTAACCCACTTATTACCCATGTAAAGAGACAACGATCCCGAACATTGGATAGTGTAATCTCTAAAAACATAAACCTACCAATTAATCAACTCACAGTACCCGCGTTTTGAGTTCTGACTATGACCCAGTTTAATTGGTTTCGGTAAAATTCTCCCAAAATTCAAATATCAAAATCCACTTATAAGTGGTAAAATTAAATTGGATTAAATTCCAAGCTACATCGTTAAACTCAAATGAATATCCTCACAATCTACAAACAACAACTGACATAGACTTAGCTACATAATCTTCAAAATAATATGAATTAATGCCTATTCATTCATCGAGAATAACCAAGTACACGCAAAAAATACGTGTTGATCCATCCTGCCAAATATATCCTAGAACATAATTACTCGTTAAATCGATGTTCGCAAGCAATGGCAAATATCACGTAACCCTTCAGTTAAGCGCACACTCAATATGCTAATGAGTCAGGTTAAACATAAAGTAGAAGAATCAGATTGTCACAATTCAAAAAATTTACTTCACAATTGCAACCAACTCTGCTTACTCTAGTCAGCCATAAAAGTAATAACAAAAAGATATAAAAACATTTTACATGTTGTGGGCGCATATACGGTGCATTAAGAAATTACAACAAAAACTTCTTTTTCGGTACTCTCAGGCATGCGCACGTGCGCTTACCCGCTAGCTCGGCACCAGCCCGGCCCCACCCCACCGTGTTCTTTGCTGTCAGAGTCATATCCTCCAACCCGCCTGCCGAGTGAGGATTTATGACCACTTGTCGTCAAAGGCCACTTGACGGACCCAATTCACTGAGTGCACCTTTTGTGTCCGCCCTCGCCGATCCCTGGGCGCGCTCCTCGATTCCACGCCTGTCGCGATAATTCAAGAAAGTTTCGCACCCTTCGCTATGCAATAATTGCTCACAAGGGATGCCATCCCCCCCCCGAGGAATGCAGCTGCGTTTCGGTAAACAGAGATAGAGTTGCGGAGAGAGAGATACTTTAGAAAAATTTTCCACGAATCGCGGACCGCGATCGTCACAAAATTATTCTGCGACGCAGTAAGGCTGACCAATGACAGGTTCACAAAGTAGGTCAGCGAGCCCAGGATGAAGTAGGAGGGGGAAGATCGGAGAGGGACGGGATTCCCAAAAATCTTGAGAAAAAGAAGAAACACTAGGGAAGTAGTCGTGAGGGAGAAAACACGAGAGCAGCGGCGCGAAACAGGACACCTAGAAGTGAGTTACGGAGGGGCGCTTCAAACTGGTCGTGGAAGCCGAGGGACCAGACTCTTTTTTCTTGTTGGTTCGGGTATTCGAAGTAGTGAAAAACTCGTTGCCAAATTCGAGCAAACGAGCCGCGAATACCAGGATCAGCCTCGGTCCGCACCAGCAATATAAAATGCTCCCGTATCGCGCATCCGAGCCGTAGTGAGAAACGAACCCGGACTCGTCCAGCGCCTTGGTGGCGAGGCGGAAAGGAGACCTTCGCGACCTCGGGGCACGCAGTGGCCGCGGGGAGGCGCTCGCCTCCCGTTTCAAAATCGCAGCTCACCGGACAACGCCGTGAAGACGCCAAGGCCATCGACCGCAACGTGGACACCCCAGCCCACGCCCATCAACAGATAAGACTTTTAACGCACGCCCCGCTTTGGGGCGCCCCGCATCGAGACGAGACGGAAAATATCACCGAAATTCTAAGTGTTTATCTTTCTCTGTTTTTTTTTGTTTGTTGTTGTTAGAGGCAAGCGATGCCGCGCAATGGCATATTTTTCTTTAAGACCGTAACAGAAGTGGTAATTAACTATCTTTCTCTTAATTTTCTTTTACTGAGTCAGTAGGTAGGGTGTACCCGCCTCATGGGATTTTTTAATGTAACTTCCCCGGCCGTAGGTCGGGAATAAATGTATAATTTTGTTTCACTGCCCAATTACGGCTAATCATTTACAAAAGCAGTTCCCGGCCGCCACCTCTCTTCACCCACCATGTGACGTTGCAAGTAAACCTTTAAAAGTAACAATATATAGCTACTTCAGATATAGAAAAAGCTGAACTACTAGGGAACATTTTGAGAAGTCCTTTACACCCATTTTCCCTTAAAACGATAATTTTTACCCAAAATATAATTCAAGAATTAGCAAACCCCCCTTCAGTGCCAGAACGAATAAAAAATTCATTCCTCCTTCTGAATTTTTTTAATTTCAAAACTGAAAAACAAAAAATCCCCAGGTATTGATCAAATCCCTAATTTCGTATTAAAAGACTCCCAAAACCAATAGTTTGCTCTTTGACAGCCATTTATAACACCTGCTTACGATTAAAATACTTCCCACCGAATGGAAAACTGCCTTAATTCTGCCTATCCTAAACGTAAAAAAGACCACTCAAAACCGAAAAAATTTTAGACCAATTTGTCTAACCAACACTTTCAAAAATAACGAGAAAGCTATCTTAACTAGAATTAAAGAAATTCATTGGTGATAAACACAATATTCTGCCCACGGCTCAAATGGGATTCGTAAAAATCATTCCCACAACCACCAAACTTCTAAGACTTGCTGATACATAGACACAATGTTTAAAAAATTCAGAACATACCTTAGGTCTATTTTAGCATTAGAACAAGCTTTCGATAGAGTTTGGCATGATGGACTACTATTTAAATGCGAAAGATGGATCCCCTACTATTTGCAAGGATAATTAAGAGCTTCCTTCTTAGACGTAATTTAAAAGTGCAAATCAACATGAACAATCATCAGGTCATTGCACATTGGCAGGCGTCCCTAAGGCTCCCCCTCTAGTTCTACGCTATTTAACATATTCATATCAGATATGCTAAACCTATTAAACTCGGAATTATCCTATTTGCAGATGACACTTGTATATTCACGGCCCATAAAGAACTATTAATACACGACGGCACTTCAAAGAGGATTTAAATATCTAACTAACTGGCTGAACAAAGGAAAAAAAAATTAATGCATCCAAATGTCAAGCTAAATCTTTTCACTAATAAAAATACGAAAAATAATGATCAGATTAAACAATTCCCCTATCCATGGCTGCTTCCTTCTGCTCCTGTGAATATCTAGGATTACAAAATAGACGCAGACTCACTGAAAAAATTATATGAATTCAATAGCCAATCAAAAATCTATGAAGACTTGTCAACAAAAAATGAAAACAGATCAAATGATATACAGACTCTGAATCCATGCACGACTTCTAGGGGCTCTAATGACAGCGCGTGGCGGTTTCACATCCTACTAAATCCTCAAGGTCCAAATGCAGGTGCAGTTCTGAAATTCTATCATTTGTATATTGTGATACTTTTAGTCGCGAAATAACTTTCATTGTAATAATACATATTCTTCTTGGTGTTGCAATTTTCACAAACACTAGCGTAGTTTCAAGCAATAGTTTTTGATTCAAAACTTTAAATAAAAATATATGTATGGTATTGAATTATTGAATAAGGTTTGCAGTGTATCAAGAACATATCCCATGAGTTTATTTTTACCAATTTCACTTTCCTTCTTTTCTGAACATGTAATGCTAAAAGATCTATATGTTTTCCAACAATCTCCCTAAATTGTCTTTACTAATCGAAGATCAAACGTTTCGTTTCCATCTAAAGAATCATTCAGAAGTCAATATGTCATGTAGGCTACCTGAATTTACTTTCACAGAATACATTTCTCCCCATAGTACGTAAAGTCAGTTGTTCTGTTTTTATGTGCAAATAAAAATATAAATAAATAAAACAAAGCATCACAAGGCTGCATCTCAACGTTCAGCAAAGAGAATTAAAAAAATTCACATTTATTATCTTATAATGTTGCCATTCAACAATGACTTATGAAATATAAATGCTTGCATTGTCTCCTAAGTAGGAGTATGTTGTAATATAAAATTAAAATGTTCGTTAAAAAGTAAATGGTCCTCATTTTTTTTCAATTTTCTTTCATGTTAAGTATTACAAATAAAACTACGAGTAAGATAATCAAATCCAACCTATTCTAAGAATACGCCTGAGGTGGATACATCTGTTTATTTCGATGACAGGAACACGAGTCATCTCTAGCTTCAGAAATGAAGCATACCATAATCAGCGATCAAAATTTTATTAAAGAATTTCTGTTAGTCTAAGATTAAATTATTACCTTCCTTCAATATAATTCCTTTCTACACCCTTTTCAAACACTTCTGAAATTACGTTCACGAAGAGCAGTAACGTCGGAGGGGGATACGTTATTTGTAGTCAAATTACACAAAAATACCAATATTTTCAAAAATATCATCATAACCTTATTTGAAAATATTTTGATGAACACATTTCATTTAAAAATTATATGTTCATAATTGTAGTTGTAGGAGGACGCCGAAAAATGTGGAATTTTTTCAATTTTGAAAAGCAGGCTTTTCTATCTAACATAAGACCTGCACACATTCATATAAACGTCCTTCAGATTATCCAACAATAAAATGTAATAGAAAAACGAAGGAGCCATTTTTGAGAATATTTTTGAAGAAATATTAAAAATTGCTCATATACACGCAAAAATTACGCGAAAAATAGTCCAATTTTCGAAAAATTGTACATTACCTTCTTTCAAAACTACTCTTAGGAAACAAGTCATATAGGAAAAAGCTTACGGATTTTAATTATAGGAAACCGCAGAAAACAAATTGAAGTTTTGCAATTTTCGAAAAATTAGGGTTGAAAGAAATGAAACCTGCACAATTGTCTTAAATGTCTTGACACTATCTAACAACAAAATTTAATAAACACCGATGGAGCCATGTTTCTAAATTTTGAAAATGTCGCAGGGCTTCACGTAAAGTATCCCCTAAAATTCAAATATCAGTTT
>JAHLJT010009355.1:41735036-41848775 GCA_031308135.1 Acheta domesticus
CCAAATCATGCCAGTGGTGGTGTAGCTATATACATTAAAGACCATATTCCATATCAAGAAGTGATTGTTCAATCAAACATTGAAGTTAGTGCTATAAGGATCCTGTCACCTGTTCAAATTAATATATGTAATATCTACTTACCAAATAGCTACAAGTTTGCTGAACAAGAAGTAACTGATATTATTAACAAGATGCAAAAACCATTTCTCATTATGGGAGATTTCAACAGCCACAATCGAATTTGGGGCTCTAATAAAACTGACAGTAGAGGAATTATGCTTGAGGAAATTTTTGATAAACTAGATACAATTGTTCTTAATACTGGAGAACCTACTCACATCAATACCAGTAACAACAGTTACAGTGCCATCGATATCTCCATCTCCTCCACCCAATATTCCTATAAATGTTCATGGAACATCTTAGATTACCCATACGATAGTGACCATTTCCCCATTTTTATAAACATAAACAACACTCCCAATACTCATAACCAAGATCAAGCAATCCCAAGACGGAATTACAACAAAGCAAACTGGAACCTTTATAATAATTTGATAAAAATGTACCTACCTAAAGTTAACGACCTTCTAGAAACTGAAAATATCGATACTATTATCAATTCATTTAACGATGTCATAACTAAAGCTGCAAACGGATCAACTGAAACAATCAATTTAGCAAAGAAACCCAAACTAGTGCATTGGTGGAATGAGAAATGTAAATTGGCACTTAAAAATTCCAAACATGCCTTCAACAAATATAAAAAACATAATACAGAAGAAAATAAAATACAATACAAAAAGATGAGAGCTATTACAAGAAGAACCATAAAAGAAAGTAAAGCAAACACCTGGCGCAATTATGTCTCAAGTCTATCAATACACAATAATATAAATGAGTCATGGGCAAAAATAAAAGCTATCGAAGGAACAAAGAAAGGTAAACAAATACATTTTTTACTGTCAAATAACCAAATCATTACAGACCATAATGAAATAGCAAATTCAATTGCATGTAGCTTTGCCAAAAACTCTAGTTCAAAAAACTATACAGAAGCCTTCTTACAGCACAAAAAAGAGCAAGAGAACCTTACAGAACCTACAAATAATCAAGACTTGGCTACTTATTACCATATTAATGACCCTATTGGAATTCAAGAACTTAATTCTGCTATCAACAGGACTAGGAACTCCTCACCTGGACCAGACAATATTCCATATATTCTTTTAAAAAATCTACCCCTGGAAGGAAAAGAAATTCTACTAAGAATATATAACATAATATGGAATAAAAATGTATTTCCTGAATTATGGAGATCAGCTATTGTTATACCTGTACCAAAGCCTGGGAAAGACCCCACTAAAACGGAAAATTACAGACCCATTTCCTTAACATGCAATATGTGCAAAATCCTGGAAAAAATAATTAACAAAAGACTCAGATGGTTTCTAGACTTTAAAAACATCATATCCAACAATCAATTTGGTTTCAGAGCTGGACACTCAACTACCTCTCACCTAGTAAGTATTGATAATTACATCCAAGAAGCCCTTGCTAACAAACAACATGTTTTAGCAGTGAGTCTAGACATCGAAAAAGCTTATGACATGGTGTGGACCCATATAATCATGACAAAATTACAGGAATATGGACTTAAAGGCAACATATTTCAATTCATCAAGAATTTTACCAAAGAAAGAACCTTTAATGTGAGAGTTAATGGTAGCCTATCATCAGTACAACACTTGGAGAATGGACTACCGCAAGGTGCTGTACTTAGTGTTACTCTATTCCTGTTGGCCATCAATGATGCAGGCTCTGAAATCAATCATCCTGTAATCACAAGGAAATATGCTGATGACATTACCATTCTCTGCAGAGGATCATCTATTACAATCAGTCAAGAAATTATACAATTTGCCCTAAACAATCTACTTGAATGGTCTCTCAAATCAGGCTTTAAATTTTCAGCTTCCAAAACCCAATGTATAGTGTTCTCCAGACAAAATATGGAGAGTCAGCCTACATTAAAAATGGGCCTACATAACCTAAAATTTTATCAAAACATTAAAATATTAGGCATGCATTTTGACTCAAAAATGAACTGGAAAAGGCATATACAAATCTTATCTGAGGAATGTAAAAAAAGACTCAACATACTCAAGTGCATATCCCATAATAACTGGGGAGCAGATAGACATCTCCAGCTGATGACCTACAAAGCAATAATTCGATCCAAAATCGACTATGGATCCATATTATATGATTCAGCTAGCAAAAAAGACCTACAAAAACTTGATGTTATACACAACAAAGCTCTACGAATAAGCACTGGTTGCTTTCAAACCAGCCCCATTGGTAGCATCCTAATAGAAGCCAAAGAACCAACCCTAGCTCACCGTAGACAAATGCTAACTCTCAAATATGCCATCAAATCAGCAGAATCAAATAACCCTATAATCTACCACGATATATATCCAAAACTTCAAAATTACTACAAAGAACAAAAATGCTTTTCACCAGTATATACCAAAGTCAAAAACCTTCTGAGACAGTTAAACCTCCAGGAACATATACTAATGGAAAAAAGAAACAATAGTATACCACCGTGGACAATTCCTGAAATAGTAACAGATATAACACTAGACACTATTCAAATAAACAAAATGGCTAAAAACGATAGGAAAATTAAACTTAATGAAATAGAAAATAAATACCAAGACTCCTATAAAATCTATACTAAAGTTACCAATAAGAGAGATGGAAAATATGCAACTACAATTACCAAAGATGTTAAAATTATAAACAGACTGCATTCCTACTCTAGTACTACTACAGCTGAAATATGCTCTATAATGACAGCCTTCAAATTGTCACAGAAACTCAGAAATAACAAGTTTGTCATATTCTCTACTTCTCTTGAAGCAATAAACAACATTCTCAATAACTACCCTGGCCTACCAATGATAAACAATATTCATGAAATATATCATAACATTATACAATCTAAAAGAAGTCTCATAATTGCCTGGATACCAGATTACAAAACAACCCCTGAACATAATACAATGAGTCTTGAAGAAGAAAATGTAAGCCCTGAAACAGGAAGTATTTTAACAATATCACACACTTGCAAGGACTTATGGACCCACATCAAGAAAGCAATGGATGAAAAGTGGAGCAACCTCTGGAGAAACATGAAATCCAGCCCTCTACACAAACACGTTAACAATTTTTACTCCCTGAAAACCTCCAAAAAATTTTCAAGAAAAGATCAGGTGACAATAACAAGAATAAGAACCAGTCATTGCAAGTTCAGTCATCAACACTTGTTAACTGGAAATCCCCCACCTACCTGCCAGCACTGTGATACCATTCTTAACTTTGAACACATTTTAACTCAATGTCCTATGTTTCAGTACAGCAGACACACGTACCTAGAAGATGAGCAAAACCCTGAACTGATGCTATCATCCATCGACTACCAAAATAAAATATTAAAATTCTGTAAAGACAGCAACATTCTTAAAGAAATCTAATTGTAATAAGTGTATTGGTATGGATACTAGAAACTAATTCTGTAACATCAAAATACCTGTAAAGTCTGTCTCTACATATTCATATATATTGTAATTTGTAAATTTTCATATCTATTGTAAAGTTGCCGTGTTAATATTGTAAAGTTGTACTTAAAGTAGTCGCTAATGACCTCAGTAGTCGATGCGACTTTAATAATAAATTTAAAAAAAAAAAATAAAAAATTCTGTCTATAGGCTACATGGTAGAAAAGGAGAAGAACTCGAAATGTGTGCCATTGAGTTATCTGATACTGAACTCAACAGAGAAATTTTCAAGTTGGATAGATTGTTTAACGGCATTGTCAAAATTAAACCAAGAAACAAATTAAATCACCCCATTCAGTGTAAAAATTTTCAACAGTCAAATCATACTCAAGCCAACTGTACTCAGGAACCCAGATGTGTTAGGTGTATTGAGAAACACCATTATACCAAATGCAATAAACCAAAAGGCGCTTGGTGACAGTGTGTCAACTGTCACCAAGGTCATACCGCAAATTTTAGAGGATGTTCTTAATTTAAAACTAAAGTTACTACTAATAAAAATAGAACATCTAATAATTTTAATCAAAATTTCAACCCAACAGCCCCCTCTTACTGTCAGTCACATTTTCAGTCAGCTCCTATATGGCCTTGCTCAACCCACTTCAATTGCAAGAGATGCAAGAAATTTCCCTGGGCTACCCACTCCATCCAGGGAATCACAAAAAGTTTTGAGAAATAATTTTTCATCTCGCCCATTTAACACATTCAATTCAAACCCTCTCATTACAAACATCATTACTCAGATAGTTAATTCAATAATTCCCCAAATTCAGCAAATTATGCAAAATATGTTACCTCGAATTCTAACTAATGGATAATAAACCAAAAACAATAATTTTAAACTGGAATGCCAACGGTTTATTAAGACAAATTAATGAATTCAAACATTTCCTACATGACAGAAAAATTGTCATACCGTGTGTAACAGAAACGCATCTTAATATTAACAACAAACCAAATATTCCTGGTTATATTACTTACAGGGAAGACATGCCCCACGTCAACCCACTTATTACCCATGTAGAGAGACAATCGATCCCGACATACTGGATATTGTAATCTCTAAAAACATAAACCTACCAATTAATCAACTCACAGTACCAGCGTTGAGTTCTGACTATGACCCAGTTTTAATTGGTTTCGGTAAAATTCTCCCAAAATTCAAATTATCAAATCCACTTATAAGTGGTAAAATAAATTGGATTAAATTCCAAGCTAATATCGTAAACTCAAATGAATATCCTCACAATCTACAAACAACAACTGACATAGACTTAGCTATCACTAATCTTCAAAATAATATAATTAATGCTATTCATTCATCGATTAATAAACCAAGTACACGCAAAAAATACGTGTTGTCCATCCTGCCAAAATATATCCTAGAACTAATTACTCGTTAACATCGAGTTCGCAAGCAATGGCAAATATCACGTAACCCTTCAGTTAAGCGCACACTCAATATGCTAATGCGTCAGGTTAAACATAAAGTAGAAGAACTCAGATTGTCACAATTCAAAAAATTTACTTCACAATTGCAACCAAACTCTGCTTTACTCTAGTCAGCCATAAAAGTAGTAACCAAAGATATAAAAAATTTTACATGTTGTGGCGGCATATAGCGGTGCCTTAAGAAATTTACAACAAAAACTTCTTTTTCGTACTCTCAGGCATGCGCACGTGCGCTTACCCCGCTAGCCTCGGCACCCAGCCGCGCCCCACCCCACCCGTTGTTCTTTGCTGTCAGAGTCACATCCCTCCAACCCCGCCGGCCGAGTGAGGATTTATGACCACTTGTCGTCAAAGGCCACTTGACGGACCCACTTCACTGAGTGCACCTTTTGTGTCCCGCCTTCGCCGATCCCTGGGCGCGCTCCTCGATTCCACGCCTGTCGCGCTAATTCAAGAAAGTTCGCACCCTTCGCTATGCAATAATTGCTCACAAGGGATGCCACCCCCCCCCCCGAGGAATGCAGCTGCGTTTCGGTAAACAGAGATAGAGTTTCGGTAGAGAGAGATACTTTAGAAAATTTTCCACGAATCCGCGGACCGCGATTCGTCAAAATTATTTCTGCGACGCAGTAAGGTCTGACCAATGACAGGTTTCACAAAGTAGGTCAGCGAGCCCAGGATGAACTTAGGAGGGGGAAGATCCGGAGAGGGACGGATTCCCAAAAATCTTGAGAAAAAAAGAAAACACTAGGGAAGTAGTCGTGAGGGAGAACACACGAGAGCAGCGGCCGCGAAACAGACACCTAGAAGTGAGTTACGAGAGGGCGCTTCATAACTGGTCGTGGAAGCCGTGGACCAGTTCTTTTTTCTTGTTGGTTCGGGTATTCGAAGTAGTGAAAACTCGTTGCCAAATTCGAGCAAACGAGCCGCGAATACCAGGATCCAGCCTCCGGTCCGCACCAGCAATAAAATGCTCCCGTATCGCGCATCCGAGCCGTAGTGAGAAACGAACCCGGACTCGTCCAGCGCCTTGGTGGCGAGGCGGAAAGGAGACCTTCGCGACCTCGGGGCACGCAGTGGCCGCGGGGAGGCGTCCGCCCTCCCGTTTCAACATCGCAGCTCACCGGACAACGCCCGTTGAAGACGCCAAGGCCATCGACCGCAACGTGGACACCCCAGCCCACGCCCATTCAACAGATAAGACTTTTAACGCACGCCCGCGCTTTGGGGCGCCCCGCCTCGAGACGAGACGGAAAATATCACCGAAATTCTAAAGTGTTTTATCTTTCTCTGTTTTTTTTGTTTGTTTTTGTTAGAGGCAAGCGATGCCGCGCAATGGCATATTTTTCTTTAAGACTGTAACAGAAGTGTAATTAACTATCTTTTCTCTTAATTTTCTTTTACTGAGCTCAGTAGGTAGGGTGTAATCCCGCCTCATGGGATTTTTTCATGTAACTTCCCCGGCCGTAGGTCGGGAATAAATGTATAATTTTGTTTCACTGCCCAATTACGGCTAATCATTTACAAAGCAGTTACCCGGCCCGCACCTCTCTTCCACCCACCATGTGACGTTGCAATGTAAACCTTTAAAAGCTAACAATATTATAGCTACTTCAGATATAGAAAAAGCTGAACTACTAGGGAAACATTTTGAGAAGTCATTTACACCCAATTCTTCCTTAAACGATAATTTTACCCAAAATATAATTCAAGAATTAGCAAACCCCCCTTCAGTGCCAGAACGAATAAAATTCATTCCTCCTTCTGAATTTTTTTAATTTCAAAACTGAAAAACAAAAAATCCCCAGGTATTGATCAAATCCCTAATTTCGTTATTAAAAGACTCCCAAAACCAATAGTTTGCTCTTTGACAGCCATTTATAACACCTGCTTACGATTAAACTACTTTCCCACCGAATGGAAAACTGCCTTAATTCTGCCTATTCCTAAACGTAAAAAAGACCACTCAAAACCGAAAAATTTTAGACCCATTTGTCTACTACCAACACTTTCAAAAATATTCGAGAAAGCTATCTTAACTAGAATAAAGAAATTCATTGGTGATAACAATATTCTTCCCACGGCTCAAATGGGATTCCGTAAAAATCATTCCACAACCCACCAACTTCTAAGACTTGCTGACTACATAGACACAAATTTTCAAAAATTCAGACATACCTTAGGTCTATTTTTAGGCATAGAACAAGCTTTCGATAGAGTTTGGCATGATGGACTACTATTTAAAATGCGAAAGATTGGATCCCCCTCCTATTTGCAAGGATTAATTAAGAGCTTCCTTCTTAGACGTAAATTTAAAGTGCAAATCAACATGGAACAATCATCAGGTCATTGCACATTGGCAGGCGTCCCTCAAGGCTCCCCTCTAGCTTCTACGCTATTTAACATATTCATATCAGATATGCCTAACCTATTAAACTCGGAATTATCCTTATTTGCAGATGACACTTGTATATTCACGGCCCATAAAGAACTATTAATACCACGAGGCAACTTTCAAGAGGATTTAAATATCTTAACTAACTGGCTGAACAAATGGAAAATAAAAATTAATGCATCCAAATGTCAAGCTAAAATCTTTTCACTAATAAAACTACGAAAAATTAATGATCTAAGATTAAACAATTCCCCTATTCCATGGCTGCTTCCTTCTGCTCCTGTGACATATCTAGGACTACAAATAGACGCAGACTCACATGGAAAAATTATATAAATTCAATAGCCAATCAAACATTTATTAAGACTTGTCAACAAAAAATGAAACAGATCAAATGATATACAGACTCTGAATCCATGCCACGACTTCTAGGGGCTCTAATGACAGCGCGTGGCGGTTTCACATCCTACTAAATCCTCAAGGTCAAAATGCAGGTGCAGTTCTGCAATTCTAATCATTTGTATATTGTGATACTTTTAGTCGGCGAAATAACTTTCATTGTAATAATACATATTCTTCTTGGTGTTGCAATTTTCACAAACACTAGCGTAGTTTCAAGCAATAGATTTTTTGATTCAAAACTTTAAATAAAAATATATGTCTGGTATTGAATTAATTGAATAAGGTTTGCAGTGTATTCAAGAACATATCCCATGAGTTTATTTTTACCAATTTCACTTTCCTTCTTTTCTGAACATGTAATGCTAAAAGATCTATATGTTTTCCCACAATCTCCCTAAATTGTCTTTACTAATCGAAGATCAAACGTTTCGTTTCCATCTAAAGAATCATTCAGAGTTCAATATGTACATGTAGGGATACCTGAATTTACTTTCACAGAATACATTTCTCCCCATAGTACGTCAAAGTCAGTTGTTCTGTTTTTATGTGAAATAAAAATATAAATAAATAAAACAAAGCATCACAATGGCTGCATCTCAACGTTCAGCAAAGAGAATTAAAAAAATTTCACATTTCATTATCTTATAATGTTGCCATTCAACAATGACCTTCTGAAATATAAATCGCTGCATTGTCTCCTAAGTAGGAGTATGTTGTAATATAAAATTAAAATGTTCGTAAAAATTAATGGTCCTCATTTTTTTTCAATTTTTCTTTCATGTTAAGTATTACAAATAAAACTACGAGTAATATAATTCAAATCCAACCTATTCTAAGAATACGCCTGAGGTGGATACATCTGTTTATTTCGATGACCAGGAACACGAAGTCATCTCTAGCTTTCAGAAATGAAGCATACCATAATCAGCGATCAAAATTTATTAAAGAATTTCTGTTAGTTCTAAGTTAAATTTATTACCTTCCTTCAATCTACTTCCTTTTCTACACCCTTTTCAAACACTTCTGAACTTACGTTCACGAAGCGCAGTAAAGTCGGAGGGGGATACGTTATTTGTAGTCAAATTACACAAAAAATACCAATATTTTCAAAAATATCATCATAACCTTATTTGAAAATATTTTGATGAACACATTTCATTTAAAAATTATATTTTCATAATTGTAGTTGTAGGAAGACGCCGAAAAAAGTTGGAACTTTTTCAATTTTTGAAAAGCAGGCTTTTCTACTAACATAAGACCTGCACCATTCATATAAACGTCCTTCAGATTATCCAACAAAAAAATGTAATAGAAAACGAAGGAGCCATTTTTGAGAATATTTTTGAAGAAATATTAAAAATTGCTCATATTACACGCAAAATTACGCGAAAAATAGTCAAATTTTCGAAAAATTGTACATTACCTTCTTTCAAAACTACTCTTTAGGAAACAAGTTCATATAAGGAAAAAGCTTTAAGATTTTAATTATAGGAAAACGCAGAAAAAAATTGAAGTTTTGCAATTTTCGAAAAATTAGGGTTTTGAAAGAAAATGAAACCTGCACAATTGTCTTAAATGTCCTTGACACTATCTAACAACAAAATTTAATAAAAACCGATGGAGCCATGTTTTTAAATTTTGAAAATGTCGCAGGGCTTCACGTAAAGTACCCCCTAAAATTCAAATATCAGTTTCAAATTCCAGAAGCCGTGACATCACCCAGATCGACCGAGGATAATGCATTTTGGAGAAAATCGGCTGAACAGTTTGACCGCTAGCATTGTTCACAGACGGACAGACTGAAGGAGATTCTGACTGACGGACGGACAGACAGACAGACGGACAGAGAGACAGACAGGCATATTTCGCCGTCGATCGAGTTTTCGATATCAAGAACCCACAAAACATGGATTCTGGCAACACCACAGGTTAGAGTTTTTTCTAAATTTAGCAACTGGATTTATCCACTTTTTGTTACGAGGACCCTGTGATAAGTTTTTCTGCCCCAAATTCTCCATTTTTTCGCGCAGCATTACTTAACTTTCTCTCTACCGCGGTAGCGGTAGCGAGAAAAATATTATTTTAGGCGCCGATAGGTAGGAACAGGGTGGGCACAAAACCGAAAAGCTAGCGCAGAGGAAACATTAAGAACTAACTAGTACGAGAAAGTCTGTGTCATACTTTAGCACCATTGGTTACTTCTTATATACGTACTATCTACAGAGTAAAATACGTATTACAGAGAAAGTTGTGTGTTGCCACGCAAAATCTATTTCGTAATTTCAATGGAGCTGCCCAAAATTCGCAGGTTGGCGTTGTGCATTCACGAGTTTGAAGGATTGAGAAGGCGGTGACATAATGAAAACAGTAGTTCCTTATTCCGTTACGGACACAGTTGTAAATTTCTAATACATTTCCAACACCGACAACATTTCGGAAGTCCGGTATAAAACACACAGTTCTCACCTTCGTCATCCATCGGGCGGCACATGCCCTGCTTTGACAGCACGCCCAGATGCATGAACTGCAGGGACAAGAAAGGGTGCAGCACGAGGTTCGTGCCTCCCACAATGGCGCACTCCACCTGCCCAGACTGAATGGCGTCGTACGCCTCCTTCAGAGCATAAAAGGAGGAGCTGCAAGCTGTGTCTATGGCAAAGCTCGGCCCTGCAAGGAGAACATCACGGTACTATTATTAGCAATGCCACCTTTCCGAGCTAATAATTAGAACTGCTCACACATATCTCACACTTAGTAAGGTTTACGTAATATTATAAAACGTTCCTTTCAGTCAATATTAATACCTCTTAGAGATCATTTGTAAAGCTCATAACAATTAGTAGAACATTAGGCGGGAACTATTTCTTTTGAAGCTCATTTTGACAATTAAAACTGCACTTCATAAAGCTATACCATCTCCCGACAATGAGAAGGAATAAACAGAATTTCCAACTGCCGTTTAGATAGGCGTCGTTTTAATTTATTCCAATCTGATACCTCGTAAAAGACTAGCAAATGGAGCGTGAGAGATTCGAATTTGCAATTTTGAAGATTTCAAAAATTAGTCCAAAATGCTAATATTTTAAAAAGATTGTATCCGACCATTTTTAGGACACATTTCATTTCAGCAACCAAATCGCTACCATCAATATTTTTCTTTTGTAATGTTAATTTTTTGTTACTCATAATTTTCAAAAACGTTGAGAGTTCACCGGAAATACGACAAGCACAATTTTATTTGTCGCTATTTGCTTAATACGAGGAAATAATTTTAAGAAAAATTGAAGACGTTTTTAAGAATACCGTTGTTTAAATTCTTTAAAAATTGTCTACGTTTCACTCAAAAGTATGCAAAATGTACTCACATTTTCAAAAAACTGAACACATGCTTGCTACGTAGTACATTTTTGATGACCAGATTTAAGAAAAAATAAGAAAAATTAAGAAAAATAATATCTTCAATATTGTTGTTATAGGAAAACCCCGAAAAAATGTTTATCTTTTCAATTTAAAAAAATCAGAGTTGTACGAAAATACCGACCAGCACTTCTTTCTTTATCGATCTTACCTACATACGAGGAAGAAATTTAAAGAACAATGCGGTGCAGTTTTGAGAACATTTTGAAGAAGTTGAGGCTTCAAGTAAAGTATCCAAAAAAAATTAAACTATTCTTTTTAAACTGGCAGGGCAATGAGTTCGTTCAGATTGATCACAGAATATTAATTTAAGCGAAAATCGTCAGAACGGTTTAGGCTGCAGCGACAGAATATTTGCAGTCAATCAATTTTTCGGTATCGATGTCCCGCATAATGTGTGTTTTGACTATAAAAAGTGTGGTCAGAATGGAAGAAGTTATGGAGTCATTTACTACTTATAGAAACAATATTCGTGTAATAATGTGAAATATATTTTTCAAAATCGTAAGGCTTTGAGCCAGTGCAGATTGCGTGCGTACTATTCAACAACGTACTGTAAGGCTCAAACGTACTGTTTCTGGAAGCACCTGAGATGGAATTTCTTAAACTCACCCGTGACCCCCAGCCAATAGGAGATGCGATTCGCAAGCATAGCGCGGCAGCAGCCAGTAATTCCAAATCCCGAGAGCTGGAGCTTCTCGTAGAACCACGTCTTCTCCGACTCGGAGAAGACCACGCCCACATATACGC
This sequence comes from Acheta domesticus, assembly GCA_031308135.1. Lineage (NCBI taxonomy): Eukaryota > Metazoa > Arthropoda > Insecta > Orthoptera > Gryllidae > Acheta > Acheta domesticus. The sequence continues at coordinate 41,747,080 of JAHLJT010009355.1, forward strand.
CCACTTTCTTGCCTCGCAGGGATCTTGGGTTCACTCCTGTGAGAAAGAAAACTCATTTATGGAGAGTATCAAGTCTCAAGGACAAATCGTTGTATAATAAGTTCTACGTACGAAATAGATTGTAAAAATTACAAAAGATTGTAAGAATTACAATGCATGTTTTTCAAAATCTCAGAGCTTTGACTCGGGCCAGATGGACAGGGGTTCTTCAATTTAGAAAAAATTGTGTGCATAGTTTAGGCGCTAGTGTTGTTCACATACACCGGGCAGACGGACGGACGGACGGATGGACGGATGGACGGATTTTTTCCTCAATTTAGCTACTGGATTTATCCACGTTTTCGTTACCACGGCCCGGCAACGAATTTTTTTCTGGCAAAAGTTCGCCATTTTTTCGAGCAGATATTACATAACATTCCATATACTTAGTACTCCGTATATATATATATATATATATATATATATATATATATATATATATATATATATGGCATAGATTTTCCTTTGTTCTCGTCTAGCTATTCGGACTTCCAACATACTCTTGCCAGCTGCCATCTATCGTCGCACAAATTACTTTTTTTGAACATTTTCTTAATTTTTCGGTGTCTTAATATTAGAACGGAAATATTATTTTGCGAATATTAAAGAACAGTGACACCACGTCCTTAAGGTCAATTTTCTTTGAAAAAGGAGCTGTTTGTAAGAGAATGGCGTTTAAGTGATACTATAAATGCGAAATTTTATGCTCTTCACAAGAATCTTTTGTTTTCGAAAAATTTAATTTGAAGTTATTTGAAGAATTTGCAATAACAAATACAATAATGTATACAAATTGCTAGAAATATCCACATTCACCACGCGAGAGATATTTTAAAATCATATTTATGTAGTTTTTATAAAACAAAAGAATAGAGCAAAATTAATATTATTACATCCTAAACAGTGCTATAAGCACAATATGGACGAAATGTGTGAGAGACAAAAATTGGAGCCGTTTTTTGAGAAAATTCTCAAACTATCCGGGGGGCTTGATGTAAAGTATCCCCAAAAATTAATGAAAGTTTTTAAAAATTGCAGAGGCTAGGAAGACTAGACACTCAGGCTAGAAAGAGAGGGGTTTCTTCAATTTTCAAAAAAATCGTACGTAGAGTTTGGGTGCTAGTGTTGTTTACATACACCGGAGAGACGGATGGGCAGACAGACGGATGGACGTTTTGCTTTCAATTGGTTTTTCGGTATCAGGGACCCACAAAACAGGGATACTGGCTACACCATGTTTTAGATTTTTTCTTAATTTAGCAAATGTATGTAACCACTTTTTCATTATGATGGCCCGGCAACCAATTTTTTCTGGCGAAAATTCCCCATTTTTTTGCGCAGCATTACATAACTTTCCCTTTACTACGTATATTACTCCGTATACAGGGTGTCCAAAAGCTCCCGTTACAAAAAAATACCCCAAATTCTATGTTGCACGTCATGAAAAATGGCAGGTCCAGTTTTTCCGAAAAAAATTTTGTCTTTGAGAAAAATGAATTTAAAAATCACTTCCGGGCCGCGAAATTCAAACCGACCGCTACGACATTGCAGACGGCGGCGTCTGCTGCGCGGAGCATTTCCTCGTTTCTCCGCGTAAACGGTGAAACAGTCGTGTAATATTCTCTAAGGAAAGCATTGCATGGCTTACACTAGAACACGTTAATAGTATACAATGTTTGTAGGTGTTGTTTAATAAATATTTTAAATGTACTTATTGAAAATTCAGTTTTGTTCAAAATAATAGCCACGGTACACGGCAGCGTAAACGTAAATGATGAACACAGCCAACACTTATGAAAAATATTAAATCTCCTGGAATGCTCGAATTGTTATTTTTAGAACATATTCATATGATCTAGTGCATTGGGCTTAAGACTGACACACGAAGATTATTCTAAATGTCGTGATAAACAAAAAAGGGTTTCGTAAATGAAATATTTGTTCATAAAAATACCAAGTTTATTGATTATCTCTGGAATTTGAATTGATTCTCCCGTCTGTTATATTCTGAATTTTCAGACTAACAATAGCCAGATTAATTTTAACTTGTATTAATTTAGCTGGTTTAGATAATATAATATTAATAGTTGCACAATTTATTGTACTTCATATTTCAGTTTATCGTTATTACTTCTGTTTACTCTAAATTTAAAAAAATGTATCTCTAGTATAAATCAATAGTGGTCGCCAATGACCACAGATGTTTTTAAAGCGACCTTAAATAAATAAATAAATAAATAATAGCCAGATTTAAACTTCTCGATAAATGACTGCACGATTTATCTCAGATGAAATTGATAGATATCAATATTTCTCCCCTCAAAATGAATGTTTCTTTCCTAAATAAAACTATCAGTCGGTACAGTAAAATACCCATGAACTTCCTTAATACTACCCGTCAAATTATTCTCTCTTAAGTAATATGTGGTGCAGAAAGATACACTTTCTGCTGCCAAAAGAAATGCAATCCGAAATACTTGTGAAATGCTACACTGTTCTATGTGGAATATCTAATTTGCGACAAACGGCCCCTACTACTCATTTCTCTAAGTTGAATAAACATTATACCCGTCGTTTTCCTTTTCCACAATGAAAGATGAGAGCATGTCTCTGTCCCAAATCTTGGAGTTTCTTCGTGAAATCACTTCATGAGGTAGTTGACGGCTACACAGGAAACGTTTTATTTCTTTGTGTGTTTCATTTGCAATGTAGTCAGCAAATACGTGCATAAATGAGTGACGGCCATTTCTTTGATTTAATAGTATCTATGCCTATGCCGAATTCCTCTAACGCCTATTTTGTAGAACGATGTAATTCAGTTATCTTCGCAAGCGAATGACTGTCTGCAGTATTGAATTATTTACTTTCTTAGCGTTTTCTAATTAAAGAAAGGACGATTTATCAAGGCTACTACATTGTACAGAATGTAAGGGAGTTGAAATAGTTTACTTCAGGGACATTGTAGTAACTTTCAATATTTTTCTTTGATATTTCCGTAATATACAACTACAAAAATAGGCACACAGGGAAAAAAAATTTTATGCAAGAAATTTTTATGAACATTTTTAACCCCAAAGATGACTCCATGGAGGTGCTTATTCAGTCATGACCACTCTGCGGGCAAGGTCTTGAACTTCGCAATCTGCTGATTTGAGGCAAAATTGACTCGCGGCTAATAGGCGAATCACTTGGCGGCGGCAGCAGGTTCACGTGCCTGTTTGCCATACAATATAAACCACGATGTGACGCGACCTAGCAACTGACAAATGCAAGGACACCGACCATATTACGGGCTGTGAAGTGCACCGGTCCGGTACCCTCAGTGAACTTCGGTCGAACATTTGCGTGCAAGAATGAGTTCTTTGTTCTTCTATTTGTACACCACGGAATTCAACATCACAGTCTTTTTAGTTTTTTACCCTTTCACGCCAGGAATATACTAGTTTTCTATTTTTATTCATTGGCGCAAGGCACATACGGCAACGCCATTTTATCTGCTAATATTCACCTGTGGTATTGGTTACTTGTCCACGTGCCTCCTATAAAGATTCTTCAATGCACTATTCGACCCGCATCTCCACAAAATGACTGCCAGAGGCATCGATTCGAATGCCGTGCCCGGAGATAATCAATAAACTCGGTATTTTCATGAACGAATATTTCATTTCCGAAACTTATGTTTTATTTATCACAACATTTAGAATAATATTCATGTGTCAGTCTTAAGCCCAAGGCACTAGATCATATGAATATGTGCTAAAAGTAACAATTCGAGCATTCCAGGAGATTTAATATTTTCATAAGTGTTGGATGTGTTCATCATTTACGTTTACGCCGCCGTGTACCGTGGCTATTATTTTGAACAAAACTGAATTTTCAATAAGTACATTTAAAATATTTATTAAACAGAACCTACAAACATTGTATACTACTAACGTGTTCTAGTGTAAGCCACGCAATGCTTTCCTTAGAGAATATTACACGACTGTTTCACCGTTTACGCGGAGAAACGAGGAAATGCTCCGCGCAGGAGACGCCGCCGTCTGCAATGTCGTAGCGGCCGGTTTGAATTTCGCGGCCCGGAAGTGATTTTTAAACTCATTTTTCTCAAAGACAAAATTTTTTTCGGAAAAACTGGACCTGCCATTTTTCATGACGTGCAACACAGAATTTGGGGTATTTTTTTGTAACGGGAGCTTCTGGACACCCTGTATATACGTACATATACGGGAAAGTAAAAAAGGTCTCACCAGCGTCGACAATAGCCTCGTAAGCACGTTCCAGCAGCATGCGACATTGCGGATCCATGGTGTGCGCCTGCTTGAAGTGGACGCTGAAGAAACTGGCGTCGAACTTCTCCAGCCCGTTGATCTTCCCGCTGCGCGGTGGAATCTCGGGGTGGTCTGCAACCGAGAGCAGCGCAGCGTTGTAGGCGGTCGCTCTTATGCAGCCCTCCTCGCCTCCTACTGATCTCAGGCCCAACTCAGACTCGGACCCCGCCTTATTGATGTCCTGATTCCGTCCCGCTCCAACGCTCATACAAGCATTTGCCTCACCTTCCACCCTATCTCAACCCTCCGTTTCAGTCCTTCCCTTGTCTATGCCCCCCACTGCCATCACCCCCGGGCTGCTAAATCTTGTGTCAGTTCCTATCCATCTTGCGCGTCTCCGACCCCCTCACACTCGTACAAGCACCCGTCACACACCCTTAGATTCCGTCTCTCCTCAACTTTCCGCTGAAATCCTGCCCTTGTCTCCGTCCCCCACCTCTTCAACCCTTCTGCCACGCCTCCACGCCCTCCCGGACTCCGCCGCGTCTTTTTTCCCTCTCCTTCATCGCATCTCCATCAGCCGCCTACATCACCTTCCATCTCCGCCAAGTTATGCCTGCGTTGCCGCTCAGTCCCCAGAGCGTGCTCATCGACGCTCCAGCGGCGGTCGTCGGTCGTGAGAACTGCGTCTCTTCAGCCGGTCTACACCCTCAGCCTTCTCCAACCTCGTCCCTACCCTGTCTTCGACAATATCCACCTGAGTCCCCGCACAGTGCCTAGAGCGCGCTCACCGACGCTGCAGCGGCGGTCGTCTGCTATGAGGAGGTCTGCTTCTCTTCAGCCCATTCACCCCGTTTCCACCCTCAGCCTTCTCAAACCTCAACATATCCTACCTTTGCCAAGATCCACTTGCGTCTCCGCGCAGTGCCCAGAGCGCGCGCACCGACGTGAGGAAGTCTGCGCCTCTTCAGCCCGTCCGCCCCGTCTCCATCCTAAGCCTTCACAAACCTTGCCCCTACCCTATCTTCGACAAGATCCCCATGCGTCCCCGCACAGGCTCCGCACATTTGCCTACAGCGCGCTCACCGACGCTCCAGCGGCGGTCGTCGGCCGTGAGGAGGTCTGTGCCGCGCAGCAGGGCGTCCCGCAGCGCCGTAACGTCGTCGCATTCTGGGAAGCGGCCCGCCAACCCAGAGATCACCACCTGCGTGCAAATGAGGATGTCATAGCAACAATGTGCCAAATCTATCAATTATCAAGTACACAACTTTTGCTTAATTTGGTTCGTGTTTGGGTACTAAGTCATTTTACGAGGCAAAGGTATAGGGAGAGTAACACAAGGATCGAAATCAAATATAGTGTCACCAAGGGAAAATTAAACGTCAATACGTCTTTACACCATATTGTGAAGAGCAGAAAACCACAATAGGTGGCAAAAACTTATGAGAGATACTTAATGTAAAGTTACGAAATCATCTTGCTCAGAATTTAATATATAAACTATTGGTGGCGGTGTATTTTTGGAATTTGAACGCGGGGATAATTTTTTTCCAAGAGCCTAAAATTATTCTTAAATTTTGGGAAGGGTTTCAGATATTGCAATTGAGTTTGAGATTGATATTGGGTGAACGCTGCTAGCGTTAGTCTAAAACTAGCAGCGCCCACGATTTTCGGAAATCCAGAGGAGCTTAAAATTGGGGAATAGAGCATTTAATTAGCCTAAAAGTTTGGATATGGCTTGGTTGAGATTCGTTTCTGGGCGCTGCTAGCTTTAGATAGCTCTAACGTGGAGTCCCATGGACTCATAACAAATTGTTTCAAATTGATTTGTATTTCGAGTGAAGAACATTAAATCTTACGATGAATGATAACTAAAGAAAACATTAATCAGGATATATTTGTTAATAAATCTTCTAATGAGAGAATATCATGTGATTAGGAATGGTTGAATAAAGTTATGTAAACTTAATTTAACGAATTTATCTTTATAATAAAAATTTATTGAATACTAAAAAATGTATTAATGAAAACTACTATAACTTTAAAACTGAAAATCAGGTACGAAAATGTTACTGCCCCAAACATTACAATTTTTAGAGTTTCTTCAGTCATCTTTTTCTGCACCACTCCCGCACACTTGTTTGTTATTTCCGTAATAGTATTCTGATTTATTTCTTATTTGGGTTCTTCATTCTCAAAAACTTCCTATTAATTATCGTCTTCTTCCCCAGAGTTTTAACAAAATTGTCCGTATGATGACTAATGGTCATTTTCAATTTGATGATCCGAAGATACTCTCAAAACTACTGTACATTTGCTCCACCCATAGAGCAATATTTTCTTCCAAATCATGGTCATTAATATTTATACACGTACTTAACAGGCTAGACATGTTATTCTGTACACTGCACTTTCTTCAGAGGCACATCAGAACAAAATATATCTACTGGCAAAGTGCAAGGTGCAAAGTGCAAAGGGCACTCATTGAAAGCCACACTGCTACTGACATGGAATCCCTAGGGATTCTGCCTGCTTACAAAAGCTGATAATTTCCCTGTATAGTATTTCACAACAGTAAGCTCGCTAACCATTACCTAAAACTGTAGATAGAAAACAAATAAGAAGAATCAACGTTTAAATAAAATCGTACATGCACGTATTCGAAGTTTCGCGAAATCGGAGGAGTCCCAGGGTCTCCAAGTCGGTAGCAGAGTGATAATATTACCTAATATACAATGTTTTTTCACAAACGTCTAAAATATTGTGTGTCGTTTCGAGGGGGTTAAAAAGGGGATAAAAAATTGATGAACGGTGTTCCATGAAAATTAATATTTGTCGATATCTTAAAAACCTGACGTAACAGAGCAAAACAGTTTTCAGATTTGAAATCAACATAAAAACTACATTGGGAAAAGTAAACTCCATGCTATATATCTATAGCTTGTTTAACATTGTTATAATAAAAATGAGCTTTGTAATTGAGGCGTGAACAAAGCTTTGCTATTTTCTTTTTTGGTGTAGATAATAAAAGATAATGTCTGATATTAATAAACTGGTGACTAGAAAATTGCGTAGAATCATTAATTCAGGCACAAATGCCGCTGTATCAGTAGGTTAAACTTGTAAATTAAAATGAAACGGTGGTATATCTAATGTTGCTTCACTGATAACCATTCATAGTTTTTTATAATTTCAAAGGTTCATCACATCTGAGGATAAGAAAAGCGAAGGCAGAAATTTCACACTATTTGAAGTCCGTGCCAAGTGCTGGCAAAAGGATGGCTGTAAATAAAGGCGCCGTTTGCACGGTTATGTCGGGTAGGTCGGCACCGGTTCCCGTCATCCAGAGAGGGAAGATCAGTGCCACCTTTCGCGGAGAAATATGTGCCACACTTACGGAACCAATGGCTTCAGCAGTTGAAGCGCCCGGATTCTCTAAACAATCAAGCAATCCACGGACAGTTTCACCAAGATTTTAGACATTTTGTCATAGAAGTCCTTGCACTGGCTTCTGAAATTAACTAGTAATAATTGTGATTCAGTATTTTATACATGTTCTAATGCAATACTTTTACACCCATTTTGGCACGACGCGCAGTGTTGGTGTTAAAATATTTCGATTACATATTCACTAGGAAATGGAAATGAAATTTCCTTTCAGCATTTCAAATGGGAAGACGTAGTCCCCAGACTTTTAAGGTCGAAAATATTATAGTACCTCTAAGCTTCTTCCTTATTATTCTTCCTATTTTCCTTCCTTCAATTCGTGCTGTTTCTAAGCGTATAGAAAACTCTATTTGTTACAGACACTTCACCTAACTTGAAAAAGTAGCAAAAATTGCAGTGCTTTAAATGCAATTGATTCATTCATTGATCAGAGAAAAGGAACAAACAAATCCCAAATCTAAACACCCATTGTAGCGTTATGCAATTTGGTGAAACAATAAAAACGTACCTCGTCACTTGATACAGTAGGCAAACAGCGCCCCAACTTCTCGTCCACCTGTTGTTTCTGGTCTTGCTGTTGCAGTGTCGATTCCTGCTTTGGTCTCGTTTGGGTTGGAGCCATGTTTGAAGAAAAGTAATGTTAATGAATTACTCAAAAACACGCTTCAGGAGAATGAAATGTTCAAGATTGCTGGCAGATAACCTGTGAAAGAACGAATCTAATAATTAAATGTATTTGGAATATATCAATTGGCATCAAGATTTTCTACTATCATCTTAGTAAGAAAAGAATATAGCAGCAGATGTTAAAATAGACATTTTAAATATGATGTGAAAAGGGCTCTGAGAGAAATGTGAAGTTAAATGTACATATAAAAAGGGGAATCCAGCACTGCAAAGTAAAAGGAATCACTTGTACGAAGGGTGTTTTTTCTCAACCTCCGATAGCTCATAAAAACAATACAAATGTAAATAACAAAATGAATTTATTATCAAATGTTATGTACAAATATGGTTACTTTTCGACATAGTCACCGTGAAGATTCAGGCATTAGTCATTGTGGCATAGTGACGCTGTATACATAAAAGCCAGGATGTGCCTTTGTCTATGGAAGCCACAAATAGACAGGCCATTAGGTTGAGCAGGAAGGGGGCGTGTCTAAGATGGATTTAGGCTGAGCCAGGAAGTAGAAAGGGCGCGGAGGCACCGCCAAGGGGCGGCAAGACACGTCACAGTGGTCGGTTGTATACGTCACAGACGTCGCCTACCAAGCTCCGAGGGAGGGAGGTCACGTGGGGCACTCACGTCACTTTAGTTTACGGAGTGGGAGTAGATCATGTGATCGGTCGGTCATGTGACCGAATCTATAAAAGGTGAGGTAAGGGCATATGAGCCGGGAAACATTTGCGGCACGGATCCGAATTGGTATCTTCATTAAGTGCTCACGCACTGCGCTCCAGGGTGAGCGGCCGGACTTGTCCCGAGGAGACGTCAGTCTCATATTTAGCGACGCGGTCAAGCGTTTGCTGTAACTTGCGGTCAAGCAAGAGCGGGTGGGGGACTCGCAAAGCAGTCGCGGTTGGCGGCTAAGATGAGCTGTTCTTAGGAGGGTTCCGTAAAGCACGGATAATTCTAAATGAACTTGTGCAACATTGTATATATTTCTTTAGTTACAAATAAACTTGTTTTGTTACGAATCCTTCGTGTCTGTGTCTGAGTAATTAAACGACGCCACATCATATCTATGGACGAGCTTTCCAATTCTCTCTGCGTAGAATGTTGCCGCCAGTGAGTTGAGGTGGTTCTTGACAATGTTTTGAAGTTCCTTTGTACTCTGGAAGCTCTGCCCTCCTAGCCACTTTTTCAGTTCAGGAAAGAGATGGAAATCGCTTGGTGCTAAATCGGGGCTATATGCCGGATGTTCAAAAATTTCCCATCGAAATTGCTCAAGAAGTCGTTGGGTTACAGCAGCACTGTGAGGGCGAGCATCGTCATGAATCAGAAGAACTCCAGAAGTCAGCATGCCTCTTCTTTTGTTTTGAATGGCTCTCCGTAATCGTTGTAAAGTCTGACAATAAACAGCTGCATTGATTGTAGACCCCGATTCCATGAATTCCATAAGCAACATTCCCTTTTGGTCCCAAAACATTGTAGCCATAACATTTCTGTTGTTGAATGTTTGTTGTTGAACTTTTTCGGTTTGTCTGGTGAGTGTGAGTGCATCCATTTTTGTGACTGTTGTTTTGTTTCTGGAGTGCAATACTGAATCCATGTTTCATCTCCAGTCCCAATAGATTTCAAAAAATGTTCATCTTCAACCTCATAACGGGTGAGAAACGTCAGCGCGGATCCCATTCGACGAACTTTGAGGTCATCAGACAACACCTTTGGAACCCATCGAGCGCACAGTTTTTTGTACCGTAGGTGTTCTGTGACGATTGTGTACACACTTGATCTTAAAAGTTCAGGAAATTCTACGCTCAAGTCACTAATGGTAAATCTCCGTTTTTCGCGAACCATTTTGTCAATTCGTTGAACGATGTCTTCTGATGCGACCGACTTGCGTCCTTGTCCCCCTTCATCGTGAACATCGGTTCGGTCTTCTTTAAACTTCCTCCACCATTCACGTACAACACCATCCGCCATAAAGTTATCACCGTATACTCGGCTCATCCTTCGATGAATTTCAGCTGCACTATTCCCTTCTGCTTGAAGAAATTGAATTACACTGCGCAATTTGCACTTGGTGGGAGCATCAATTGTAGCAGCCATGTTTATGTATCTGCAACTCAGCTGAAAATGACGTAATGACGATGCTAGTGGCAAAAATTATAGAGGGGGAAATGCGCTGTCGCCTTCTGCGCATCCCCGTCTCCCACCACTCACGTGATTGTTTTTATGAACTATCGGATGTTGAAAAAAAACTTGGAATTTGTGGCCATAAGCATGGCAGACTAGTGGGGATAACATGTAATAAGCATCGTTCTTGCCTGTCCGTTCCACTTAGTCTACAGAACCGTGTAATGATAAGTGATTGCTGGCCGACATTCCGTAAGACAGTGGCTGTATTATACACTATCTTCAAACGTGCGAGGACAGGCAAGTTGCCCTGCGCGTACACAGGCAGGACAGTGCGTTGTCCTTTTTCTGTGCGCGTCGGGAAAGAAAAGGCTGAAAGGAAGTTTTCTTTAACACTCAGCGCTTACAATTGAGATTGTGCGTGCACCTATGATGTGCTACATAAAAATATGCATTCAGCCATTATTTGAAGTGACAAATTTCATTAAAAAAATATACTTTTTTACCACTGACTCAGAGCAAGTGTTATAAGTTTTGACACATAGTGAATTTAATTTCCCTTTTAATAAATCATAATACAATGTTAACGATGTGCTTTATTCACATTCCCCCAGAGCTCCATTTTTCTAGTGAGGAAGGCCACACCTCCAATTCGTTAATTCTTTCAAAAGAATCCTGAAGAACGCAATTGGTGTTACAGAATGGTTCAGACTTTCTCGTACTAGCCCGTTTTCGTATCTCTTTAGTCTAAACATGCTTTCGTATTTGTCATACCCTCTTCCCAGCCAAATTCTATTGCTGCCCAATAGACAGTTTTTCCACAGTTTTTTTGCCCCACAATGGTACAACTGAAATATGACTTGCGTGCTGCTATTTGCACAGTTCCGTTGAAACTTTTGGAGCCGTTTTTGAGAAAACGCGGTTTGAATGTTTCTGAAAATGCGGAACTTGATTTCTTTTTCAAAAAAAAACACAAGTTTTCGGAAAACTTCATTGTATATCATGTGAAGTAATTGTGCTCACAAATGTGATAATGTGTTTGTTAATAGTCACGTATCAGAAAGTCTAATTTTATACTAAAATTACTACCAAAACACTAACATTTTATTCCTCTTTTCATGATTTATCCATTACTGGTGCAAAACTTATATAGTTCCATTTAAAACATTAAAGACGATTAATTTCTCGAAAACTAAAAATATTATAATCAATTTCTCTACGGCATGTTACTTGCCCCATGATTCCGCATTGTTAAGCGAAAACTGCATTTCAATATCCTGAGCCGTTTAGAAGTTATGGGGGTGGTCCATTGTTGGTGAGCCTTCTGTATTTAAAAACATTTACATTAACATTACATTACACATTTTAATTACATTTGTGTAATTTGAAAAATATAAAAGAATAAATTAAAAGGGTGGTAATGTAATTTTAGCCAGTACATGTAGCACTATCTGAACAAAAACCCATTAGTGCATAGCGTCCGTAATGAGGGTCGTAATGTTAAACGCGTTTTCAGGGAAGAAAAATAAATTGGCTTAAAACTCAGTAAAAGCCTTTCTTACAAACGTGTTTTCCATGATCTAATTAGTGCGTCGGTTTTTTCTCGCACGTACTAACGTAAGAAGGGAAAGAATTGCCCCAGAAAACGCCAAATTTTCAACACAAAAACTATTATTGCTGGACCCTGGTATTAAAAATTGGATAAATTCAGTTGCTAAATATAGAAACAATACCTCTAACACATGGTGTAGCCATAATCCACGTTTTGTCCGTCCTTCATTCCAAACAAGTGGTGATACAGAATGGCACAGATTATCCCGTATTAGTTTTGATTTTCGTGTGGTCTCGGCTAGCTATTCGGACTTCCCACTACTCTAGACAACTGCCATCTATCGCCGAACAAATTTACCCCGACCAAATTTATCGCCGACCGAAGTTACATTTTTTGGACATTTTATTAATTTTTGGGTTTCCTAATAATAGAACAGAAATATTATTTTAAGAATGTTAACAAACAATAAAACCTTGTTCTAAATGGCAATTTTCGTTGAAAAATTCGGAGATGTTTTCAAGAAAATGGCGTTTAAGCACTACTGTAAATTTGAAGCTCTTTTTCACAGAAAACGTTTGAGTTTTCTAAAAACGTGATTGGAAGCCATTTGACGCACACTCACAAATTCAATAGTGTGTAAAACTTGCTGGAAATGTGCATATTAACAATATGAACAAACTATGAAAAAAATTACATTTGTGTAATTTTTGAAAAATAAAAATCCTTAAAACAAACTTTACGTCATATTAAAGAGTGCACTATCAGCTCCAGAAGTTTGAAGAAAAAATTTGGAGCAATTTATGAGAAAATAGCGTCTGAGCGTTTCAGGAAATGCAGAATTTTGAGCTAGTTTTCACAGGAAACGGTAGAGTTTTCGGGAAACTTTACTTGACATTATTTAAAGCACATATACTCATTAAAATAATGATGTTAATGTGAATGCTCATTAACAAATTGCCGCTAATGTAAATATTAACAACTTGAGAGTCAAGTCAAAAACTTACATTTTTGTAATTTTTGTAATAACATTTTTGTAATTTTTCAAAAACAAAAGGATAGAGCATCATAGCGTTTATGTAATCTCATAGAGTACGTTTAGTACTATCCATAAGAAAAGTTAAAAGAAAAAATTTGGAGCTGTTTTTGAGAAAATTATCTTTTTCTAAATTTTTAAAATTGCAAATATTTCGCGAAATATTGCACAAAAACCACTAACATTTTCGAAATAACGTAGAAGACCTTAATGAAAGAATCTACTTTGGAGAACGAATTTTACTTGAAGGAAGAATATTTATCTTGAATATTGCAGTTGTAGAAAGCGAAAAAATTCAAAATGTGCATTATCGAAAATTCAGACTTAACCATGAAAATCTGACCAATGCCACTTTAAAAAGTGTATATTCCTCTATTCTTACAAGAAATTTAAAGAAAAACTTGGAGTCTTTTTGAGAAAATTTCGAAAATGTTCGGGAGGCTTTATATTAAGTAACTATAAATTTTGAACGAAGTTTTTCAAAATGGCTGCGCCTCGAGTGAAAGCACAATATTGACCGGGGAATATCCATTTTGGAAGTAATCGCACGTATGGTTTAAACGCTAGTGTCGTTCACACAGTGACGGACGGACAGACAGACGGACGGACGGACAGACGGATGGACGGACAGACGGACGGACAGAAGGACGAACGTTTTGAAAGAACATTTTTCCGGGGGACCCCAGGGGACCCTAAAACGTGTATTTCCGTTAAAATCTCCAAATCGATTTTCCGCAGCATTACATAATTTTCCCTATACTACGTATATTACTCCGTATATACGTACGTACACGGGAAAGTAACTAGTGGTGCTGTTTGGCACAGACTTTCGCGTATGCTTTCTATTTCCTTTGGTTTCGGCTAGCTATTTGGACTTCCCACATGCTCGTGCCAGCTACCATTTATCCCCGCCCAAAGTACATTTTTTTATATTTTCTTAATTTTTCGGTTTCCTAATCGTAGAACAGAAATATTAATTTTAAAATATTAAATAACAGTAAAATGTCGTCCTAAATGGCAATTTTCTTTGAAAAATTTGGAGCCGTTTAAAAAAAATACGTTTAAGCGCTACTAAAAATGTGAAATTTGAAGCTCTTTTTCACATGAAACTTTTGACTTCTCGAAAAACGTCATTTGAACAGTGGATTTCACCAACACTCGTCAAATCTCTCTTGACGATCGTCATTTTTGACGAACATCAAAATATTGACGCATCGTTATATTTCACCAATACTTTTCTGTTAGAATTGTCGCCCCGTTAACTTTGACAATTCGTCAAGGATCGTGTGTCGATTTTTTACTCCTCGTACAGAGGTTGGATGTCATGTCGGGTTACAACGCGGTTCCGCATTAGCTATTGAACCTGTTGACTACTGAAGACGAACTATTATGTTCGGTAGGTTGGCACGAAGTCCACAGTAGATTTTGTGGTTCGCATATGAAGAAAATCACATATTTGCGCATTAACGAACAAATACATTCTTTTTATTTCTGAATAGTTCTAATTCAATTCCCCTGAAGACAAAATTTGCACATGTGTGCAGTCTGTCATCTCCGTATCTCCTGAAATGTTCTCTACTATAAAAGAAAGTTTTTGGTTAGGGTTCGGCACCCCATGGAAATACCACATTCTATGGGCGCAGAGAAGGATTCGCGAAAGAAACGATCTTTCTATTTATGCAATCGCTCTCTGTGATGACAATATTCCATTGCAATGGCCGGAGGAAATGTCATGCGGCACAAAGGATTAAAGATATCGACTACTGGGCATGGGAGTTGATTTATTTGTTTGAGGGATATTACAAACGCAGTTTTATTTCTTCTAAATTCTTTAGTAACACCGTTTTCGACATACTCTCGATATGAATTGAAGATCTTCCAATTATTAAAAAGTATATATTTTTGAATAATTGCTTGTTCTAGATCCATGGTTTGTAATTATGCAAAAGTTAAGCATCAAAATTATCTCCCATGATGATCACACATGCCCCACTTGAACAGCAAAAAAGTAAAATAACTAGTTTAATGAAATACAATGCATGCATTTGATTCACCCTAACCTCACAACAGCAGTTTAACGAGTCGTCAAAGACGTTGATGGCGGGGTGCCGGTCCATCAAAATTTGACGAATACGTTGACGATCGTCAGGCGAAACGACCTTGGTGAAACGTAAATAAGGCGTTTGACGCGCCGTCAATGGTTTGACGTCCGTCAAAGCTGCTGATCAGCGTTGGTGAAATCGACCGGAAGTCATTTGAAGCACTTACACACAAGTACAATAGTGTTTACAAATTGCTGGAAATATGCATATTAAAGGTGTGAGAGATCTTCCACAAAAATTACATTTATGTCATTTCAATAAAAAAAATTTCCAAATTGAATTTTACGACATATAAAAGAGTGCAATTAGCACTATTCAAAAGTTTGAAGAAAAAATTTGCAAATGGCGTCTGCGCGTTTCTGAAAATGCAGAATTTCGAGCTAGTTTTCACAAAAAAAGGTTGAATTTTGGAGAAAATTTACTTGACATTATTTAAATCTCATGTACTCATAAATGTAATAATGTGAACAAATCGCTGCTAATGTAAATATTAACGACGTGAGAGACAAGTCAAGAAAATTACATTTTTGTAATTTTTGAGAAAACAAAAGAACAGAACAATATGGCGTTTGTGTCATTTCACAGAGTACATTTAGCACTATCCTTACTAAAAGTTTAAAGAAAAAAATTCGGAGCCGTTTTTGAGAAAATCTTGTTTTTGTAATTTTTAAAATATCTAATATTGCAGCCAATATTGCGCGAAAACAACTAATTTAAAAAAATGTACCCCATCTTAATAAAAGAACTTAAAATAATGAACAAATTTCGTTAGAAATGGAAAAATCTCTATCTTCAATTTTCTGATTGTAGGAAGACGCCGAAAAAATTTTTTTAAAACTTTTGCAATTTTTCAAAATTTAGAGTTAACTGTGGAATTCGGACCTGTGCCATTCTAATAAGTGCATTTTACACTCTTCTTACAAGAAATTTAAAGAAAAAATTTAGAGCCGTTTTGAGAAAATTTTAAAAATGTCCGGGCGCTTAATGCAAAGTACCCCCAAATTGTAAAGAATTTTTTCAAAATCGCTGCGCCTCGTGTGGACGCAGATCGACTAGGGTTTATTGCGGCGGGCATATGGCGGTTGGCACCTTTTCATTTGTTTTATTTTCTACCAACATGTTCAAAACTGCACTCTTGAACGCGTAGAAGCATATTTACAATTTTATAATTGAATTTGTCATTTTGATTTGACTTTCACATCGCATTATTATTATTATTATTATTATTATTATTATTTTAATTTTTAAATGAGACAGTGGAAACAATGGTAAGCGTGTTAAAATTACGCATGCAAATCGTGTTAAACCATGAATATTAAATAATGCAGCAAGATACAATGTTATTGCTCTTTATGAGAATTTGAAAGCGAATTAGAACTAGAAAGCATGATGAAAACGAATTCCGAACGTACATGTGAAGTGGCATATTTATTTAAGGTAAGATGTTTATGAAATATAACAAATCTTATATTTTCCCACTAAGTAATATATTATTTGTGCATTACCACATGCAGGTATTTTGTATATTTTTGGTTATATCTATAAATTGTGTGTGATATCTAAAAATTAGATTGAACATATTTTAATTCATTTTGTTTGGTTTAATAATGAAGACATATGTGAATAAATTAACATTATAAATGTATGTGAACCTCTAAACTGCAGTTCATATCGACTTCACAATATTCTTTCAGTACTGTGAAGGCAGTATTGAATCAGATGACTTAGATGGTTGGGAAGAAAGCAATTGCAAGATTCATCTATAAAAAACTCATGATGGTAACGTTCAACGTATGAGTGTATATTTTTGTACTTTGTATGGGGTATAGTTAGCAAAGAAGATGTAACAGGAAAATTTCTTTACAGGGAAAGTTCTTTCAGAAAAATAAATTTGGGAGAATATCAGAGGCAATTATAATACATTCTTTTTCCAAGGATCTTAACCTTCTTTGTTCAGAATTCTGAAATGAATTTTGTTAGGAAAATCGAAGTAAGTATATTGTTTATAGGGGAAAAGATGATGTAAGTTATCCAGAAGAATTATTTTTGTCAGCCTTATTAGTAGTAATAATAATATCAATAGTCAAAATAATAACAATAATATCTGTCAGATTTGCTTCACACAATATATGACAAGATACTTTGCTCTAGCAATTAATATTCAATAAATCATGTGCAGATTTACATTGCTTTGAACATACAATTACCGATTACATACTTTGATACTTTCACACTCTCATGGAAATATATTTAGTATTTTAAATGTGTGACAGTATTTATTATGTAAACCTATATTATACATTACACTATGCACTACTTTTATATAGTATTAATGTAATTATATAATTATATTATTTATTGAAAATGTTTGATATTTTACAGTCATGGCTGACCCAAAGAAAGGAGTGTATGTAGTTCACAATGAGAACAAATATTTATGAAGCCTGGCCAGGAATGCCCATGAGCATATCTGTAATGTGGGTATCATAAGTAAAATAAGACAAATACTGCTAACGTTCTGTGCAAAATGGAAATATTTGAAAAATATTTATTGTCAGGATGCATGATAAATGCAGTATATTATAATTCTTGCATTTTAATTTTCATATTTTCATATTCACCTTCATATATTCTATTAACATGATTTAAGCAGTTATTATAAAAATTAATTTGTTTCAAGTGTTAAAAGTAATTACCCACAAGTGTGTAGTTGATAAATTGCTGAGAATTGAAGCGCATACTGTTTCAAGGCTTACTCCCTATAACAGCATGTTCAATTCAACTGAAAATGTGTGATCTCAGTGAAAGGAATTCTTCAATAAGAATGCCCTTAGAAGATTTTGCTATAGAATGGAAAATGCCATAAATCTTTGAAAGCAGGATTTAAAACAGGTATCTTAATTTTCTAAATTCATTGACACATTTAACACAAGGAAAATGAGGTTCAATATCTTAAATTTAGTAAAGTGTAATCAATACATTATTTAATTTTTTTAAGGTGTCAACTACAAACTGGAAAAATGCAGTGGAGTATTCAGAGAAAATACTGGTTGTATATAGAGAGAAGGATGGGGTAGATTGTGAAAACAAATTTATTGTACATCTGATCAGGGACAGTGTGGATGAAGATTTCACAAAAAAACTTAACTGTAAAAACACATGTTTGTAATTATTGTGAAATAAATTTACTTGGTAAAAAATTATAAATAGTGTTTTAACTCTTCTTTCCTAGTTTTTACTGTTGAATTGTTGAGATGAAATATATTATTGTGATTATGAAATGGAAACAAATGAAATTTATGAAACACTCTGATATCAAATTTTTAAAATGTTCCTTCCATTCATTCTATATTCTTATCAATCATTAACTATCATTGAAAGAATCTAATTCATTAATTTATTCCTCTAAAGCTTTCTAATTATGTTTGCGTTTTGCAATGAAGTAAAACATTAAACTTCTGATATTTCAGCATTATCAATTTCAGGAGAAAATTATCAAAATGATAATTATTTCAATGTTTCAAAATACTCAGTTGATTAAAATGAACATAATGAGACAAGTTCCTGATGACATTTCTCGAAGTGCGTATGTTTGAATGTAGTGCCAAAGTCTAGATTCATGTACATTTTCGAAGTTGTCAGGGCCGAATGGCCGCCATATTGAAAATTCTAGGGACCAAAGCAAGCTGAAATCTCGTATACTCAAGAGCGACTTGCAGAACACGCACCATTGAACACAATACAATAAAGAAGAAAGCAAATGTGAATAATTCTCTAGGAAGCAGGGCAGCTTTTCGTTATGGCTCTCGATTTGACTATTTACACATATCTTATGTTCAAATTGGTAAAATTGAAAATATTTGTATGTTTTGGTGAACTCTGTTGAACATTTTTCTTCAACATGGGCAGTGGACTATTACAGTGGTATGTAATTAAGTAATGGTCCTTTATATATTAAGACTAATCTTGCTGTTGTTTCGCATGTCAGTTGCTCCCAGTGAATTAATTCATCTATTTTTTCTATAAACTGGCAAAAATTAATTTATCTAAAATATTTAAGTCTAATCTAATAACAAAATTCTGGAACTTCTTGGTTTCTATAATTCACATTTCAAATTCCATAGTATCTAGCACTTCAAATCAAATAATGAAGCTGATAGTGCATTGTTAGGTGGTTCAGTACATTGTCAATTTATTGTGTATATATAATATATAGGTTGGTGGATCAGTATCGCTGTTATATTGCGATGATATGATGAATTGATTTACCTAAACAAATAAGTTTTATACAACATGTTACTAGCACATAGATCTTTAAACATACATATTTCTGTCATCTTCAAAATAATTATAGAAACCGGCAATTACATTTCAGCATAGATATTTTCATTTACTTTTATGATTACGATTCATCAAATACGTATTCATATTCTATATGTCCGTATCTGTCATCCGCATCAATATTTGTCAGGATCTGTCTACTAGCGTACCCAACTACCCATGCGAGAACTCTCGGATGTTTCGTATACTTTGCTTAAAACTGTAAGTCCCTTCAAGGTCACGAGTTGGCAGCAAATACATTTTTAATCTTTCTTTATAAATACTACAGAAGCAAAAAATATAAATATGAGTTCGTTTTACAATTTTGCAATTTATTGAAAGTGTTGATATAATATATAAAACTCCCGTCCTTTGGCTCGACAGCCTGCTACGGGCCTTAGCTGACCGACGGTGACACAGCCTCTCGGTCACGGGTGTTCGAGTGGTTATGTAGCACGAGGACATCTCTTTACCGTATACACCGCTCTTCTTAACCTTAGGATGAGCTTTCTCATCGTCACACAGCAATCGATACTGAGACATTTGTAAGGAAAGCGCACAGTTCTAATTTACCCGGCCGGGAATCGAGCTCGGGGTTGTTTCGTGGAAAGCGAGCACGCTAACCAATAAGCCACCGAGGGCGGGATATAAAACTCCACAAAAAGCATATATGTGAGTCTACAATTTGTACAAGTATTTTGTATTAACCGTTTAGATTTGTTTGTTGTTTTTACTTTCCCGTATACGTACGTATACACGGAGTGATATACGTAGTATAGGGAAAGTTATGTAATGCTGCGCGAAAAAATGGCCAATTTTCGGCGAAAAAAAATTAATTGCCGGGCCGTGAAAACGAATAAGTGGATAAAACCAGTTGTTTAACTAAGAAAAAAATCCCCTAACACGTGGTGTAGCCAGAAACCCTGTTTTCTAGGTCCTTGATACCGAAAACCCAATTGAAAGGAAAACGTCCGTCTGTCCGTCTGTGAAAACTGCTAGCGCCTAAACCATACGTACGATTTCTTCCAAAATGGATATTCCCCGATCGATCTGATTCTAGTCAAAGCTTTGAGATTTTGAAAAATATTCTTAAAAATTTGGGGGTACTTTATATGAAGCACCCCGGGGATTTTCAAAATTTTCTCAAAAACGGTTCAAAATTTTTTCTTTAAATTTCTTGTATGAATAGAGGAAAATACACTTATTAACACGGCATAGGTCCGATTTTCACGTACAGCTCTGAATTTTCGAAAATTGTGAAAGTTTGAATTTTTTTCTGCGTCTTTCTCCAACTACAAAATTGAAGATAGAGATTTTTTTCTTCAAATAAAATTTGTTCTGCATATTGAGTTCTTTAATAAAGGTCATGTAAATGTTTTTCACAATTTTGGTAGTTTTCGTGCAATATTGCATGCAATATGTGCAATTTTAAAAAATTACAAAAACAAAATTTTCTCAAAAACGGCTCCAAATTTTTTCTTTAAACTTTTGGTAGGGATAGTGGTAAATGTACTCTATCAGTGACATAAAAGCCATTTTGGTCTATCGGTTGGTTTTTTCAAAAATTACAAAAATGTACATTTTTTACTTGTCTCTCACGTCGTTAATATTTACATTATCGGCGATTTTTTCACATTATTATATTTACGAGTATATATGCTTTAAATAATGTCAAGTAAAGTTTCTCGAAAACACTACCGTTTTCTGTGAAAAGTAGCTCAAATTTCGGCATTTTCAGAAATGCTCAAACGTCATTTTCTCGTACAAGGCTGCAATTTTTTTCTTGAAACTTTTGTAACGGATAGTGCTAATTACACTTATTAGTAGCGTGAAGTTTATTTTGAGTTTTTTTTGTTTTTTTCAAAAATTATATAAATGTAAATTTTTTGAAAGATCTCTCACATCTTTAATATGCACATTATCCGCAATTTGTAAAGATGATTATATTTGTGAGTGTAAGTGCTTCAAATAACTTCAAATAAAGTATTTTGAAAACTCAAAACTTCTCTGTGAAAATGAGCTTCAAATTTCGCATTTTTAATAGTGCTAAAACGCCATTTTCTCTTAAACGGCACATAATTTTTAAAAGAAAATTGCCATTTACGGCTAGGTTTTTGTGTTCTTTAATATTCTAAAATTAATGTTTCTGTTCTACCAATAGGAAACCGAAAAATTAAGAAAATGACAAAAAAAATGTACTTTTGGCGATGATAGATGGTAGCTGGCAAGAGAGTATGTGGCAATTCCGAATAGCTAGTGAAGACTGTGCAATTCTGTAGGCACCACTAGTTATTTATAAAGTGAGGAATGTTTGGGAGCAGAAACTCCCAATTAGAAAAATGTAAACTTTCTTTAGTAAGGAAGTGAACGAGGCACACCGGAGATTTCTAAATAGGGGGAAAGACATGACAGGGCTAGCTTGGTGGGGCAGATATACAATGGGAGAGAAGTAGGCCCCACTGCACGGCATGAATAAATGGAATTCCTTTTCCTGGCTAAAAATTTATTGTAATAAATGCCTGGGCAACGCCGGGTAGTTCAGCTAGTATCTTAATAAAATAACATTAATTTCCCTCAAAACACTGTTAGCTCTACCAAAAGGACTTAAAAGTATATTAAAAAAATATTTACAGAACTTTTGGAAACCTTCAGGTAAAAATATACTTACTTTAAAATTGGGGTCTTACAGACCCCACCGTTATATTTATGTATAATTAAATAAGTGTTATATTTAAGGGTTAAGCAACCCGCAAACGTTAATAGAAATTTTGCAACAATGCCTCTTCGATATTTGAGAGGCTAATTCTTGTCGAGCATCGATATGGCGGCGGTGATAAGTAGAGAACGGATCGACTGGCACTGTAAAATTTTGCAGGCAAAAGCGCACTAAAAATTCTCAAAAATGGGCACGAAAATAGGCATTTAAACTCATAAAGGCACTTATGTATAAGTAAGAATATCACTTGTGATATTTTTTGCAAATTTTATATTGTGTACACTTCCTTACAACAACATTGGCAAAAGATAATCTGTCCATCAGTTGAAAAATCTGTATCGACTTTTATCCATCGGTTATATAAAATTGATTTATGAATTTTGTTCTTCGACATACTACTTATGTACTTACACAAGAAATGAAAAGAACGCTCGAATAAATCCTGCCGTCTCGCGAGATTTTAGACGACTAACAGTCAAAACAGTTGATCCACAGATATTCCTTCCCGTAAGAGTCAACAGACTTACGAACTTGCGAACGGCCTTGAGTACGATTTTGAGCATGGTGGAAAGACAGTAGGAGAAGGGTTTCGGGGTATACGGCTTGCTTCGCGACTGTACAGATGACAAGTTCTTACGGGAGCAAACTTCATGAGAAAACAAAACAATTGAACAAAGCAAACGCGTTAAAATATTATAATCATTTATTAAATTATACCAACTTTTTAATTGAAGTTTGCGTTTAAGAGAAGCGGTTGGGCTAGGCATTTGATGCTTCAAATCTACATTATTTCATAGCGCGAGTTTAATGTTACGATTGGCGAAACCATACATTCAAATGGATAAAATATATCCTCGATGAGCGAAAATAAGGCGAAAATAGGCATTTATCTTATAATAGGCACACATTTCCAAAATAAGCATTATAAAAATCCTTTACGTAAATACGTTGATAATGAGACGAATTAATATATCGACAGCCTATGATTCTGAGCAAAAGAATAAATAAGGCAAAAAGGTAGAAATCCAATCTCTACTTTTAATATAATATATGTAAACTTTTATGTATTTTCTATTGGCCTTTATCTCAAAAGCAAGAGTTGTTTTTATCGCTGCAACTGTCACTCTGCTCAACATTTTTCTTACGTATTTCTTCAACGCTAAACTGAAAGTGCTTCTTTCAACAAGTGACTCCTTAGGTGAAGGAAGTAGTATCAGAGCGTGGAAAGACAGTATTTGTCACCCAGGTAGCAAATTTTCTCGGCGCACCCGAGAGCAAGAGGGTCAACGGACGATGCCCCCTGCTTACTTGTGATATATCCGCTTTAATCCGTTCAAAACAATAGTTGGTAAAATTTCATGTCAAACTGAGTAACCATCATGATGAGCGTTGTAAGAATTGGCCAAGACTCAGGAAACATTTGCTGAGTAGTGAAGTTTAGATGGAGGACAGAAGAAAAGGTACAGATTTTCACTGGTGTGTAATCTGAAAAAAGCAGTACATACAAAAATATAGCCTGGGATCCAAATCCTCTCAATGGACTTCTCCCGACTTAAGTTTATTTAGTCATTCAAGAAATGTAATAACGAAACTAAATAAGAGAAATAATATATTTCCTAGCTGACGCAAGGAAATTCACTTTCGTTTCGGTAAAGAAACGAAAAGAAACTCACTTCGATCTGTTCATTCGGTAACGAAACTAAATTCCAACAGACTTTCGTTTTGTTACTTGCATCGAAACTAAGTTTACGAGAAAATAATTTGTTACAGCGGTACAGAAATGAAATCTTCCTTGTCGTGTTGTTTCTTTAATCCTTGGTTTTACCCTTCAGTAGTATTCTTAAAGACACATTTCAATCCATGGGACCGAAAAATTGAGGAAATGAGAAAAAAATCGTTTTTGGCGCCAATACGTTGCTGTTGTGAAATGTGTGGAGCAATACCAGAACGTTGGCTGGACTAAAAGTTTAGAAAAGTAACTAGTCCGAGAAATTCTCTACCGTTCTGTAGCACCATTAGTTTTGAAATTGTATATGACATCATTTAGAAATCTAATATTGATGGATAAAGTTCTTTGCGAAAGTAATCTGTGGCATTAATATTGGAGGTAGAAAAAGCTCGAAAATCCTTTGAACCAAAGTATTTTTCAACATTTTTGTGGATTGAAAATAGGAACTATACTATCTTATAAATGCACTTTGTTCAATTCGATCAAAATGTCTAAAGAAAAAATATACGCGCAGACATCATTTATACAATTTTGAAAATTTCACTGGAATATCATGTATAGCACTCACCAAAATTCAAAATTTTTCTTTCCTTCGCAATGGCACAACTAGATCTTCCTCCTGACGTGTTTATCAAGGTTTCGCTCTAATCTGACAGAGTTTTCAGTGACACATATTCACTTCCTTCCATCCATCCATCTATCCACACGCAGATTGCCGATTTTCCGCCACAAAATTGCGTGTATCTGCTGTCCTGCGCCTTACTACCTTTGGAAAAGAGGAAATAGACACTAATTTTTTCGTATGCGCAAAATTAGAGGTCAAAGAACCTTCAACATGGATTTTACGGTCAAAGTTTGCGATCGTATTCTTGAGAAGATTCCAGTGTATTACTTATGTTACTAATTTCTAATTCGCACAGAAATAGAAAGATGCTCCTCCGCAATATAAGATGTCTAGGTGGTTTCGTTAGGTTCCCAGGTACTCCGGATAATCCAAAAACAATGAAGCAGTTCCTATTGTGAGTGAAGAATACAAATATTTGTTTGTCATTCCGCCTATTCTAATTCTCCGCGTACTGACTAAATTATCACAGTGACGGGTCACTGCTTACATCACACCTCAGACCATGAGACAGAAAGGCTCCAAGGAAGATGCCGCCCGCCGAATACTTGCTATTCGCGAGTTGCCTTATGGAGCAGCAGCTTTTTCGATAATCTTGGTATGTAGAGAACTGTTGTACAATGTATCCGAATGTACTGTTCTACGTTATCGAAGCGTTCATGAAGACTTTTGTTTGAAACATGTAATTGTTCGAAATGCTTATCATGAATATTTCATTTCTTGTTCTTGGATGGTGTGCGGGTACTTTCAGAACAATTTTGTGCTATTCTTTCATGAGAATTTTTTACTGCTACAACCCACTAATTATTTTCATTATTATCATTATTTATATTATTATTATTACTATTATTATTTCTATTATTATTATTATTATTATTATTATTATTAAGGGAAATCAAATCTCACAAATTCAAGCCGCTCTCGAAACCTATAAAATATTCTGAAGAGTATGAATTCGGACGGACCCAGCAGGCCCAGTGATGCAAAGCTAGGCGAAAAGGAAGTAAATCGGTATTATTGCACTTTAAATTGTTTAATTCACATATACTTTTTATGTTCCTATAGATGAAGGAAATATTTGAATATAGTCATCCTTTCAGGACGGTCTCTTTCACCTTTACAGGTTAGAACAAAACAACGCTCCAAGGAAGTTGGATCACTCGGTATCAATATGAAGCTTAATGTAAGTTTTGCGATCAGAGCGAAGAATTGGTTCATGTATGTATACGAGTTGTAATTGAGCTCTTTGAAAAAGTGTGTGGAAAAGTTATCGATCAGAGCGTAGAATTATTTCGAGTTATTAAGTATTATCGATCAGAGTTGCCCGCCGCTAGATTTCTCTTCCACACAGCGGCCTAGGACCTTCCGGTCAGTCCCTGCAGAGACAGCGACAATGATGTGTGCGAAGCAATCTGAGCTAAATCAGACAGCTGTGCGAGCACTTCGGTCTCGGACTCGATTCGGCGTTGTTCCGATCTAGGGAATCTCCAGATGAGTGTCAACGATGCAGAGAACACGATGTCCTCAATTCAGCTCTTTAACTGTCTTGTTGCAGACCCTATTTTTACTTTCTCGCTACCGCATACGCAGTACAGAGAAAGGTATGTAATGCTGAGCGAAAAAAACGGCAAATGTTCGGTAGAAAAACGTTTATTACAGCGCTCTGGTAACAAAAAAGTGGATAAATCAAGTTGCTAAATTTAGAAAAAAAATCCTCGTGTGTAGTCACAATCCAAGTTTTGTGAATCCTTGATACCGAAAAATCGAATGACGGCAAAGCGTCTGCCTGTCCATCCATAATGCTATTGCTTTAAAATATTGCTTAAGAGTCACGATGAGCATGTTATTTTCTTTAAAAAAATTAGAAAATGAAAATACATACAGTAGTGGATACAAAGAGGGATATACAGCAGTGCACAGAACGTAAGCAGTGAATTATGACCCTGGTAACTTGAAATACTAGACATAATCCATTTAAACAAATGGGCATATAATTTTGAAGCATGGATCATTGTATTAGACGCCCAGGCATTCAATCTACGCGCCACGTCGTGCTACGTCAGACTTCTCCCCTCCCCGCAAAGCTTCCTACTACTTGCACTTTCGGCGCTGCCGCGGGCAGACGATCGGCTCGCAAGTGCAGAATGCCCGCGGGAGCAGGTGTTGTGCAGGTCTGTTTTCCCCCAAAGCATTCCCCCAATCCAATGGCATGCTCTATTTATTTCTCACCTTTATGGGGATCTTCAGCTGGAGCACTGCAAAACAAATGCGACAAGTAGCCGGGAGGCGTACGTTTTTAAAGGATAATCGAGAGTAAAAAATATGGACATTTGCAGGAAACCTTCCCAGCAAATAAGTATGAACCCATATTATTAAAGAATGCACGTTATTAAAATTCACCTAAAAAATCACGATATTAATTTAATTCGCTTCCGGGTTTATGTCAGTCTTGTGAAATCAACATAACATTTGTTGAACAAAGGAGCGAATTTAATTTCGCATTGCACGTAAACACGTAATAATGAAATCAGAACATTCTAATTTCTCCCATTTATGCAAAAACATGAAGTGACCTATTACTCGACAGTTTTGTCAATGAGTATTGTATTATGCACAAGTAGTAGTTATCATGTGAGTTCAAATTTGCGTTGCAAATAGTTCATGATTATTTTATCTGAGCGCCCTTTCCCTGCCCTGCCGCTGTAGCGTCGCCCCCGTTTTTTTATCGTGACGTCAACGCGATGAGGGTGGAGGGGTGGGCAGTGGTTGTCCGGCCGCGGTCGGGAACAGTCGCAGTTGCTGGGATGTAGGATCGGGTCCGCCTCGCCATTTTGTGTTCCTATCTACGTTGGCAATCAACCAGAACACCATGCAGGAACTATTTGAAATGTTTGTATACAACTTATGCTAATTATATACAGATCTGTGAACACTAAGGAAAAATGAAACAGCTCAGCAATGAGTGTTTTTTCTGCCGAAAATTCCCCGTTTTCTGGCGCACGAATACGTAACTTTCTCTTCTCTTCTTGTCGGTAGGTATTGAAAAAGGAGGGTTACCTGGAAAAAGATCATAAAACCTTTTCCCTTGAGTACGTTCTATGTACTTAGGTTCTAATTAAAATCCAAGTTTTCGACCTCCTAGATCCTATGCTAACTCCTGGAAGACTGAAAAACCCTATTTTTTGACTGGTTTAGGTTTTTTCTTTATTGCTCTTCAATATTAAGCCCTGTATAAAAATTATTTGAATCAATTTTAAAGAGGAAACAATTTTCTACTACTGTGTATAAAACATTTGTTTTCGAATCCAATGACCAAGCGAGCTGCAAATTTTCGTTGGATAAAAATACTGTTGAATAAAAATACTGATTTTTGGAAAATTTAAAAAATGTAAAATTGTTTCGGCTCCTTCCTACAACTTCAATTATGAATTTACCATTTTTTTTCTTAATGAAATGTGTTCATAAAAAACAGATCTTCAAATAAAGTCATGTTCAATTTTTCAAAATTGTAAATGAGGTGTCAGTCTGTAAAGGTAATTTGAGAGACAGAGGCAGTTGGTTATTCTGAAAACACCTCTTTGTTTAACTTATTATTACAAATCTTAGAACACTAGAGGCGAAAATTTATATCTGAATTAGTTGCAATATAAATGCATATACGTAAGCATTACAAATATTGCGTGAAAAAACATGATTTCTTGCAACCATTTGCTCGAAGAGCAAAGTAATATCCAGTTGACTAATTTGGAATATTTAATAATTTGAGCGTTTCTTTCAGGGCCTATAGTTGAGTTTTTATTTCTTGGCGCGTGGGGGCATATCTTCACGATGGATTCTCTTCCCAGTATTTTGCGTCGTTCTCAATGGTGCCGCTAGGAGTCGCATGATCGCGACTGTATCGAGCAGTCCTGGCGGTCATGCGACTTCTAGCGGACCGAACGAGAACGATGTGAAATACCGTGAGATATTCCATTGTGAAGATAAGCCCCCACTCGCCAAGAAATTAAAACCCAAGTATAGAGACCATTCTAAATACTACAATTTGTGAGATTAATCTACATGGATACGTGCGCGGTGTTGCTAACTTTTATTTTACGTAAAATTATAATTTAGCTAATGAATTTAATTATAATTATTGTTTGATTATCATTTACAATTGAAAATAATTTTGAACAAACTTTAATTTAATGTACGATAATTTGAGATTTACTTTTCAGCTATTTAGCCACTTTGGTTATGAAGTTGCAATCTAATAATAGGAACGTTGTGATACGGCGTGAAGTTAAGAGAATAATATCTCATAGTCGGTATTTCTACTCGTAAAAGAGTATTTCTTGTGAAAGAAGCTGGTATCGACACAGTTCAGTATAACAGTTGCGAAGCTATAATGGGAGGAGAATTCATCCGTTTGACACTAGCGCTCGTGGTGGCCAGCAAGAGGCGTCTGTCTTTAAGGCTATACGAGATAACAGAGGACTGCCTAGTAATTCATAATTTTTAATGCTTAAGGTTTTAGAACACTTTTAAAACAGCACGTAGCCATGTGCATAACATCTAACAACATTTGGCGCATACATAATAAAACACTCATTCGAAGTTTATTATAAAATCATCTCCTGTATTATTTCAGTAGTATATCATTGGGTTCCGGCTCTCACACGCAACTAATATTTATAAACGAGAGCTCTAAAGAAAGATAATTTCACGGAGACTTGACGAATTCCATTTTGACTTTAAAAATACGGATGATTTCTTTACAAAAACGCATCGAAATATTCATATTAAATGCAACCCGCATCACATGTCAACATCTATCGGCAAATAACTCATAAACAAAGCGCTTTAGAGCCTTAAAAAGTAAAATTTTGAGGCCAAAGGCCTCAAAGAAACGTTTTTTACGCCATAATCTACAAGATGAGACATTCTCCAATCCATTCAATTATTTTTTCGGTTCCATGCTTCAATACTATCAAGGCCACCTCAATATTTCAGTCCTTCCTGCTGGTAGCAATTTTTGTGGCGACACGCTTAAAAGGCTTAGATTCGACAATTTTTATTTACGCTTTCTGTTAATACCGTAGTTTGTGCAGCCTGACGAAGTTTATTTGCATAATCATTAATTCAAGATTTGCTCTCCAGCAACAACTAGAAGTGCTATTATAGATGCTTGATACCTATACCTATGAAGATTGTTTCTTATGCGTGTAGTGAAACTATTCAATTAACGTTTTTTTCATGGTCTATAAGTGCTGTGTACTTAATTGTGGAGGGATGTAGAGTTTGTTCATTGAAGAGTGAAGACTGTGTTTGTGTTTTACCTGTACCAATATTTTCGTTATCATTCGATGAAATTTTCAAGTCAACGGGTTCAGACACGTAGCTTTCTCAAAAGTAAAAAGCTAATGTTTGTGTGACTATCACGAAAAACTAAAACCCAACTGACAAAGAATATTGAATAATTATTTCAAATGTCTTTAAGTAAGTTTTGGGAATTATTCCAAGCAAATTCCCCATGATATTGAATAAATATTTATTGAAAATTTCTTTTGCACATTAATTGCATTGTTTTTTATTTTTATTTGTAATTGTGTTAGTACATTGCAAGTTACCTTTATAGATATTAAACAAATAAACACGTTTCGTTAACTACTTTCCCTCTTAGAATGAAAATAGAAGGATACGGATGAGTGTGGGGTCTAACATGCCAGAGTTCTCGCACGGGTACGCAGAGGTAGTGAGGGAAAACTTGTGCTATGGCACAACACAAAGAACAAACTTTTTAAATTAGCTAAAGTAAAATAGTTTGAAATAAATGTAAAACAAAAATAAAAACGCGCTAGCCTACAATACTACGTGAATCAATTAAAAAACAACTAAATTTAAAATTATAGAAAGAATAGTGCAAGTCACCCGACAACTGCCAACGATCGCAGTCCAAACGCACGATTTAAATGTAGGCGGTATCTGGAAGTATGTACACCAACGCCCAGCTGCAAACTCATATTGTAAATAAAACACTGTTTGATATGAAACTCAAGGTATCGGTTCATTAAGATATTAAAAATGCAAACATCGTTTGAGCAACATTCCCATGTACCAAGTGTGCTTACTAATGCCTACTAAATTGTTTCTAATGCTAACAAATGGTATTTAGTACTCAAAGGTGAAAACATTAGTTTGATTATTTTTTGGCTCGGAATTGTTTTTCTTGAGGTACGTAAGGACGCAGAAAATAATTCAATACTTTTTAGTAAACAAATAATTTTTCAGTTTTCTCACCTCAGCAAGCTGGCACCCTGACTCTCCAAAACCCAACCGGTTCTTCACAACAAATCAAGGAAAGTTAAATAATATTTCAATGAGTAGATCTGTTCTTGCCCGATACGGTATTTTCGCACTACTTTACTTGGCTTTCTCAAGAGTAAAAACCGTTTCTATTATTTGACTATCAAGGAAAACGAAAAGCTAACTCTCAAGGAAGATTGAAAAATTTCTTCAAATGTTGTTTTTAAAGAAGTATGAATTGTTCCAAGAACATCTCTCTATAATGTTGAATAAACTTTAATTGAAAATTTGTTTCAAACATCAATTGCATTGTTATTTTGTTTGATATTCTGTAAGTACATTAGTAGTTCCTCTCCTTTATGGAACGGATAGACAAATGGATAGGGAAAGGGTGGGATTTAACATGCGAGAGTTCTCGCACGGGTACGCTAGTACAAATGTATTACTCTCAGAGAGAGATGATAAAATCAACACTTACTGAGCAGAAAATAAACATCTCAGCATTTTCTCTATTAATCAAAGAAAACTGCACGAAAAACCTTATTGAGTTGGAGGTTCTACACCTAAAAGTTTCAATAATATTTTAAAATAATAGTAATAATATTAACATGATGATGATATAAGCCATTGAATCTCTAATAGGGCAGGGGCCTCCTGTCAGAACACACGGGTGGTTGTGATTATCTCTATAGGGGAATCAGTCCTTAAGTGATTTTTTAATATGATAATAAATTAAAATGATAAAATAGCATAAATCAAGATTTACATTGTATTTATTAGCTGACATAGAATTTTTCTTAACATCCTAAATTATTTAACCGACTAAAGTACAAAAAAACATTCACTAATCAATATAGAAGGTAAACAAGAAAACGGAATCTGTTTATTGCATTGCGCTTTGAAATAATATTCACAAACAATTTTGTTAATGCTTTGTTTGTTGGTGCTTCTTTAGAAAATCTAAAGAAGGATACATTTGGCGAATTCTTTTGATAGTTGCTACAATTTATAGTACTACAGGCATATCCGTATGTTGTTGGCATTTTTAATCATTCGTAAATATATGCAGGACGCAAACGTGATCAATCACAATTTAACATTAGCAAGTGTGCTAAGAGCGTAAAATAAATAATTTTTATTCGATTCAACTCATTGCATCATAATTGTGTTGCTATCACATACCATCAAGTAAACCCCGTGTTAACAGCATGCAAATATATATGCCGCGCCTCAAAGAACTGGTGCTCCCTCTTGCTCGCCACTAGGAGCGCTGAGGTCGCGGCGGACGAAAAAAATTATAGGGAGCTTCGTAACTGTTATATTAAACTGTGGTATCGATCAGTCAGCTGACCCAGGCCACTTCCGATTCTTATTAGCTTTTTGAATGGCGACGACATATGCACATGTCTTTTCATTTCCTTTTCTACCACCTCGCTCTGGCGGCGAATTTGTGAACTACTCAGTTGCACAGTTCGACGGCTCAGGTCCAGGCAGGTTCTGCATTTCCGTTCGCTTTCTGCCATGATGAGAATTTGGGCTACGTGTGTTTTGTAGGATCATTAACAGTTTTTAGCTACCAGTTACTTCACGTTTAGGAAAGAAATTGAATGGTACTTTGTTGAATCGCATTGTGTGAAGCGTGTGGCTACTCGCAGATGAGTGCCAAATTGCACAAATTCGAAACGAAAATCAGCCATTGAAACGCGCCAATTTGGGTTTCCGAGAAGCATGAAAAAGTCAGTTACATTTAGCGTATCACGTTTTTATTCATGAGGTTTGATGATTAAAAAACGGTGCTTCGACAGAAAAACGGATTTTCGACAGAAAAACTCTTATTATAGGTCCCTGGTAACGAAAAAATGGATAAGTCCAGTTGCTAAATTAAGGGGAAAATCTCCTAACACATGGTGCAGACAGAAACCCTGTTTTGTGGGTTCTAGATACCAAAAACCCAATTGAAAGCAAAACGTCTGCCGGTCCATCTACCTGCCTGTGAAAAACGCTAGCGACTAAACTGCTCAGGCGATTTTCTCCAAAATTGATACTCCCCGATCAGGGGCGTGCGGTGACCTATTCCTATGAGTAAATAGCTATGGGCTTTGTAAATAGCAAGGGTGCGACGTGGCGTGTTTGAGGAGACAAAACGAAAATTCATTTAGTTACTGTATATAAATATTTAATTATATCAAAAATGACATTATTATTATTATTATTATTATTATTATTATTATTATTATTATTATTATTATTATTATTATTATTATTATTGCTTATTCTGAAAGAATGCGAGTCCCCAGCATACGCGCACACAATTTTCTACGAACTACCAGTCACTAACAGTCGATGGCATTTGAACGATCCACATGTCGAAAAAATGTTTCTCGTATCTGTCGGGACGTGATAAACGCTGAATTGAAACACTATCCTTTGTGCTGATACGGCAAAGCTCACTCGTCGGAACCGAGTCGAGGAAGCGGCCTCCGCAACGGTTGTGCCCTCCGTCCCATGACATTGTGTCTGATGTGTGAAAGAACTTTTAGGAGATTATATGGTGCGGAATGGCTAGGGGGAGTCTGAAATTATTCATTACACTGTTTTCACATATTTCCACTTTGAAATTATCCGATAGTAATAAGTTTTAAATCTTGTTTAATATTTTGTATTATTTTTTTTAACATTCTACTTTGTAAAAAGTCAAAGAAGCTTGAAACACTAGGAGACAAGTGTCCCCTCTTCCCCCTTAAGCCTATGCTGTCAGGGGACAAAACGAAAAGTATCACAGATGAAGCAACCGAGAACAAAGGTGGTACTGTATTACGATATCCTGCATACCACTCGCAATTGAGCCGCAATAAAATGGCAACTGAAGACGTACATACGCTGTTATAACATTTGAAGTAAAGCATAAGGAACAACAAATATTTATAATTACATCATATCTACTGGATAAATAATGTTGAAAGTAAACAAGTAATCTTACCTAATTTACTTGAAAATAAACTCCATTCTCCTCTCTTGTGTGGCAAATTCTGCTGCTCCATCATATGCCTGAGCAACCAATTTGTCGCCGAATTTTTTACTATTTCTTCCACGTGATTAAATAATCCATTTCCAGATCTATCCGCGCTTACGTCCACAAACGATCTAAATTCTCCTGAATTTTAACAGTTTTTCCTGAACATATCTAAGAGAAGTAGCTAATTGTGATTTGGTACTTACGTCGGATGTTTCATCTAAAATAACCGCAACGTGCTGGTTGTTCAAATTGTTCTTCGCAACGTTGTTCAGATTGTTATAGACTTCTTTGTTCCATTTATTATGATCATGGGAAAACAGTAAACATGGCCAGCAAAATAATTTATTAAGTTTTCTACTACCTGTTTACCAATTAGTGAGATCATACTTTTTAGTATTAAAATAGCGAAAATATTTTCTTTGTACAAACATCTGAAGTCAGGAAGTTCCGGAACAGGCCTCCCTACTCGAATAACCCCACTTTTCTCCACAAAAGTACAACTGAACGGATTTTTTAAAATATCCTCAATTATACATTTATTTTCTGCCGTAGCTCAGTGCCTTACCGCTTAAGCACAAAAGGCAGCACACGGGAAGAACGCACACAGAAATAATACGCACAGATGAAAAAAATCACGAGTTTGTATTATCACTTACAACATCAGATTCACTAGGCGGCGCTTACCACTGTGTATAAGCTCATTTCAGAGCCACCCTGGGTGGTGCTGTAGGCGGCGGGCCTGGGTGGCTGCGCTTACCAGAGGGCTACATACAGAGCGTTCAGTCATGTGACCGATTTTTTTGACAGCTTCTATAACAAATGAGCGTCGCCGAAAACCGCATTGCTCCCCGAAAAGTATTCTTCCGCCGCTCAGCTGAGTCGGAGCGTCAGCTGGCTGGATTTTGTAATTGAATGTATTTTCACGTTGTGAACGTTAGAAATAGTTTTCACAAGAGATTTATAGTATTCCACTATCATTAGGGACGACAAATTATACGAGTTGAGACAAATAATTTCGGAATGCTGTTGATAATATCTGTGACTGAGTGAATTAAGGCTTCTGACAGGAGAACGACGACGAATACTGCTGAACCCATACGTAGGCCTTGTGGAAACTGTCGGAATTCTGTTGGTACTTTTGGATCTTGCATGTTCAGAACTTTGCAATTAATGTAGTGCTGCATAATGTTCTGCAATTAGAATAATTGATGTTTATAATTTCTATTGATTGATCGTTATGATTAATGATCAATTTAATGTGTGAAAGCCAGAACAGTGACATTTTATAAATTCTGAGAAAACTGTTGTCTTTCATTCAATATCACTGTAAAATCGTGTTACTTTGTTTCAGTATTAAAACCTAGGCATTTTAATTGTTTATTAAATTACGAATCAACAGTGGCACTGAAATATAGCCTATTGTAAAAGTGGTTTTCTCAGAATTTATAAAATCTCACTTATACTGTGCTGTATTTCACCCATTCAATTATTGATCATTGACATACTGATTTGTTAAGTTAATTGTGAAATTATGGTAACAATACTTAAATACTGTAAATCATTTGTTCAACAGTTCACGACAGGTGAAGCAAAGCTTCATTGAAATATTAGTTACATATGGTTTGTGTGTAACTAATACAAAACCTCCATTAATTGTTATTAAATATTTTATTAAATTTTGAGTTCTTCTAATTATCAACTTTGGAAAGTATTCAAACCATGTTGAAAGGTTTCTGTGAAGAAAAAGATTCAAGTTAATAAACATTTTCTGAGTACTGATTGGCAAAATACACGTAGTTAATCAAAAGATGAATAACTTTTGTGAATGAGTGAATTCAGTGAATTTCTTAAATATAAAACAAGCAGTCAGTTCTTAAAATTTAGATATTAGCTACATCATGGGTTAAAAAGTGCTATGAAATATGTACTTGTTATTAAAAGGATAGTACAGAATGTTAAATTATAAATTATCATTTATCCTAAATGTTTTTCCAATAAAAAAAGGGGGATTAAATGGGCCCGCACACTGTAAGTTTCTTCCTCAACTAATTTGTGTATAACAAGTCTATTAATAAAATTGAATTGAATTTCACTATGAAAATTTGACGAAATGAAAATTGAGAGGTTTCATACTTTCAATAACTTTATTATCTATAATAAATAAAAGTCATGTTGAACATGGGTGAAAAGATATCACAAAATCAAAGTTAAATAAAGGGAATTATTGTTTCATTTATATGTGTTGTGATTTCTTTGAAGGATACAACTGTTGCACAAACACCTTTGAAGTTTAATAAATTTTATTCACTTTGATGATTTTAAATGAAAATTTATAAAATTGAAATTACTTCCCTATGTACTTTTAGAACATGTCCTGAAAGTCCATGACCTAATATTAATTAGCTCAAAACCCCATCCGCCACATTTGCTACAATGAGTAAAATGTTGTATTTTGAAATCAAAATTATACATTGAAAATTTTAAAAATGAACAAAATTCATATTGTAACATCTTATATAACAGCATTTGATTGGTTATCAAGCCTGACCTAACTGCATAATTTGATAACTTTTAATCTCATCTCTCTCACATCTCCCACTTTAATCTCTCTCTGTTAAGATGTCGTATGATACTTACTTCATAAGTAAGCATTAAACTCCTTAAAAGATAAAACTTTTCTTTTAATTAAATCTGCATTTCTATTTTTTTTATTCAAAGGAATAATATTTTTCTATTACCTGAATTAATTTTTGGTTTATATGGTGTTGACAATATATTTTCAATGCACATTCATACTCATCAAAAATTTACTTCAAAAAATTGAAAAAGTTTCTTTTAATAAAAAAGAATTAGAATTTCTTTTAATTGCTTTTTTTTACAAAGGTAGTTAACATCAGCAGATTTAATGAAGTGACTACTTATATCTTCTATTTATTTATTTATTTGTCAAAAAAACAGTAAAAAACTGTATATGATGTGTGGGGAAAGAAATTTATCTGCACACATTTTCTTGAGGGCCAGAATTTTATTTAAAAAAAACAACGAAAAAGTGAATTTAGAAAATAATTATTTTAGAAAAATAAAGATATTTGAAAAATGTTTTTTCTCGAGTTATAGAAAATCAATTTCAACTGTAAATGAACTACAAGCAAAAGGAGTGCTCAACAAAACGTGCGCACAGTGAAGCTACATTTACGTCCAGAAGCAAAACAAGGGGCCATCTCAGCATTTGCTCAATGGATCAGGGAAACTGGACAAAAACCTGATCGAGATGGGGTGTGAAGAGAGAAGAAGTGTACATCTCTATATTGCAATTAGTGGGAATACACATAATAATGAAAATATTCATACATACATGAAGAAAGATTCAGTAATTGCAAGAAACAACTAAATTCAAAGACTAGTCATATTGCAAAAAATAATAAAAAAACATTTCTATAGGTTCTGTACCAGTTAATGTTTAGCAAAAAAATCTGAAATTAAGTTTAGAAAAAATTAGAAACATAAATTAAGAGAAAAATTGAATTATCCAGTTATGGTCCAGTTACCACTTACTATATTATTACTCTAACTTCCATCACCAACAAACCATTACAGTATCACATGCTCTCTAACTACACAATATTTATTTTCAGAGAGATATTGAGAGAACATTCACATACACAGATATAAACATATGGCAAATTTGATAAAGATAAAAATATTAGCTAAAAACCAACTGGTACCACAGTCCCCACCCCTCAATCAAAAATATTCAAAAGTTTTCTCTAGTTCTAATGCTCCACATTACATTATTTTCTCAACCGCCTATATGTACAATGAAGTCACTATTAGTAACTATTTGAAATCCATCTGGTAGTTTTTATCTGCATGTTGAAAGAAAGTTGTTATCATTAAAGATCTGAAGCATAAAAATGTACCTACATATATCTAATTTCATAAATGTTTTTGAAAATTAAATTCTGATGTAACAGTTATTAAAGCATTTCTATGAATCCTGATAGTATATAGTTCTTTAGAAACTTGTAAAAGTACAAATAAGAATAATGATAATAATAGTGAAAAATACATTTCAATAAGCCAAGATCAGCATAATAATAATATACATTCACGATTTCACATGGAATATAATCACTCACTTGCCCTAGTTGGAATAATATAAATTTACAACTTGCAACTCTGCACCTATGAAGAATAACAAACGTCAAATATTTTTCAATCCACTTTCATGGGCAGCCATATTCCCACAAATAAGAAACATCAGTGGATCCTGGAATGGGAACACCGGGGGGATCTTTGTCATAAGAGTCATCCTGAAAATTTATTATGACTGGAATCTGGGAAGCCTTCTTACTTATTTCTAGTCTACACTCTTCTTCTATATTCTTTGCAGTATGTGCCATATAATTATCCCAAATACAGAAGTGTTAAATGTGAACCATATGTTATATTAGTAACATTTCTGGAAAATATTCTAAGGAAATATTTGTATATTAATTCACTTTCTTCTCCACAGTAGTCAGTTCTATTGCTTCCTTTCTTTTTCTTGTTGCTTTGTAATTGAAAGTGGTATCATGATGCCACTGATAATATCTTTTGCACTGGCTCCATACCAATTCGATAGAATTATAGTGACAATTAGGGGGACGGGAAGACAGAACTCAGTGACCAGCTTTCTCTATAATTTCATCTTCCCCATATCAACCAATACGATTTATCAAATAGTAAGAATATTGACAAACATTGTATCAAAATAAATACAAAAAGTAAAATTGTATTCTATGATTTAATTCAGCAAAATTTGTTTATTTCAGTGAAAAACTTTATATGAACATCAGCCTCAGAAGCTTTCACACATTCTATTAGCAAACTTTAAGTTCTAATTAAAATTGTATTACTGATTTTACTATAAGATCATTGAACGTTATTGAATTTAATACAGGTTGTACTCCACTCTTTATAGTGATGTAAATAATGTTGAAACTACTTTTGTGACTGAATTGTATTGTAGCAATACCTGTTTTTTTATCAGTTATTTAAAAAAAGATTAAATGAATTTCATATATGAGTGTTTTTTACATTCTTAAAAGAAATATTGTTGAAAAATAGCACTCACCAGCACAGAATGAATTGCTACTCTGTCCATTACATAAATCCATGTTTCTTACAATCAAAGTAGAAATCTTTTCATGTTTGAAACATCTGTGCTGTCAGAGTTGCTCAATAGTCATTTATTTCTTTTGACTTTGAGAGAATAATAATTCTGTACTTTTGATGAAACCACCTGTATGTAAGAATATATATTTTCCCTTCGTCTAAACTTTTGCTCAAGCAGCACTCTCTACTCTTATCTGGTCATGGCTGAGAGGCAAAAACTAAAAGGTAGATTATTAAAGATAATATATAAAATGATATATCAAAATAAAACAGTATTA
This sequence comes from Acheta domesticus, assembly GCA_031308135.1. Classification (NCBI taxonomy): domain Eukaryota; kingdom Metazoa; phylum Arthropoda; class Insecta; order Orthoptera; family Gryllidae; genus Acheta; species Acheta domesticus. The sequence goes on from JAHLJT010009355.1 coordinate 41,786,447, forward strand.
AACCACAATGTAGGTGCTTCAAGCCAGACAAGCATTATTCATGATCATTACACCTGCTGATCTAATTCCAATTTCACAAATTTAAACATACTTCAGTACATGCAAATCATGCACTTATTTGTCCCATTTCATATCTTTCATTTGTAAACAATTTAGTAGATGCTTCGCTTGCCTTTCGAATATAACCATGTCACGAAACAGACAAAAGGCCCGCCAAATATACAAAAGTCCTGCTAGTTGAACTTCTCATTTCTGTAGGAAAATCTCCACATATTAACTAAATACACCATACAGAAAATATTAACTTTTATCTTGAACATAGTTTCAACGTATATATTCACTATAACAAAATATTTATCCGCGAACATTTTCCTTTGGAGGAAAGACAATACAATAGATGGTTTCACGGCGCTAAGACAAGTTAGCCAACGTTAGTGAAATAAAAGCGAATAATTTCTGTGTGTTAATCACCGACCACGCCCCCTGGCACGATCTCTATGGTATGGCAACAATGGCTGTCAAAAAAATCGGTCACATGACTGAACGCTCTGTACAACCAAATGGAGCTTCCTAAAAGTCAAGAGCGCATGCGCGAACTCCCTAATGCATTTAGATGGAGAACATTGCAATGCTCACTTCGGGCCGGGTGGCGGCGCTTAATTATACTACCTCCGTCTCTTTCACCCGCTTTCCGTCTCCGTCTGCATCAGCGTTGTATGCTCGATGTAGGGCCACGCTCTGGCCGGGCGCCTTCGCAAGGCAGTGTACCCTTCCTCGAAAGAAATTTAAACTCCTAGTTGAGTTCTCATCGTGGTGAAAGTCGCTATTTCACACTATAATAATTACATTTAACGGATTTTTTTCAGGGCAAGCGCAGCTTACCTAGCTTACCTGGAATGCACGCCACTGTCCCCGATCGATCTGGATGATGTCGTGGCTACTGGGATTTGAAACCGATATTTTAATTTTCAAAATTTCTATTAGATTCAAAATTTTCTCAAAAACGGCTCCAATTTTTCCATTCAATTTCTTGAAAGAACAGAGTAAAATACACTTATTAAAGTGGCATAGGTCCGATTTTCACGGTTAACTCATATTTTGAAAGTTGCAAAAGTTTGAATTTTATTCTGCGTCTTCCTCCAACTAGAAAATTGCAGATAGAGATTTTTCCTTCAAATAAAACTTGTTCTTCGTAGTGAGTTCTTTCTATAAAGACATGTACATTTTTTTTTAAATTTTAGCATTTGTCGCGCAATATTGAGTGCAATATTCGTAATTTTTAAAAATTACAAACACAAGATGTTCTCAAAAACGGCACCAAATTTTTTCTTTTAACTTCTGATAGGAATAGTGATAAATGTACTCTATTGGATGGCAGTAAACGACATTTTGCTCTATTTTTTTCAAAAATTGCAAACATGTAATTTTTTTGACTGGCCTCTCACGTTGTTAATATTTACATTAGCACTACATAATTACATAATTAGAAAGATTACATAATTTCAAGTAAAGTTTCTCGAGAACAACCGTTTTCTGTGAAAGCTAGATCAAAACTACGCATTTTCAGAAACGCTCAAACGTCATTCTCTCATGAATGGTCCCACATTTTTCCTTCAAATCTTTCGAACTGATAGTGCTAATTTCACTCTTTAGTATGACGCAAATTCATTTTGTTTTGTTTTTTATGCTTTTAAAAAAATACAGAAATGTAATTTTTTGAAAGGTTTCTCAAATCTTACTAGCAATTTGTAAACATTATTATATTTGTGACTGAAAGTATTTCAAATGACTTCTAATGAGGTTCTTTGAAAACCCAAAACTTTTATGTGAAAAAGAACTTCAAATTTCGCATTTTCAGTAGCGCTTAAACGCCATTTTCTTAAAAACGGTTACAAATTTTTAAAAGAAAATTGCCATTTAGGACGAGATTTTTGTGTTCTTTAATATTCTAAAATTAATATTACGGGTGTACCATTAGGAAACCGAAAACTTAAGATTATGTCAAAAATGTACTTTGGCGGCAATAGATCGCAGCTGGTTTTGTCAATAATATGTATTTGTCAAAAATACATCTTCAAATAAGGTCATACTTAATGTTTTGAAAATACGAGTAGTTTTACTATAATTTCATGTCAAACATAATAGCCCGCTGCAAAGTTACTGCGTTTTAGACAGCCGGATGCGTCGTAAATTAGAATTTGCAATTACGTATATTATTTCTTTGTTTGTTTTTACATTCGACCTTTCGTTATTCATTTACGCATGAAAAGAAATATAACACTTATTCTGGACGTTACTGGTAGATGCTGTGTTTGACCACTTACTAAACGTTTCAAGGTAATATTTCGTATGTTCAGGTAGGCCAAGAACACTAATCTGTACAGAAGGTCTTAGACTATATTGCTCCATAGACATAGCATGGTAGCGTGAAGCGCCTCTGAGCCACGCGGCCCGGACGAAAATACTGAGTGTGAAGCACCTTCGATTCACACGGCTCACTAATACATTTCAAGTGTGAATCATACATGATGCCCACGGCGGTCAACGAGTTAATCTTTTAGAAATTATTTGTTTGAAATATGTGGAATAAAAATTGCTAGCTCTCTAAGGGAGTATCGGCAATGCAGAGAATGCAACAATAGAATTCCGTTCCGCTGTCGCGAATGTTTGTGACTTAGGTGTCATTGTTGTGACTTGATGTAGATGTATGGTATCAGGTTTCTTTTTCTAATAGAAATTTGCAAAACTTTTGTATTATATTTTTATGCAGTTGTAAAATTCACATAGCTGCGAAGGAATCAGTGAGTTGTTTGCATCTTGGTTGAATTGGACGTTTTCAAATAATAGCTAAGATGTTAATAGCGCAGAAAGTGCAATATTTCAATCCTAAGTAGCTGTTTCCAATAACACGGGAAAGTATGTGCTGTTATAGCACCACTATTATGAATTACAGGTATGTGAGCAAAATTAATACATTTGTTTTATATGCAGATAATGGCTAAAAGGGTGGGAACCAGCTCTAGCCAAATCCTCGTGGAAGCATTGGTAAGTCTATATGCAAAGAGCATTTTCTGGAACAGTATGTAACTGTGAATCAGAGACCATTGATAATGCTGATCCAATACAATTTTCTGAACCACGAAATCCTCCTTGCGAGAAAGCGTTCCAGCAGAAATAAGCTATTTTCTTCTATGTGCATTCAGATATTTCAATAGTGCGTCGTAAAGTGATTTTCTAATGTTTATTTTTAATTTCAGATACCCGAATTGAAAGAATTGCACCACGAATTTCAGTAAATGTTGTTAATGGTACCAGTTATTTTCAATAGAAATAAGAATTGATTTGATCAGAGAACAGTTACTGGCACTATATCGTTGTAATCAAATAGTAAATCATTTGACTGAAGTGTATCAAACCAGCAGTTCTTTCTTTGCAGAGTCTTCTGTAGAAGTATCACACTGTTCTCTTGTCGGTCTGCAGTAAATGTGCCCTATACATTTACTGACAATATTTGTGGTGCTTCCCTTGAAGGTGCATTTACATAATTAAGCTATAAATTGTGAAATTTCTTTTTACTTTCCCGTATACGTACTGTGATACCTTCATCAACTGTGATAATTTCTAAGTAATTAGCTTAATTATTTAATCTCACCCCCCATGTTGGGCTGCCAATGAGATGATTTTTTCTTTTTTTCAGTAATATCTTATTAATTTATGCAGCATTAATTGGAAACGTGAACGTGGTACATGTGGGTGGCTAGCTCAACACCATGTCCACTGGATGCTCCTGAAAAATAATAATACTTACTCTCTGCATTTGCCGTGGGCTGAAAATACAGCTCTACGAGGACTCGGTCGATGGATACTTACTTATACTTACGCTTTGGTTACCAATAATACAAGGGAATAATTTTGAGAATACCTAATTTCTATTTAATGAAACGAAAATTTATATATGCACGTAACGACATGTGTGGTACGTCTCTTTTTATTATTAGAAATTTTTGATTAATCTCTTTCATGACCTTTTATGCATTATCATATTATCTAAACTTGACAATTAATTTCCCCACTTGGCAGTTGAATACCAGTTCAGCTTCACAGCACCATATTTTCTTCTGGATTCCGATGTCCGCTTCAATCCACATTTTGTTAATTAGCTAGTCTCAGAAAACTTCCGACGATCCCGATACTACCAAAAATCCCGATATTACTAAAATTTAACTATATAATTCTTACACCGAGTTCCAATCTCAAATTAATCATCAAAGATGACGATTACAGTTCGTACATCTCGATTCTATCACGCGCCAGTCTCAAGAAACTATAAATTCAGAGTACACAATCCTACATCCGATCGCTACCAGATCCTGACACGAAGTGTTGTAAAATTCCAAAATGTTCTACCTCGTTATTTTTTTTAATGTCTCTTGTTTTTATTCTTGTCACGTAGTCCTTCTCGTGTTTTAATCTCTATGTTATTGCTAATCAAATCAATAAATGACCGATCTCTTCTCTTTAACAATGTTCCTATTTCTTTATGTTATTTTTCGTGATAATTAATGAATAAAACAATTTTTCTCCATTCTTCAATTACATATATATAATTTTTTCATATTTCTACGTATTATTTTTCACTCCAAATTACGTACTAAAGTGCACGAAAATTGAGGGCTTTTCCGATGCACTTCAGTACGTATATATACGGAGTAATATAGTACGTAGTATAGGGAAAAGTATGTAATTCTGCGAAAAATCGATTTTGAGATTTCAACGGCAATATTGTGGCGGCATGTAGCAGCGCCTTAAGAAATCCATAACAAAAGCTTGTTTTTTGTACTCTCTGGCGCGCGCACGTGCGCCCAACCGCGCCCCAACCCTCTGACGCCCCCTTCGCTGCAGTGGTGCCATCCCTCTGACCCCCCTTCGCCTGCTTTGGGAGAAATTTACAACCACTCGCCGGCAAAGACCGCGACGGGCCTTTTTTTCGCAGTGAATACACCCTTTGTGTTCCACCCCCGCCCTTCTCTAGGCGAGTCTCCGCGCCAGCGCGTTTCTCGCCGCCACGCTCTTCGCGCTAATTCAAGTAAGTTCCAACCCTTTGCCATGCAATAATTGCTCCCAGGAGATGTCACCCTCCGACGGATGCAGCTGCGTTTCGGTAGACAGAGATAGCCAGATAGAGAGGAACCGATGGAAATTTACCAAGAAATCATGAACCACGATTCGTCAAATTATTTCTGCGACGCAGTAAGGTCCGACGAATGACAATTTTCCCACAGTAGGTCAGCAAGACCCCAAGACGACTTAGGAGGGGGGATATCCGGAGAGGGACGGATTCCCAAAATCTTGAAGTGAAAATAAAACACTGGTGAAGTAGTCGCGAGCGAGTAAACACGAGAGCAGCGGCCGCGGGAGAAAACACTTGTGAAGTAGGCGCGAGAGGAGACACTTAAGAGTTAGTTGCGAGAGAGCGCTTCATGCCTGGTCGTGGAAGCCGTGAACCAGTTTTTTGTTCGAGTATTCGATGTAATAGTAACTCGTTGCCTAATTCGAGCGTACAGAGCCGCGAATACCATGATCCAGCTTCCGGTCCGCGCCCGCAATTAAATGCTCCCGCATCGCGCGTCCGAGTCGTGGTGAGGAGCGACTCCCGACGCGTAACAACGCCTTGGTGACGAGGTGGAGAGACCTTCGCGACCTTGTGGTACCCAGCGGCCACAGGAAGGCGTCCGCCCCCCCCGTTCAACATTGTAGCTCATCGCAGGCCAACGCTCGTCGAAGACGCCGTGGCCATCGTCCGCGTCGGGCCCACCCCGGCCCGCGCCTGCACAATAGATAAGACTTACCACACGCCCGCACTTTGGGGCGTCCCGCCTCGAGACGAGGCGGAGAACAATACCGACAGTTCTCGAGTGTTTTGTTTTTCTCTGTTTTTTTCTTTTTGTTAGAGTTAAGCTGGTGCCGCGCAATGGCATATTTTTTATTGTAACATAGTTGTCTTTAATTAATTTTTTCTCTTATCTTACTTACCGAGCTCACTAGGTAGGGTGCAATCCCACCTCATGGGATTTTTTATGTAACTTCGCCGGCCATAGGTCGGGAATAAATGTCTAATTTTTGTTTTATTGCCCAATTAAGGCTAATTATTTTCAATGTAGTTTGTTGCCCCTGCACCTAAGTTCCCCCCACCACGCGAGGAGCCGCGGTCATGCTCTACCGACCCGCTGACGTTGCAATTCGGCTTTCCCAACGTGGGGCCGGATGACGTTGCAATATATGTTTTGACGTCCCGTGATACCGAAAAAACTGGTTCTTTTCAAAACGTCCGTCCGACAGTCTGCGAACAACACTAGCGCATAAACCATAAGTATGATTTCTTCCAAAATGAATATTCCCCGGTCGATCTGGTTCTACTCGATGCGCCGCGATTTTGAGAAACATTCTTCAAAATTTGGAGGTATTTGGCCCTCCGGACATTTTCAAAATTTTCTCAAAAACGGCTCAAAATTTTTACTTGGACTTTCTAGTACGAATAGAGTAAAATATACTTATTAAAGTAGCGTAGGTGCGATTTTCACGGTTAACTCTGAAAATTGCAAACATTTGCCTTTTTTCGGCATCTTCCCACAACTATAAAATTGAAGATAAAGATTTTTCCTTCAAATAAAATTTGTTCTCCATAGTGAGTTCTATCATTAAGTTCAGGTACATTTCTTTTGAAAATTTTCATAGTTTTTCATAGCAATAGTTTTCAGGCAATGTTGCGTGCAAAATGTGCAATTCTAAAAAATTACAAAACCATATTTTCTGAAAAACGGCTCCAAATTTTTTCTTTTAACTTTTGGCAGGAATAGTGATAAACTCTATAAGATGACATAAACGTCATATTCCTATATTCTTTTGCTTTTTTTTAAATTACAAAACTGTATTTTTTTGACTTGTTTCTCCCGTCGGTAATATTTACTTTAGCGCCGAATTGTTCACATTCTTATATTTATGAGTACGTGAGCTTTAAATAACGTCACGCAAAGTTTCTCGAGAACTTAAGTGTTTTCTGTGAAAACTAGTTCAAAATTCCGCATTTTCAGAAACGCTTAGACGCCATTTTCTCAAAAATGCTGCAAATTTTTTCTTCAAACTTGTGGAACGGATAGTGCTAAATACACTCTAATATAAAGTAAATTTATATCAGAAATTTATAAACAATATTGTATTTGTATGTTCAAGTTCTTAAAATGACTTCAGTTGAAGTGTATCGAAAAATGAAAAATATTTTGTGAGAAAGAGCTTCAAATTTCGCATTTTTGTAATGCTTAAACGCCATTTTCTTAAAAATGGATCCAAATTTTTCAAACAAATTTGCCACATATGACAAGGTTTTACTGTTCTTTAATATTCTAAAATTAATATTTCCGTTCTACCATTCGGAAACCGAAAAATTAAGAAAATGTCAAACATTCTTACTGTGTAGCACTAACTTTTAACTTTCCAGCATACGTGCGTATACAGAGTAATATACTTAGTATATCGAAAGTTATGTAATGCTGGGGAAAATCGATTTCGAGATTTTAACGGAAATACACGTTTTGGGATCCCCTGATACCGAAAAAGTAGTTTTTTTTTTCAATACATCCGTCCGTCCGTCTGTCCGTCCGTCCGTCTGTGAACAACACTAGCGCCTAAATCTTACAAACGATTTATTCCAAAATGGTTATTTCCCGGTCGATCTGCGTCCATTCGAGGCGTCGCGATTTCGAAAAACTTTCTTCAAAATTTGGGGGTACTTTACATAAAGCCCACCTGACATTTTTTAAATTTTCTCAAAAACGGCTCAAACTTTTTTCTTTAAATTTCTTGTAAGAATAGAGTAAAATACATGTATTATGGGGCCCATTTTCACGGTTAATTCTGAATTTTCGAACATTGCCAAAGTTCGAAATTTTTTCGGCGTCTTCCTAGAACTACAAAATTGAAGATAGAGATTTTTCCTTCAAATAAAATTGTTTGTCCAAAGTTAGTCCTTTCATTAAAGTCATGTACATTTTTTTGAAAATTTTACTACGTTTTGCGCAATATTGCATGCTATATTTGAAATTTTAAAAAAATACAAAAACAAGATTTTCTCAAACACGGCCCCAAATTTTTTTAAACTTTTGGTAAAGATAGTGCTGAGTGTGCTCTATACAATGACATTAATGCCATATTACTCTATTCTTTTTGTTAAAAAATTGCAAAAATTTAGTTTTTTTTAACTTGTCTCTCACTTTTGATTTGTTCACATTATTATATTGAGTACATGTGTTTTAAATAATGTCAAATAAAGTTTCTCGAAAATTGAATTGTTTTCTGTGAAAAGTAGCTCAAAATGTGCATTTTCAGAAGCGCTGAAACGCCATTTTGTTAAAAATGGTTTCAAACTTTTTAACGGATAGTGATAACTGCACTCTTTAATATGACGTAAAGTTAATTTTGGGGTATTTTTTTGTTTTTTCAAAGATTACAAAAATGTAATTTTTTTGAAAGATCTCTCATACGGTTAAAATGTAAATTTCCAGCAATTTGTAAACACTATTGTATTTGTGAGTGTATGTGCTTCAAATGACTTCAAATGAAGTTTTTCCAAAACTCAAAACTTTTCTGTAAAAAAGAGCTTCAAATTTCGCATTTACAGTAGCGCTTAAACACCATTTTCTTGAAACGGCTCCAAATTTTCCAACGAAAATTGTCATTTAGGGTAAGGTTTAATTTATTTTTATATTCTTAAAATAATAGTTTTGTTCTACTATTGGAAAACAGAAAACTTAAGAAAATGTGGAAAAAATGTAGTTTGGGCCACGATAGGTGGCAGCTGTCCCAAAAGTTAGCAGAAACCTAATACGGTAAAGTCTTTGCCATTCTGTAGCACCACTAGTTTAAATTTCAGATCCTTTTGAACAGGTAGTAGATCATACTGAAAATGTAAGTTTTTTGTATGGGGTGTGAAATAGAAGCTGCTAGCAAACAGAAACAAGCTATTGAAACCATAGTGTATTGGTAATAATTTGTTCTTGATTATTACAAGTACTATTGTCTTTCAACATGCTGCTAAACCAAGTGACAGATGCATTTGCTAGCCGTGTTCGTTCCCTTACTTTATTATTAGTGGATATTCATCAAATTGGTATTGCAGGCGGATTGGTATGAAAAAAATATGAAAGGTTATTGCTGATAATTTGATTTTTTCAGTTAAAAAGCATGGAAATTATTCATAGGAGTGAAAATAATATTGATCTATTATTTTTAATGTTAAAAGTATATCCCAATAACATGTTACCATGGAGTGATCATTTTATTTTTAAAATTGTTTTCTTTGAGGAGTCAGAGCTTAAGAGAGAAAATTTTAAAGAATTATTGTCATGTGCACTGAATGATTTTCTTCTTTCTCAACAAAATTTTTGCAGATACCTCTTCTAACAGTAAGCTGACACTTCGTAACGGTATAAATAATGAGAGTATTAATTTCAGTGTGTACTTTGTCATTCGATTCAGATCCATTGTATAGACCATTTTTCCCATACCTGTTTTCGGAAAGTTCTAATTAAATTAAACTTGATTTGAGGATTAAATAAAAAGATAGTCATTTTCACAAATTTGGAATGCCTGTTTTGCTATTACACTTTATTTGGAAATTATGAAAACAAATATTTTGACTGAATTTTTCAGAGTCTATTTTAGGCAGTTTTTGGATTTATTTAGTGCTTAATATCTGTTCTCTAATAATTTTTATTTTGTTAACATTAATATAAGTTGCATATGTAATGTGCAATTATTCTGGCAATAATTATTTCTCATGACAAACTTCGTCTTTATTCAATTTTTAGCCTACAAGTATGCGCTTTGTTCATCCTCATGCCAATTACATTCTGAACGTGAGTGCTAATCGCTGTTATATTCTGAATTGTCATGGGTAACAAGTGCAAAGTTTGATTCCATAGCTCCATAGTTAGTAGAACATCCGTCTAGTTATCCCCAGGCTCGGATCCTGGTGCAATAAAATATTTGCATTTGACAGTCGATTTTTAGGATTAAATTGTGGTACTTAAGCATAGTTGGACCTGTGTTATATTCCACTCTTTGTAAATCATTGTTTTAAAAGTGAATGTACTTTCATACTGGATCCCTATATTGAACAGCCAGGTCCTGAACTATGTGAGGAAGGCCCCTTACTGTGCATATATAAACAAATCAAATGTTTATTAACTAACAAAAACATTTTTAGGCAGCAACTAGTAAAATCTGTTCTTTCAAGACATGCATTGTGTGCTAAAAGTAAGACAATGCTCAAATGTTCAGGTAAATGAATGTAACAAAGAAAACAAAATTATTTCGTCTGATTGCATCAGACACTACTGACCTTAATGTATCATTAAGTGATATCACTCTCCCACTTTAGAAGTGACACAACTCAAAATTCACCAATTTTCAGAAGGAAAAATAAAATCTTTTATAATTGAAGCGCCTCTCGTGGTTTAATGAATGCACAGACATTTCATTCAGCATTTGCCAAGTGAGCCTAGCACTAATCTGAGACGTTGACTGATTTAGGTTCATTAACCTCATTTGCAGGGGGGGAGACAAGTTGTGTCAATTCAAAACTGATCCTTCTTAAATAGGATTTAGAGTTGTGACACTTAAAGATTCTGTGTTGATCAACTTGAGAAATTCGGGTCCCAACAGAGAAGTTACAGTTACAGGGAAATGGTAGTAATTTAAATCACCTCAGTAGCCACCAGGTTCATATAATGATTTTGAATTTTCCTCATAATTATTAAATATTTTATTCTTCTTTCTCAGTTCTGTAACACATTTATTTGCCTTATATATTCTCAATTTGTCCGTCGCTTCAAATGTAGCTGTATTGCAGCTTGCACTAACACCTAAATCTTCTAAATCATTTTGTTTTCCCATGCATCCCTCATTAAAATTAATTAAAGCATCCATCACTTCCAATTTTAATGTTATAAACCTCACAAACATCTTTTGGAATTCTGTTCCAAATTAAATTATTAAAGGGTTCATTTACATTTTGAGTCTTTCCCAGCAAACACCTTTTTAACAGTGCAGGTTTAGATTGAACAGGCCTATAGATTGTTTTGGCTCTATAAATTGCCTCCATTACCTCATTAGGAAGGCCATGATGTTTATAATGTTGGGTATCTTATTATACTTGCAGTAGGAAACTTTCAGACACACGAAATGCATGGGGGTCCATCCGTTGAAGCTTTATAAAGCTAAGTACACCATACGGCTTTCCTCATTGCTTCTAAATTGTCCGTGTTATTTCTAATTGCATTGCCATAATAGCCTGCAGTTTGTTTATTTCACCTCCTCTTAATCTATTCTTTTCACCCATTGGTTTCCCATCAGCAAGCTTCTTCCCCTTCATATCTTGCACAACACGTCTTAGTCTAGCACCCATTCTTTTGTGCACATGCCCAACACATTCAAGTTTATTGATTTCAATGTCACCATAGGATTTTGATTCACCAACAGCATTGTATCCTTTACTGTCCCCATCACCCAAATATTCAATGTACTGAACATCTCTCTTTTCCGTAGACCTATCAAAAATGTTTACAGCACCTTCCACCTCCATCCCACCTCAAGATGTAATTAACACCTGTAATTAATAGCACAATTCTTTTCATGTTTTTCACTGTCTTTAATTTGATTGCAACCATGGCAATATTTTGTCAGTATATCAACATCAAGCACTTTTCCAGTGTCCACACAAGTTGTTGTCACAACACCATTCCGACTTTTGTGACCTCTTCTTTGCCAGCTTCCGTCAACAGCAACAGCAATTGCTGTAGAGCCATCGCTCTCTTCTATAGCTTCTAACGCTGCTTGCTGGATGCTTCAGCACATTTTTCAACACTAGTTTATGTTGCTTTAATAGCATACTTAAATTTTGTAGCAAGGTTGAGCAGATTCATTGCTCCGCACAGCACTTTGCCTCCTTCTCGTCCCTTGCCAAAGCATTGTAAACCACACACAAAACGTAAATGAGCCTCAAAACCATTGCCAGTTTTCTTCGAAGTATCAAAACACAGATTTTTTTTGTGTCACAGACAATTACAAGAATGCAAGGCCAATCCCTTTCTCTTCTTCACGAGTTCACTAACACTCAAACAATTTTCACTATCACATTATTTACAATTTGTGAAACTGTTTACAGCAATTGATAGCATGTGTTAATCAATTAGCTGATATCCATTTTTCAAAATACCGTCCTTCACTTGCATTCCCTTACAGAAATATTTGTTCAAGCATTATCGAATGGAGAGTTTCCTCTCAGAAGAGCTGACTTGCCTTGTTTCGAATTGAACAACTGGAGTTGGCCTGGTAATATTGTCCTCCATATTTACATTTTTTTCTTTTTGTACTCATACTTTTGTACTTCTCTTAACCCGAACTTCTTAATTCTTGGCATACTCGCGGCACTACCAAATAAATACTTCACTTTACGATGCAAATCCGTTCACAAGTTAAACTCACAATTTCGCGCAAAACAAAACAAATAAACAAAACCAACTAGAAACAACGGAAGCTAAGTTCCATGGAGGAAATTAGCTTGAACGATATGTTTGTTGAATAAGAACGTTGTCAACGCTTGAAAACGTAAGTTCCTTTCTATATCTGAGCGCTTTCACAAATTCAACACACACAAACACTTAAATTGATGCAGGATAGAAGCCTCTGCGAAGAAGGGGCGCGGCCATCAACTGCTGACATTCAGAGAAATGCATAAAAAATCTCACTTTTGATCGGAATTCAGCAAAATAAAAACTAGCACCAAACTCCTAAATATACAGGGAATAAAAAGAAGTAAAAAACTGAAAATCGATAATTTGGCCTAAAATGGAACCTACTCCCATGAATCACTGGCTGCTATAAAAGTAACAATAATAATATTAATAATAATAATGTTAATAATAATAACAATAACAACAACTTCTTCCTAGGGAGTACACGACCTTGCAGTTGGTGATGGAGCTTGAGTACCCCCGATAGCCTCAGAGCCATGTCAGTGGTAGCCTACCTACCGGTAGGGCCTTCCTTGCTGAATAGGTTTAAGGTGAGAGGTCAGACGAAGAAGTACTCCATTTTGAGGAGAGTGGGAAGTAAATAGAGAGGGAAGGGACATGAACTCTTGTCGGCCCAGGAGAGAAACTAAGTGTCATACCAGGCCACTGATTAGAGTGGAGGCCCGAACCTCGCATTAGTCAGCGAAGGAGGCTGCCTTCAGCAGTCAGTGAAAATCCCGTAGGGTTTAGTAATGCCGACTAGCGATCGGAGGGACCCCTTGCTGGGCCCTGCAGAGGGATGTCCCGAGGTCACTGTGGGTCGCAGTAACGGATGGCAAAAAACAACCCAAAGATTAAGTGGGATCTGTGAACTCAAACTTACTCCCTGCGAATCTTCGCTTAAAACCAATTAAGAAAATGGATAGAACAAGAAATGTAATAAATCTTATAGTGCCATGCTCTATCAATGTCCCATACCTGCTCAGAAACCGAGCTAATGTCACCTTGTCGACATCTGGCCATCCCACGGATATTAGTCCCAGGGACCCAGAGCCGGCAGTAGCTCGAAGCCATCGTCAGAGATGGACCGGGGATGAATTAAAGGAGGTGATGTGCTTTTATTATGCAAAAGCGAAAAATTGGTGGCTCATAAATAGAAGTTTTCAAGGTATGGAGAGAGCAGAACCCAGATATAAGACCTACCCTAGACTCAAAGAAGCTTGCCAGTCAACAACGATACATACTCAGCAGTGGAAAATTCACAGCAGAACAACTTCCTGACATTCAGAGAAATACGGAGTATGTTCTTCGCTCGAACTACCCACATGATGAAAATGTAAAAGTTGAAAACGATGATCCCGTTGAAGGTTCATCTCATTCCAATGAAACACACGTCAGTAGTGAAAATTCATCTGGCAATGAATTACACGATAAAGACATGATACGAAATCTTCTTCGACGTCTCCTTTGCGAGATAGAGTTCCTCTACTTCCATTTGAATTTCGTGCACCGTAGAGGAGTAAATATGAAAATGCCAAAGCTAAGAGAGAGGTAGAGACAGCGAATTCTGCCTTAATTGAGGTGGTACAGACCCCAGGTAAAGATCTAGATATTACTGAAATCAATCACATCGTGTATGAAACTGGATATCTGATCTCTCAGATGATTTTGGAGCCAGCCAAGAACACCGACGGCTGACAGCAAATCAGAGTAAACAGACCCGTACCACCATCGACGTAGAGAATTCTTAAGCGGATAGCCGAGACTCGGCGTGAAATATCACTCTTAGTTGAGGCATTTTCTAAATCAACGCACACCACTAAAGTTCAACAAAGATATTCAATGTTGAACAAAAATACCAAATTGAAAATGACACCAGCAGGCTAATGGTAGTTGAAAAGCTTAAAGAGAAAATTCCAGCATGGGCTCAACGAATTAAACGATACCAACGTAGAATTGATTTCCGTGTACAGAACCGGTTGTTTAAAACAGACGCGAAGAGATTGTATCGCAATCTGACTCAAAAACCGAATAGCAACGCCGTCACTCCTTCAAAATATTATGTCGAAGCATTTTGGAGAAGAATCTGGGAGGGGAGCAGATCCCACAACAAAGACGCATCTTTGCTTCAATCTGAAATTGATGCTGCCGATGAACTTGTGGAAATAGTGGATGATGTTGACGAATTCTCGGAAGAGGACATCTCACAAGCAATTAACAACATGGGAAACTGGAAATCCCCCGGGATTGATAAGATCCTGATTTATTGGATTAAGAAATATATAGCAATACATTCTTATCTACCAAGGGCTGTTAATAAAATTTTAGAAAACCCAGAGCAACTAAGGGAATGGCTCACACGCGGCATCACGTATTTGCCACCCAAAGCGGTAGACAGCTCTTTGGCGAAAAACTACAGGCCAATAACTTGTCTGCCAGTACTGTACAAAGTTATAAATGCAGCCATAGCTGACAAAATGTACTAGCCTAGAGAAGAATCAGCTGATGCCTGCTGAACAAAAAGGATGTCGTAAAGGCTCTTATGGCTCTAAGGAAATCTTGCTACTGTATAAAGTCATCTTGAATGATGTAAAGAACGAAAACGTAATTTGAGCAGGGCTTCGATTGACTACCAAAAGGCCTTTGATAGTGTAACACACGATTGGATTTTGAAGATCCTAGAGATCTATCGATTTCATCCTAGACTTACTGAATTTTGAAAGGCTACTTATGAAGTCGTGGAGTACTACTAATACACAGCGGAAAAGAAGCGGTAGAAACCAGAAGTATTTAGATTAACAAGGGTATTTTTCAAGGGGATTCACTATCCCCTCTGCTGTTTTGCATTAGTTTGATCCCACTATCTACTATGACGTATATCTGAAAGTAAAATGTGGATGAGGGAAGAGAATTCCTGAACTATGTATTTGATTGTTGATGAAAAATATTTCATGTTCGTCAATTCGGGTAACATAAATTCAATGATTTATAGACAAATTAAAATAATAAAACTTAATCCATTCTGAAGCGTTTGTAATTTGGTCTTGTGCTTGTCTTTTAACATTCAACTTTCATTGTACTTTTCAACGTTCTAGTTATATTTTGCATTTCAATGAAACATTCCCAAAATTCCCAGACGTTTAAGTTTCAAAAATAGATTACAAAGCAAGACAATATCAAATACACCTCTAATATAGAATGTTCGTATTTGTATAAATAAAACATCGTGAACCCTTGTCAGTATTAATGATAAAAAAAAAATATGTGCGGCGAGTCTCAGGCTCTAAGCCTTGCTCTTCCGCCTAACCACTTTAATGAATTTACAATTTCAAAGATTACAGTTGAGGCGTTCGTACGTAAGTGACGTTCGAACGCAAGTCAGTTTGTAAGTAACTGAGATTTCACGTCAGAAAGAACAAAATTCAATTTGAGAGTACCAACTAAATGAAATGATGTTTATTCTTGAAATTCTGCAAAATGGAAAGACATTTTTAGGAATATTCTTAAAATTAATATAAAGAAAGAGATATTACTTACCCCACTTAGAATCAATAATTCTAATTTTACCCGGAATGTCCGTTGTCCTTATTTATACCCAAAATGTGAATGATGAACAAAAGAGGAGGTATATTTTACATTTATGTCTGGGATGAAATACACACTTCAAAGCTCATGCACCTGTGTAGTAGGGACCATCCCGGCATACGCCTAAAGCGATTGAGTAAACCCCAAAAAAACTCAGTCAAGATGGCGGCTTAAGGCCGAACATTGAGAAACAAGAAATATCAAAGTTGAGAGTGAAAAATAAAAGGAAAAGGGAAGAAAAAGAACAGATGGAGATGGACATGAGGAGAAAAGGCAGAGATGATAATGAAAAGGATACGAGAAGATCAAAAGGAAACATATCACTTTTATAACTTTATAACTTTTAACGCATATTATAACTTTTCAATTACATAACAGATAATAGATAAGGCCTGATACAATATATGTAATCTCTAAACAAAAACATGTAAAATTACCCCCAATAATCATTTGATAAACGAAATTACGAAAGGAATCTTGCGGTATACAAGCAGAAAGTGTCAGTAAAATAATGATGTGACAGTACTGACTTCCTTTGTAACAATAATAGCAATAAAGAATAATAAAAGATACATCCATCATGATTAGAGAAAGATCTATATATTATTGTATTACTTCAAATTTTCTTTTTTTACATAAATAAATCTGTTACACGTAGTGAAAATATGAGGGTTCCTAAAAAATATGGCTGTCACAGAATATTACTTTTATAACTAAACTGGTGGCGCTACAGTAGCACATTGATGACAGTTACGTATCGTTTAATACACTATTTCACCTTCAATTCTATCAACCCCTTTTTTCTCCACGAAACGTAAAGTTGTGTGCTAATGAAAAACTTGATCGCTCTGCTCGATTCTAAGACCTGTTCTCAATGCAAGGATTTGAGTCCGCGATAGGTGTTTGCGTCTGGACTGCTGATGTTGGCTTTGAAGTCCTTGGCGAGGTCCTTGTGGGCCGCCTCCAATGCGGGCGTTGACCAGCGCCGCTGTCTGGCGCTTGCTGGGCAGCGTGTAATGGTCGGCGCCCTCCACGTAGTGCACACGCACCGGGCGCTCGCAGATCTACGCATCAAACAAATGTTTTCTGCAGTTTTGTTGATCAAAATGACTTTAGGTCAGCGTTATATTCGTTAATTCCGTTGACAAAGTTTCTTGGACTGCAGACATTACAAATTTATTCTAGAACGATAATAGTTTTCTTCAGAGTTAATTTTATTACATAAAAATTATATTCGTGAACTCTACAAATATTTCATTTGTAATTATTTTCATTTGTGCAATTTTCGTAAACAATAATGATACAAATATGTTTCTGTATGATTTGCAATTGAAAGGCTTCAAATGGTAAAAAGATAAGTCTCATCCCTAAATGTTAAATACTTGATTTTTCTGAAAATGTGGCTTACAGTACAAATTTTGTTCATATTTATGAAGGACTTGGGGCAATCAGACTTCGACTAATATCGACATATTAAATGGCAAATAGTATATACGTACGCGTTATTACCATGAATTCCAAGGATTTGTAATAATTTTTTCATTATTTGAGAAATAAAATTTCCTATTCAAATATTTTGATTGTTTATTATTCAATGAACGTAACTTAATACAAGAACACTAAAGAAAGTAAGACTTAAAATATAATAACTAATATTCGATATAGATTGCTTCGTAATGCTTCTGGATAAACTCAACATTTTCCTTTTCATGCCTCAACGGTTACCATTTCAAATTAAGTACCTATCATTTGAGTAAGATAAGTTGTTATGGAGCTCCTGAAAACTTTCAAATTAAAGGAAACCAAACAGCAATAATTTTTCTGGTTTAATTTCTAAATATAATGAATGGAATTTATTCTTCATTAGGTGTTGCAAGTGCACCCACCTGCATCCCGCTGGCTACGTCTATGCTTGTTGGTATATATTTATTTCATTGTGCATCGTCGAAGGAAGTAGCATGTCCCAGCAGTGAATGACAGAGGGACCAAAAGCATAAGCGGTGTAGAGAATTTGGATTCTCCCTTTCCCTTCATACATTTGCCACTTACGTCAATCCTTGGTCTCGCTTCCACGAACTGTTCTGGTTCTGCCGGAGGCTTTCTACAGCATGAAATGGGGTCAGCTCACCGCCCGACCCTGAGGGTGTGAGGACTAATGAGGAATAAAGTTTCGCGCGGTTCGTGGCCCGTTCTTTTAAACATTCTACTCAGGAAGTTGTTAACACATTTGTGGAGCAGACTATAGACAATTTCTCACCCAGCTGGGCGTTCCTTGTGTAAGCCAGCAGCTTCCCTCCCAGTTTAGGGGCTCCATGGCGTTTGCAGTGGATTATAGGGACCAAAGTATGAATTTCGGGCGTCTTACTGAAAATAAATAAATTTCATTTTTCAGCTGGCTGCCCCAATCCCTTCTGGCATAGTGACGCTTGCATACATAAAAGACAGGATGTGCCTTTGTCTATAAAAGCCACAAATAGACAGACCACTAGGTTGAGCAGGAAGGGGGCGTATCCAAGATGGGTTTTGGCTGAGCCAGGAAGACGAAAGGGCGCGGAGGCCAGAGGGCGGCAAGACACGTCACAGTGATCGGTTGTATAAATCACAGACGGCGCCTACCAACCTCTGAGGGTGGGAGGTCACGTGGGGCACCCACGTCACTTTAAACTACGCAGTGGGAGTAGATCATGTGACCGAGTCTATTTAAGGTGAGGTAAGGGCATATTAGCCAGGATACATTTGTGGCACGGAGCCGAGTGGTATCTTCATTAAGTGCTCACGCACTGCGCTCCAGGGCGAGCGGCCGGACGTGTCCGGGGGAGACGTCAGTCTCACCTTTAGCGACGCGGTCAAGCGTTCGCTGTACCTTGCGGTCAAGCAAGGGCGAGTGGGGGACTCGCAAGGCAGTCGCGGGTGGCGGCTAAGATAAGCTGTTCTTAGGAGGGTTCCGTAAAGCACGAATAAAGTAAATGAAATTGTGCAACATTGTATATATTTCTTTAGTTACAAATAAACTTGTTTTATTACGAATCCTTCGTGTCTGTGTCAGAGTAATTAAACGACGCCACACCCTCACAGAGTTCGTCTGCGCCTCGCCAGGGAAAGAGAAAGCAAGCTATTGCGTTCTCTTCCGCCACAGCCTCCGTCGTCGCAGCGCGGTGTGAACGGCCTGTCGTCGGCGTGGCGTGGCGTGGCATGGCGGGGCGGGGCGGGGCGGAGCGTGGTAGATCGAGCCGGGGCGGAGGGGGTGGGCGGAGTGGCGCGGGGCGGAGCGAGGCGAAGCGGGGCGGGGCGGAGCGAGGCGGAGCAGGGCGGGGTAGGACGCGGCATGGCGGGAGCATGGGCCCTTACTCAACCATGGTGGACAAAGCCCAGTCCTTTGCCTGCCGCTGAAATGTTCTGGCATTTCGTCGTGAGGAGAGGCTCTGCTTAGAAATGACTAAACAATTGACAATAATTCTTTGTAAATATTTCTACCCCTTTGCTACCAGCCTTCCGATGGTGGAGTGGATAATTAGAGTTTTGTACTGTAAACAGTGAGTTTAAATTAATTTGCTATGTGCTATCATGGAGGTTCTAATTATTCTTTGTAAACGTGTAGAAAAAATAATATCAGTTTTCGTTTTGTGGCTCGGCCAATGACGTAAGGTGATAACTAAACGTAAAGGTGATATTTGTTCTTATTGGAAATATTGTTCCTACGCTTCTTTTCGAATGTTTTAAAAACTGTTCAAGTTCACCCTTTCCTCGACAGAAGTCCCTTTGACATGATCGGAGGAAAACTATCTACAGAGCAGCTGCCCATTAGAATTCGTCTCCAAGCACTGGCGGGAAAAGAATAGCCCAGCTACTGTGTGAATGTTGAGCTATTCTTTTCTCACACTAACTCAAAGCAAATGAACCTTCTTCAACACACAGTCGGCACCAGAAAAAACACTTTGGCTGTGAGCTTGTCAGAGAGGCCTCAACGCCGCGAGCGCAAGTGCAGAGGCGAGAGTCCTCACCTGCGACAGCCCGCCGTCCTCGGGGACGAGGCCGGGCGGGAGGGCGGAGGTGGCCGGCCGGATGAGCGTGACGGAGGCCTGCAGGCGTGGCCGCTCCTTGGGCCAGCGGAAGCGCCACGCCGAGATGAGGCGGCTGTAGAGGGCGTTCAGCGCCACCATCTTGTACTCCAAGCTGTGCCCGGTGTCCAGGGTATGTTCCGCAAAGGAACGCAGGCGGGCGTCCCAACACTCCTTCGCCAAGAGATCTTCTCGCAGTTTCTGAGCAAAAATGACCATGGTTCAGAGTAGGATTTTTCATTCGAATATCCGCACACATTGCCTTCATTATCCTGAACTTACTTACCTTCTTTTCCACTAATTAGACCCTCAGAGAACATTTAAAATGAACAGAAATCAATGCTTGTTTTAATTGAAACAAATAAACTGAAAGCAAATGTAATTTCGCCTATTCTGAAATTACAGTTAATTATGTTTGGGACAAGCGCAATTGCGGTTGGAAGACAAAGGAAATATTTAAAATTCTTGGATTTATAAAACAATAACATCTGTAGATATCGTCTCAGTTACCGTAAACTTCTGGCGGGTTTCCACTTGGTAGTTTTAATTTGTATCCGTGGCGTTCGCACAAGCTCATGTACTACTTCTATATCCCAATCGTTTCATAATTTCTTCATCTGTCAAGCCACTGTATGTGTAAATGAGGAACAGGATCCCTCCACCCAGAACAATGGTATGAGTTCCAAGATGGGGAGAAGGATTTTTTACCATTGACAAATATCCGATATGCATCGGAAAGAGCAGAGATTGTCGCATCTCAGAGGAGCGGGCGGTCCTGCGAGAGGCCCTGGTAGGTCTTGAGTGCGCCAGGACTTGACTGGACGAAAGAGGGCGGGGCAGAACTGAAAACTTTGGCCAGACTAAAGAGAATACGAAACTAGGTAGTTCGAGAAAGTCTGTATCGTTCCGTAGCACTTCCAAATGTCAATGAAATTGGTTCTTCAAAATTAAATCTTGTAATAATAAATACGTAAAATTCTGAAGTTTTTGAAAATCACAAATACAAATGTTTAATTTTGTTTTTAAAAGTCGGGAAAAGGTTGTTTGAATTCTAAAAGTGATGGTGTAAGGATAACGAGAATGTCGTGCTAAACCTAAGTATCTTAGTTCGAATTTTTGCGTGGGCAAATGTTTTGCTGGTTGGAAACACTTTTGCGAGTATAAGTAGTTTTATATTATGTAGTCCTTACAAATAATGCAAGAAAGGACGTGAAATGGCATAATTTCACGTCCTTGTTAATTTTAAAAAGTATTGATTTGTATTCAGCATTGTAATTAATACTTGACTAACACACCTGAAGAATTTAAGCTGTGTTAGAAAGCTTCTTTACTTGCCATATTTGTTACTAGAGGGCAAGCAAAAATGCCAAATGTGTTTTCTGAGTAATATTACTTCGTCAGGAAAATATTAAATTTGTACCACATTATGCTATGTGAACAAACCTTCACTTCCGTTGGAGACATTGCAGGTGCCATTGTTTGCAAGACGTGAGTCAACAGCTCTAACTGCAGGACTTCCTCTTCCACTGATTCCTTTTCAGATGCTTCTTCCTTATTGGAAACTGCTTTCTGCCAAAACAAAATTAATGTGAACGGTCTACTTTGATTTTACGTAATTAGATAGTAAAAGTAAGTGAACAACAAAACAAAATTATTCAAAAGGTGGAATAATATCAAAAAAGATGGGTGAATAAAAACCAAAATAATATATAAAATCTCATTTAAGTGTTGCCTAAGAAACAAATATTTCGATGAATAAGATGAATACTGCGGGCGTAATTTAACTTTTTGATTACCATCGACCTTATCATTACATCAGTTCAACTTTGCAAAAAATGACAGAAATGATGATGCGAGAATTCTAATTTTACATTCCCATAAACGTACATTTAAAAGAGGTAATACATAGTACAAGATAAAGTATTGTAATGCTCCGGAAAATCTATTTCGAGATCTAATTCAAATAAATGTTTTGGGACTCTCTGTTACCGAAAAAGACTTTTTTTAAAAAGTCTGTCCGCCCATTTGTTCGTCCGTCCGTTCGTATGATTGATTGATTGTCCGTCCGTCCACTCACCTCTTTCTCCTCGTCCTGCTTGTGTGCGTCGCTGCTCGCGAGCAGCGCGGCCACCATAGCGCGCAGGAGGTCGGGCGCGGAGTCGAGCAGCACGAGGCGGCCCATGCCCTCTGCGCCGACGCCCTCCGCCTCCAGGCGCGCGGCCGCCTCCAGCGCCAGCAGCCCTCCGTACGAGTAGCCCAGCAGCACGTAGCCGTTGCACGTGGCGTCCCCCGCCGCCCCGCGCAGCTGCTCTTTCACGTGCTACGCAGCGAGCATGGGCATGATAGGCAGCGTGCATGTTGAAGCACCAAGAAGAAAGGGAATACAGAATTATTCCGTTCTGATCTAAAGCAAATAACGCGTCCTCTAACAAGTGATAGTTAAAAACTGAAATTACGGAAAATGCAAGTTAGTAATGTCTCTGCAATCGAATTGATATAAAATTTAAACTTTTAATTGTGAAATACTAATTTATTACTTTAATTACAAAAATTAGTCAAAGATCAA
This sequence comes from Acheta domesticus, assembly GCA_031308135.1. Classification (NCBI taxonomy): domain Eukaryota; kingdom Metazoa; phylum Arthropoda; class Insecta; order Orthoptera; family Gryllidae; genus Acheta; species Acheta domesticus. The sequence continues at coordinate 41,809,225 of JAHLJT010009355.1, forward strand.
AAAATAAATATTCAGTCGGTTTAGATGAATTTCAAGATTGTTTGTTAACGTCTTGTACGCCTGCTATTATATACACCCAGTAATTCATGTATTTATGTATCATTATGCACCGAAACTTTTCCAGATATTTTTTAACAGCTAAGATTAAGCCGCAGTTCAAAAAAGGCAACAAAATGAAATTAAAAAATTTCGGCCAATTTTTCTTTTAATACTTTTGAAAAAACTGACAAAGGGACTTTTTCATGTACAAATAGAAACCTTTCTCAGCAATCATGACGGGTTTTCAGATTGCCAACATGGATTTCGAAAATCAAAAACTAGTTATATTTTCATTTTTAAAGATGTCTCATCCACGGATTAAAACCAAGCACCTAATGGACTATTTTTAAATCTTTCAAAAGCATTTCACGTCATTGATAATAACATTTACTTTCAAAATTACCTTTATATGGAATGAAATATAATCAATAGTAAAAGCAGCACAAGGGCATCATGGGATTTGTTCATAGAGCGGAACATGATGTCCATGACAGGCAAGAAATAACATTCTAACAAACTAAACAGAAAAGAGAGAGATACTGTGAACCTTAACATAATACCAACATCGGGCTGGATAAAACACTACAAAGAACTGTGGTACAATACAGAAATTGTGGAAATGGCTGATAAGGTTTAATCACTAGGGGGTAGGTTATATTGAATTTAATGAATGAAAGAGCGCCCTTGAAAAATTGAAAAATCTGAAAGATCTTCAGGTTTGGATAAAATAAATTCTGAAATAATAAAATATGGAGATTTACTTTTAGAATTCAGAATGAATTCAACATGCACTGGAAAAATTATGAAATACCAGATGAATGTAACATAGGAAAATCATTTCTATATTTAAGAAAGGAAAAAGGGGAAATATGTCCAAATACAGAGGTCTCTGTATTCTGAATTCAGCTTTCAAACTTTACAGTAAAATAGTCAACGAAAGGTTTCGAAATATCTCAATTTTAACAGAAGAACATACAGGCTTGCGCAAGGGAAGATCATAAACAGACGATCTGATTGCTTTAAAACAGATGAAACAAAAAAGGAGAGAATTTGAATTCGAAACACACCTAGCCTCTGTAGACTTTGAGGAAGCATTTGATAGAATCCATAGAGATAAGCTGTGGCATATATTGAAAAAAAGAATATTCCCTAAACATTTGAACCAGGACTCAAAAAGTCGGTGTAATAACACCAGAATTAGACTTGAGGCAGGCAAAGTATTGACACCTGAAATACAGATAAATCAAGGATTGAAACAAGGATATAGTATGTCACCAACTCTATTCAACATCTATATAGACGATATTATTAGAGAATGGAAGAGAGACCGAAAACCACCAGGAAAGAAAATCGGATACATTAACACCTTGCTTTTCGCTGATGATCAAATAATCATACAAGACAGTGAGGATAAATCGCAAATGGTACTACATAGGCTCAACGAAATAAGCCTACCCTACAACCTGAAAATATTCTTAACAAAAACGAAAAAATCGCCTCTTCAGGTGTGTATATATATATATATATATATATATATATATATAACAAATATGCGGCACAATTAGAAGAACTTTAAAAAAAGAAAACAAAAGAAACACACTTAAAAGTTTACAAGGTAATGGAAGTCCTCACTTTACTATATGGAGCGGAGTCCTGGACGGTCAGGAACAAAGATCTTAAACAGTTAGAAACCTAAAAAATGAAATTTCTTAGCTCGGTTAAAGGCTGCACCAGAGAAAACAAAATCCGAAATGATGCAATCAGGTATGAACTAAGAATGCAATCAATAACCGAAATGGACGATCCACCATAAAACTAGTGGTGCCTACAGAATGGCACAGACTTTCCCGTATTAGCTTTCCTTTGGTCCTATTTCCTTTGCTCTCGGCTAGTTATTCGCACGTGCCATATTATCTTGCAAGCTGCCATCTATCGACTCCCAAAGTACATTTTTTGGCATTTTATTAACTTTTCGGTTTCATATAATAGAACCAAAATATTATTTTTAGAATTTTAAAGAACAGTAAAATCTCGTTCTAAACGGCAATTTGCTTTGAAAAATTTGGAGCCGTTTTTAAGAAAATGGCGTTTAAGCTCTACTGTAAATGTGAAATTTGAAGCTGTTTTTCACAGAAAATGTTTGAGTTTTCGAAAAACATCATTAAAAGTTATTTGAAGTACATCAACTCACAAATAGAATAGTGTTTACAATTTGCTGGAAATAATTCATATTAACGGTATGAGAGATCTTTCAAACGAATTACATTTGTTTAATATTTGAAAAAAAACTGCACAAAATGAACTTTATGTCATATTAAAGAGTGCAATTAGCACTATTCGTTCGAAAAGTTTGAAGAAAACAGTCGGAGTCATGTGTGAGAAAATTGGGTTGGAGCGTTTCTGAAAATGCGGAATTTTGAGCTAGTTTTCATATAAAACGGTTAAGTTTCCGACAAACTTTAATTGACATTTAAGGTACACATACTCATAAATATAAGAAGGTGAAAAAATCACCGTTTATGTAAATATTAATGACGTGAGAGAAGTCAAAAATATTAAATTTTTGCATAGTGGCCACAGAAAAAGTTTAAAGTAGGTTGTGTAAGGCTTTTCAGGAATTATCAGGTTGAGGATTAAGCTTTCGTGTATTTTTCAGGAAACACTTTTTGAGAATATTGCTGAAGTATTTATCAGGTCACCTACCAGATGAATTTCCATTCTAAATTGTGGAATTATCTGATAAAAATTACCTGCGACGCTTTAAATGGAAACACTCCAGAAAGATTATATTTCCGACCGAAAACCAAAACTAAAATAAACTTTGAATTGAAGGTCACGAGTCGGTCATGAAGCCTTCTGAAGAGAAGTCACTTCTAAAAGCCATTAATGACACAAGATTTAAGAGCACATGGAAATGAGGCTTCCGAGTTATATGTATACTCTTACCTGAAACAGGCTGTCTACCATTTGTGGTACTTCAGGCTTCAGTTCTCGGAATGGCAACTGCAGTGCGACGGATTTAATGGAGATCCTGCGAGCTAATGCTTCCAATGGCACTGCCACGCCCTCCACTCCGGGGAACATGATCGCTTGTGTGTCGCGAATCGCCACGTCGTTAGTCACATTGGAAGCCAAAGGCACTACGACGTTGCTGGCAGTAAGCTCATCAGCCAACGCCTTGACCAGTTGTCCCAGAGCGTTCTTCGCGAGACTTTCCCTCATATCCACATGTGAGGGCTGCGGACGAGTCGATCTGATGCTGGGGCGGTGATCGCTGCTTGAGCACCTGCGGGCGTGGAGGCCACCGGCGCCGCCCGCGCCTTCTTCTCCTTGGCCTCCTTCGCGCGCTGGTACTCGCGCAGGCGGCCGAAGGTGAGCGCGCGCACGTCCTGCGGGCCTCAGCAGGATGTCGAAGTCGCGCGCCAGCGTCTGCTGGATCTCCACCGCCATCATGGAGTCCATGCCCAGCTCGGCCAGCGTCGATTCCAAGCTGAGTTGCTTGAGGTCGCGGAAGCCCAGCATGGTGGCCATGGTGGTGACCAGATCGTCCTCGCCCGCGCCCGCGCGCTTCTCCGCCACCACCATGGACGCCACGACGGCGTGCGTCTGCGCCAGGAAGCCGTCCAGCACCTCGAGGCACGAGGTGAGGCGCTGCTGCAGCGTGCCGCCGATCTCCAGCACGCGGTCGTCGTCGCGCATGTCGGCCACCAGCCCCACGTCGCCCACGGCGCCCCACTGCACCGCCGTCGCCGGCAGCCCCGCCGCCCGCCGCGCGCGCGCCACGCGCTCCATCACCGCGTTCGCCAGCCCGTAGTTGGTCTGGCCCGCGTTGCCGCGCCCGCACGACACGCTCGAGAACAGCACGAAGTGGCGCAGGCGCGGGCACAGGCGGCGCGACGCCGCGTCCTGCTGCACCGCCGCCGTCGCCTTGCAGCGGAACGATTTGGCGAACGCCGCCGCCGTCTGGTTCTCCAAGAGCGCGTCGCGCAGCACCACGGCCAGGTTGAAGATGGCGGCGACGGGCGCGACGGAGCCCGCGGCGCGCAGCAGCGCCTCTGCGCCGCGGCGCGTGGAGGCATCGTCGGTGCGCACGAGCGCGCGCACGCCCTTGGCGCGCCACTGCTGCAGGCGGCGCGCCTGGTAGCCCGTGGTGACGCCGCGCCGCGACACCAGCACCAGGTGGCGCGCGCCGCGCTGCACCATCCAGTGCGCCAGCTCGAGCCCCAGGCCGCCCAGCCCGCCTGCGCACACGGCATGCGTCGCACGAGCGCCCCTGCCCGCCTAACGCCCCGCCCCGCCTCTCCCGCCCCCGCCCCTGCACTCACCCACGAGGACGTAGGAGGCGTCCGGCTGGCAGTAGAAGCGCGGGCGCGCGGGCAGCGTGAGGGGCTTGGAGAGGGCGTGGCCCCGCTCCTCCTCGCCCTCCCGCACGCGGATCACCACCTTCCCGATGTGCTTGCCCGCCGCCATGTGCCTGCAAGGGTACACAGTCACGTCACTCGAGCATCAAAACTAATAAGAGGGTTAATGCCGAATTCGTACGAAAATCTTACAACACGTTTTTTATCCCTCGCTATATGTGTGTCAACGTTGTTACGAAGTAATTAGTAACGTTACATTTGTAAACGAATTGTGCTCTCAGAGTTAAAGTGCGAGTGGATATAACTGTAAGACTTTGAATTTTCTATCGTTGATACTTTTTCCTGATAATTATCTGAATAAAGAATTCTACGTTGTACAGTCGAACAATCAAATGTATAATTTCTAGCTGTAGTAGTTCGACATTATTCCTACTGAAGATGTTGTGGCGGCGAGCCGTGCCTCCCCCTCCCCTTCACCACCTGTGGCGGTGGCTTTCTGGGCGGTGGCCGAGCCGCCAGCAGCCACGCAACTTATGGTGCACTTGTTACCTGGAGGCCGCTATTGAGATGGTGCTTGACCAACACCGCCTCTACACAAAGCCTCGGAACGAACTCGAAAGAGGCGGTTGACAGTCATGAAATTTAGGCCATCTCCGACCATCTTCGTTTTCACATTTCAGTCAGAACGTACAATGTGAATGCCACGTTGTGTTCTGAGTTACGCTCGATTGGTTATATTCTTTAAAGCTTTGTGTCAATTTTATTTAGACAAACATGCCTGTCGAAAAGTAGTGTGTCATTGGGTTGTGGTAATTACTTGTGTGGTTGAAATATTTATTTTCGGATTTTAGAAAGATCAATATTTAAGCAGGAAGTGTTTGCAAGAGATACAAGGATTTTCGGCCAACCTCCAGTTTTAAAATAATATTAATTGCTTTTGAAATTTCATTTAGTCTATCTCGTGGCTCAGAGCAAAGTCGCTCGCCTTTCGCCAATGAGGTCCGCGTTCTATTCGCGTCGATTCTCATGTGAAATTTGTTTCGACAAAACGACTTCGTCTGCTTCACAAGAACTAGTTCCATCTTTCTGAAGTGTCGTAAACCTTACCCCCTTCCTTATTCCTTCCCAATTCTGGCCGCTGGGTAGTGACGCAGGGACGTGAGGGTGTACGCGGAGATGCTGCCTAGCGGTCCTCTTGACAACTGACGATACGCGATAATATAATATAGCGCTATGTGGAGTAAAGAGAGCGCTAATAAATTAATGGAGGATTACTCCATGCTTAACGCCCAACCAAGGGCTTTTGTGAAGCGTTGCGCAAAAATGCAATAAATGTAAAAAAAATTTGTTGCATTATTGAAATATGTATTTCTTATGTTGTTTGCATGTATGTTTTGTAGAATTTATTAGAAAGGAATAAATCGACCCATCCAAGCACTATCTTTCAAAATGTAACCTACAAAACATATACTAAAATCTACATTATCATTTTATTAGCCCGTTTTTACTTTCCCGTATACGTACGTATACACGGAGTGATATACGTAGTATAGGGAAAGTTATGTAATGCTGCGCGAAAAAATGGCCAATTTTCGGCGGAAAAAAATTAATTGCCGGGCCGTGAAAACGAATATGTGAATAAAACCAGTTGCTAAATTAAGAAAAAAAATCCTCTATCTCGTGGTGTGGTCAAAATTCATGATTTGTTGCTTCTTCATACTTAAAAATCGATTGACGGCATTCCGTCCGTCTGTCCGTCTGTCCGTCTGTGGTCAACGCTAGCGCCTAAACCGTTCGGTCGATTTTCTTCAAAATTGAATATTCCCCAGTCGATCTGATTCTAGTCGAAGCTTTGCGATTTTGAAAAAGATTCTTTAAAATTTGGGGGTACTTTATATGAAGCCCCCCGGGGATTTTCAACATTTTCTCAAAAACGGCTCCAAATTTTTTCTTTAAATTTCTTGTATGAATAGAGGAAAATACACTTTTTAACATGGCATAGGTCTGATTTTCACGTACAGCTCTCGAATTTTCGAAAATTGTGAAAGTTTGAATTTTTTTCGGCGTCTTTCTCCAACTACAAAATTGAAGATAGAGATTTTTTCTTCAAATAAAATTTGTTCTGCATATTGAGTACTTATAATAAAGGTCATGTAAATGTTTTTCACAATTTTGGTAGTTTTCGTGCAATATTGCGTGCAATATGTGCAATTTTAAAAAATTACAAAAACAAAATTTTCTCAAAAACGGCTCCAATTTTTTTCTTTAAACTTTTGGTAGGGATAGTGGTAAATGTACTCTATCAATGACATAAAGCCATTTTGGTCTATCGGTTGGTTTTTTCAAAAATTACAAAAATATAAATTTTTTTACTTGTCTCTCACGTCGTTAATATTTACATTATCGGCGATTTTTTTACATTATTATATTTACGAGTATACATGCTTTAAATAATGTCAAGTAAAGTTTCTCGAAAACATCTACCGTTTTCTGTGAAAAGTAGCTCAAATTTCGGCATTTTCAGAAATGCTCAAACGTCATTTTCTCGTAATATGGCTGCAATTTTTTTCTTGAAACTTTTGTAACGGATAGTGCTAATTACACTCATTAGTATAGCGTGAAGTTTATTTTGAGTTTTTTTTGTTTTTTTTTTCAAAAATTATATAAATGTAAATTTTTTGAAAGATCTCTCACATCTTTAATATGCACATTATCCGCAATTTGTAAAGATGATTATATTTGTGAATGTAAGTGCTTCAAATAACTTCAAATAAAGTATTTTGAAAACTCAAAACTTTTCTGTGAAAATGAGCTTCAAATTTCGCATTTTTAGTAGTGCTAAAACGCCATTTTCTCTTAAACGGCACATAATTTTTAAAAGAAAATTGCCATTTACGGCTAGGTTTTTGTGTTCTTTAATACTTCTAAAATTAATGTTTCTGTTCTACCAATAGGAAACCGAAAAATTAAGAAAATGACAAAAAAATGTACTTTTGGCGATGATAGATGGTAGCTGGCAAGAAAGAGTATGTGGCAATTCCGAATAGCTAGCGAAGACCCAGGAAAATAGAAAACTAATACGGGAAAGTCTGTGCCATTCTGTAGCACCACTAGTTTTTAAATGCATTCATTTCATCCGACCAGATGATTAAAATTTTTGTCACTTAAATAAAATTAAATAATTACTAATTTTATGTCTATAATGCGTGAGCTGTTTTCATTTAATACCAAATTCTAACGTATTGCATTTGCCTCTGTGAGCGACTATTATTTCCATCCTGATGATTATTTGAGTTCTGAAATATTTCAACGAGGTAAATTGCAAGACGGTAACAGAAAAATTGTTTACCAAGGCACTATACGAACAACATTTCCAATGCGTCCAGTGTACTAGTTTTCTGCATGCTCATTTTCAGAAGACTCCAGAGAGCCAGAAGAAAATTTTCTTAATTGGAAGCTGCAACCGGTCCAAATGTGAACGTTGACTTGTTTTGAAAACATCAATTTTGGCGATCTAATAATTTCGAAACATTTCATTATCATTTAATAAAATAACTCTTTATTTCTATACTAATATTTAGTAAACATTTCACATTCAAGGGATTGAACATTTTTCATTTTACTATTAATTTATGAAGTGCTCTTATAATTTATATTAATTTGAAGTCTGTGCAAAAATGGCATATTCTTGAAACGTTTGGTAGAGTTTTTCTTCACTTATTACAGTTAATAAATTTGGATTTTGAATAACAAACACATTCATTTAATATTTTGTAATGTATTTCATTATTTTTAATTTGATTATGTGAATAAATAATAATGTGAGAAAAAGTTGGAGTTGAGTTTTCTATCCTTACAACCGTGTTACGTCTACTGAAGGTGTTTGAGATTTTCATAGTTGTTTGTAGAGAATCGGAAGTTTAAGGGGAAATTGTCTTGTTTCGACAGATTAACTGTGATTGATTGATTGATTTGTGATTCCGGGCGTGCCAACTACAGATGTCACTAGTCCCGTTAGTGTAGTGCGTGTTTTTTCCTCGGGAGGTGGTGGTGATCTTTTCCCCGCTGGATGGCGAGAACCGGCGCCGACCTACCGTCGACCAGCGGGGTTTCCCCTCAACCAGCTATCTCCCACAAGCCGGGCACCGCCCCAGCCGGGACAAGCTCTAAGCTCCCGACTGGTCTCCAAGCATGTGTGGTAATGTAGTGCATGTTAGTGTGTGTGTGTGTGTGTGTGTGTGTGTGTGTGTGTAAGGGGTGAGGTTAGAACAAGAGAGAGGAAGGAAAGATCGCACGCGGTCCGTGGCCCGTTTGTTAGGGTACTGCTCCGGCATTCGCCTGGTGTTGATCGGAGAAACCACGGAGAACTACCGATCAGAGCAGCCGGCCGCTAAAACTCTCCTCCAGACAGCGACTGAACTCGACCTAGCTGACAAGCTATTGTCGAAAATCCTGCCACGGTCGGGACTCGAACCTTGGACCTCCCGGTGAGAGGGACTGCAGTGACATCAGTTGAAGCACTGACCCATCTCTTCCAGTAGATTAACTGTGAACCTACATGTTTTACCTCAAATCAGAAGTAATGTGTGTGTTTGTCGTGTATGTTTGTCAATAGACGTGTTATTTGTTGAAGATTTACAAGTATGCATCAAAAATGTATTTACATTCTGTTTCTTCTGTTAGGAGAGCGATGTATTTTATAGCAAGCTAAACTTGTTTTAGTTTAATTACGGAAGGAAAATTTTGCTCACTGCTTAATAGGTTAGGTTTAATAATAATAATAATAAGAGACATTGGCATTATACTATTTTCCCTTTCATTGAACATGGAAAAAATTGCATGCAAACACCAATCTGACACAGGCAATCACAAATGCAGCAATCAGCCTAAATGTGATGACGTCATTGCCTTGATCCGAGACCACCTGTAGAGGCGGAGTTGGCTTGACCCTGCTTACTGAACTGTACTTTTCTTTTGGAATACTATTTCGACCTCGCTTCGAAGCAGGATATCTACTTGTATTTATTATTAAATCTGCCTGTTCAGGAACGACTCGGGATTTAATTGTAATAAACATGTTTTCTACGATATATGAACTTTCTTGCCCCTTTCCAGGTCACATCAGAAGATTTTGTCGTTCTTTTTAATTCCAGAAATAACAATGCTTAGGCCGACCAACTAGAAGAAGCGACTGGTGCAATTCAACGTATTGTTAGAAGGGACTGCACATGTTTTTAATCTCTCTATCCCTATTTACTCTCTCTATCTCTATCCCTATCCCTATCTATTTTACTCTCTCTCTCTCTGTAGATATACAGAGTAATATACATAGTATAGAGAAAGTTGCTGCGCCAAAAAACGGCGGATTTTTGGCAGCAAACAAGTGGTGCTACAGAATGCCACTGACATTCCCATATTAGTTTTCTATTTCCTCTAATTCTTTTGGTCTCGGCTACCTATTCGGAATTGCCAAATACTCTTGAGAGCTGACATATATAGCCACGCAAAGTCTATGGGTATTTTCTTAATTTTGGACATTTTCTTAATTTTTCGGATTTCTACTTGTAGAATCGGAAATATTATTATCAGAATATTAAAGAACAGTAAAAACGTCGTTCTAAATGACAATTTACTTTGATAAATTAGGAATTGTTTCAAAGAAAATGGCGTTTAAGCGCTACTAAAAATGCGAAATTTGAAGCTCTTCCCACAAAATTTTTGAGTTTTCAGAAAACTTAGTTTGAAATCATTTGAATCGCTTTGATTTACAAATACAATAGTGTTTACAAATTATTAGTAACATGCATATTAACGGTGTCAGAGATCTTTAAAAAATATATTTGTGCAATTTTCAAAGAAACAAATTGAACTTTACGTCATATTTAAGAGTTCACTTAGCACTATCCGTTCGAAAAGTTTGAAGAAATTTAGAGTCATTTATGAAAAAATGGCGTTTGAGCTTTTCAGAAAAAGTGTAATTTTCAGCTAGTTTTCACAGAAAACTTCAGTTTTCAACAAACTTAACTTGTCATTATTTAAAGCACATGTATTTATAAATTAAAAAAATGTGAACCAATTGCCGCTAATGTAAATATTATCGATGTGAGAGACACGTCAAACAAATTACATTTTTGCCAATTTTGAAAAAAGAAAAGAATAGAACAGTAATTCCTTTGTCACATCACAGAGGACATTAGGCACTATTTTTAGTCAAAGTTTTAAAAAAGTTAGAGCCGTTTTTGAGAAAATCTAGTTTTTGCATTTTTTTAAAAATTGCACATATTGCGCGAAGACCACTAAAATTTTGTAGTTGTAGGAAGAAGCCGAAAAAAAATTCAAAATTTTGCAATTTTCAAAAATTCACAGTTAGGTGAATTTTAGTGAAATTAGGACCTGTACCACCTTTATAAAGGTTAATTTACTCTATTCATACAAGAAATTTAAAGAAAAAATTTGGAGCTCTTTTTGAGAAAATTTTTAAAAAGTCCGGGGGACTTCATGTAAAGTACCCCAAAATTTTATAGATTCTTTTTCAAAATCTCAGAGCTTCGACTCGAGCCAGATCGACAAAGGATTCTTCAATTTGAAAAGAATCTACATATGATTTAGGAGCTAGTAGTGTTTACAGACAAACGGACAGACGGAGGGACGGACGGACGTTTTGTTTTCAATTGTTTTTTCGGCACCAAGAACCCACGAAAAAGGAATTCTGGCTAAACCACGTGTTAAGGGTTTTCTTATTAATTTTACATCTGTTTTTATCCACTTTTTCGTAATCGGGGCCCGGGAAAAAATTATTTCTGCCGAAAATTCGCCGTTTTTTAGCGCAACATTACATACTTTTACCAATACTACGTATATTACTCCGTATATTTGTACGTATACGGGAAAATAAAAATAACAAGAACAAGATTTTCTCAAAAACAGTTTCAATTTTTTCTTTAAACGTTTGGTAGGGTAAGTGGCTTATGTACTCAATGAGATAACATAAACACCATATTGCTCTATTCTTTTGCTTTTTCAAAAATTACAAAAATGCAATTTATTTGACCTGTCTCTTACGTCGATAATATTTGTATTAGCGGCGATTTGATTTCATTATTGCATTCGTGGGTACATGAACTTAAAATAATGTCAAATATTTTTCGGAAACACAAAATTTTTCTGTGAAAACGTACTCAAAATTCCGCCGTTTCAGAGACATTCAATCGTCATTTTCTCAAATTCTGCTCAAAATTATTTGTTCAAACTTTCCCTGCATCTAGTGCATCTAATTGAACTCTGATATCCACTTAGACTCATTTTGCTCAATAATTGTTTTTTTTAAATTACACAAATATATTTTTTCAATATGTCTTAGGCCTAATATGCACATTTCGAGCGATTTGTAAACACTCTTGCATACGTGAATAGAAGTGCCTCAATGTCTTAAAATGCGTTTTTTGAAAATTCAATAGTTTTCTGAGAAAAAGAACTTCAAATTTTGCATTCACTGTAACGTAAAATGGCTCCAATTTTTTCAATGAAAATTGCCAGTAAGGAGAATGTTTTACTCTTCTTTAATATACTTAAAGTGATATTTTGGTTCCACTATTAGTAAACCAAAAAAGTGAGAAAATGTCGAAAAAATATACTTTTGGCGGCGATAGATAGCAGCTGGCAAAAACATGTGGCAAGATCAAAAGCTAGGCCACAACAAAGAAATTAGAAAATTAAATAGTACGAGAAAATCAGTCATTCTGTAGCACCACTAGATTAATTCATTATTTTCAGGGAATTTCTGAAAGTAAAGATTTTCAAGCTTTAATGCTTTTAGTTTTATTACAGCTGTTGAAAAGCGTGAATCATTTTAAATTTGATTGAGAACTGGGATATAAAGGATGATTCTTACTTCATCGCCGTCTCCACTTGGTCGCGGGAGAAAACCTCCGTCTGCACAGGTCGCACTTTTCCGCTCTTCAGCAATTCGCCTACGCGTGCGCACAGCTCCTTGACGCGGGGCGTGTTCTGCTCCATGATCACTTCGTCCAAGAGAATTCCGTGAACGCTCGCCTGCCGCAGAAGCAGCCGCATCCCTGAAAATTGTCGCAATGCGCATTGCACGTTCATGAGCAGACACCAGTACTGTAAATACACGACTCGACCCCAAACAGCCAACACGCAATCTGAGAAGTTCCGATTCCCTTGGAAGGGATCCTTGACACATGTATTTCTTGGCTTCAAACATATTTCTCCTAGGGTTGGAAAGATATCCATTTGCTTATATTCAGCGGTTGAGAATAGTAGTTCTGCATAATAAATATGATTTACTGATAAAGCGGTTAGTGAGGCAAGTCTGCCGACCGATAATTCTAAAATTTAGGCAGTATTCAATTGTTTAAGAAACCCACATAATGAATTGGATATAAGGCATATTGAAAATGGAATGGAGTGTGTAAATCAAATGTCATAAATCCCCAATGATTGATGACGGTAAAAGCCTATCTTGTGTGCTTTGACCCACCGATGGCGCTGTTGTTCATCATGTCGACCTTTCCGATCTCGAGGAAGCGGCCGCACGGCGCCAGGCAGCGCAGAGACGCCTGCAGCTTGTCGTCCGCCAGCGAGTTGAGCACGAGGTCGACGCCGCGGCCGCCCGTGCGCCGCAGCACCAGCGGCTCGAAGGTGAGGTCGCGCGAGCTGCCGATGTCGTCGGCCGCCATCTGCGCATGCGCACACCCGTCCAAACGCGTGGCGTCACTCGAGCGCAGCGCAGCGCAGTGCAGGGAGAGGAGAGGGGTGGGGCGCGGGGGTACCTGCGGGAAGGCGCGCAGCAGGAAGTCCTTCTTCTGCTGGGTGCCGACGGTGGCGAAGACGCGGCAGCCGCGAGCCAGCGCCAGGGTGAGCGCCGCCTGTCCGACGGCGCCGCTGGCCGCGTGCACCAGCACGCTCTCGCCCGCCGCCATGCGCCCCACCATCTCCAGCGCGAACACCACCTGCAATGCCATCGCCCCACAGTCTGGGAGATTTGCCTCAACTTCCAATAAATTCGAAATTGAAAAAAAACTCTTGTAATGTGATAACTCAATTTTCAAAACCCTCTTTATACCTAATTCATAATTGAGCTGGCTTGTCAAAATAAATGAGCGGAACGACGACACTCTTACAGTAACCGCTAAATGAAACTAGAGTAAAATGAACCAATCTGACTTTCGATTCTGTAGTTAGGTTCTTCCAAATGAATATGTTTCATCACCATGTCATAAATGTAGTCTACGTATCACATGATGTTCAAATAACATAGAATTTGATCCCACAATCGAAAAACTATTTTTAAGTGCATTTGTTTTACAATCTATTCAACAATTGAAATTATTTGATATTTTCAAGCTCATTAAAAAAAATTTGAAATTCTAAATGCACGAACTTTATCTCAATATTCTCTATATTATTAAACACAACTTGGCGACGATGCCTCACGATGAAATCACAATTATGTATTTAAATAGTGCTCCTAATTTCAATTTAAAATGTATAAACGAGGGTTTGTAGTTTAGAGACATATTTGCAGTTATACGTTGAGACATTGTATTGTAAGCATTCTGTGTGAAACTGAGATTTGCTAGGTAGTCACTCAGTACGATAGAAAAGTATTTTCTGCTTCTTTTCGATGTTAATAGAAAATAGAGGAAAGAAATTTTTTAAAAATGTGGCAGGGAAGGAAAAATTTTCTTGAATTAATTCCTTTTACGTATCTTACCGTTGTATAGGCAGCAGGTATGGTGGTAGCTTCAAGGAGAGTCATTTCATCAGGTACATTCCATACGAGAAAAGCAGGGGCTAGGATCTCCGTAGATACGCAACCTCCCATCTTCATTCCCATGACACGGCGGCCGTTGGGGAGGCGACCAGAGAATTCGAATCCAATTACTGCGTCCTGGAAAGGGAAAGCCAATTGAATATATTAGTTAGTGTTCTTGTGGTACTGTAGAACTTAAATGTACACAAAAATTAAGATAGAAAACAAAATCATATCAATAACCTGGAAATAAACTAATATTGCTACTGTTGTCTCCTTTAAGAAAGCATTTCGTAGGTCATTCTATTGATCGGGGGAGAGTAAGGAATAACCTACAGTAGTGACTAACTGAAGAAAATGTCCTTACATTTTCCAAATTCGAGAATGAAATTATTGAACAAGAGATTACTCTTACGAGTTTTATACAACATTCGTATATTTAATGAAATGAAATGAGACATTTTTCGAAAATGTTAATTCTGTGATTATCACACATCTAGATATGACGATATGAAGAAATTGCGTTGTAAAGAGATATTCTAGGGTGCACGGACGAGAAGGGAGGGCGTGCGAACAAATATATTTTTGAATCTGTGGAAGCAGCTGCGAAGGGCGAGCAAGGGAGGCGGCTGAGCGCCGACAGATTGACAGCCGTAGAGAGGGGAGAGAAGGGCCACCCGAGAGTGGGCACGAGGCCCGCACATCCGAAACGAAGACGGGCACTCGAGGACAGCCGCCGGACAATTCGATGGACAGCGGAGCATGGGAGGACACCGACGCGCATCTCACCGACTTCGCTAATCGACCAGAGAGGCGTATCGAGGCCAGCGCTCGAACCGACTGCGCAGCTATAAACGTATAAATCTATGAGGACCAGCGGCGACTCAGAAATGCAATTGCTCCCACGGGAAAATTAACCAGACTGCACGTGCTCGCGTTGGAACTCCCGACGCGAAGGGAAGAGTGGGAATAACCCCCATTCTAGTAGCCAATAGAGAGACACCTCTGGCCAGTCTTAGATAGATAGATATTTATTATTTCCGCAGGTAGGTTTATACAACCTGGTGGCGGAACACTAAAATTTACATATTATAACTACGTATTATAATTATGAATTAAATACAATGTAACTTAAAATTATTTTAAGACAATAATAATAATAAGAAGAAGATAACAATGTTAACAATAAATGCATTAATAACAATATCCGCATTAATTCTACATTTATAGTGGTCATGTACAGATACTTTATACTAACATATACGACTTTTTATACATTGCACTCCACTTCACAACACGTCACTACACGTCCATACGAATACTATAAACCAATGCATCTAATAATTATCACAATACTAATAATGGTAACAATAAATAATAATAATAATAATAATAATAATAATAATAAACATTTCTAATGAACCTAACTTACTAACTAATAAAATGTACAAATATCATTAGTTAATTTACTTTTAAATCTTTGAACACCTAGAGGAAAGGGTTCCAAGGCTGTCGCATTCAACTTATTCCAATCCATTATAGTTCTATTTGTAAAGGAAAATTTCCAGCATCTGTTCTCTGTGGCCTGAACTAAATTTTGTGATTGTGATCCCCTCTACTAAAATACGTGGGTCTACTGAACCGAACTGTGGATATCTTTCCAAGCTGGATAACCGACACAGCTGGTATCATACACAGGTACACCGTAATCATTGCATAAATGAGTAAAAGGGTGGAGTTTAAGCCGATCTAAACGGGGTGGAAAGCCGAAACTTCGCGGTGTAGGAGCCGTGGGGGAGAAGACTGACGGAAACTGATCGGGGTCGGGGTGAGACCGGAAGGCGGGTAGAGAAAGAGGTCGAGTGAAGACCGACAGATGGGAATAGAGGGAGCGAATAGCTCCCGGAAGTAGGCTGCGAAATAAGTGAATTTGCTGAAGTATCGTAGTAGTAGTAATTACTGAAACTACACCCCGAGCTCGGTAATTTCGGCGTAGCGAACTTACGCGGAGAGAATAGTCAGACATTGGCTAACAAATAGTCGACAGATTGAAGCCACGTGCTTATTGAGATGGTATCCGGATGGTAAAATTGAATTGGTCTACTGCCGAAGGTAACGCACGACTGCACCCGCGCATTGATGTCACCGAGCGGGCGGACAGGGACTTCGGCCTTCCCAAGTCAGCTGAGCGCCGGCCAAAGAGCGGGACCCTGCGAGGCGCCGACGGAGAGGGCAACACCATCATCTCCCTCTGTCTCTCTGTGCTGAGGGGCGACGCTGGCAGGTACTGGCGGCATCGTGGAGGAGGAGCCGAACCCAAACGAATGTTCATTCAAAGACGTTTTGTAAACACCATTGTCAAGAACCAAGAGAGGCACAAGAATATTCATTGTGTGTAGTTGTAGAACATAGACAAAAAGTATCATAATTTTTGCGCATTGCGATTTTCGACATAAATTATGTATTCAATTTCTATTTACTGTAGTAAATGACATATTTACCAATCAAAAGGGGCATGTGCAATTTAATTGTTAAAAATGAACAAATGTTAAATAATCATAGCATGTTTACCAGTGAGCGTACACCCGGGCAGCTGCCAACGCGGCAAAATCAATCCAACTGAGTTGAATGCATGTGTGTTAAAGGTAATAAAAAGAATAGCGGACGAACTCACAGACCAGATGGTAGTTAAATGCCCCAATCATAATCTGACAAGGCGGTTATTATAACAATATATTCTATGAAACTGATGTAGCAACTTCTCTAATACCATCGACCTATGAACCCTGCAAATAAAGCATCAATCAGAGTAAGTAATGGAGGAACAGTACCGGGTCACTACAGGGCAAAACATCTGCGTCCAACTTGGCAGAAGCGAGCATCACATCGCGGAAGTTCAACGCAGCGTAGTGCACATGCACCAACACCTGACCAGCCGGAACGAGAGATCTGCGGACAATAAACATGGTAGCTGTGACGGCCAAGGCCCCGCACATAGAGCAAGCGTCACGCACAGCTCGGCCCCACCTTTCAGGGTCGATGCGGCCTTGGAACCACGTCAAGCTAGAGAGGTCCCCGCGCACGGCCGTTTCGCAGAACGCGTGCCGCACGGGCACGGAGGGCGCGGCAGCCAGCGGCAGGTGGCGCATGCATCCCCAGCGGCCGCCCTGCAGCACGTTCACCGCCAGGTCCAGCTCCAGCCGCGGCCGCAGCCGCTCCAGCAGCGCTGCAGCGTCGTCCCACGCGCCGTCCTCCACGTCCGCCTCCTCGGGCAGCAGGTACAACCTGGCGAGCTGCGGGCCGGCGCCGGGCTCCTGGCGCAGGCAGTTGAAGAGGCCCAGCGCGCCGTTGAGCGGCCCCCGCGCCACCAGCGCCACGCGCTTCTCGGCCGGGTTGGGGTCGCGCAGCGCCGCCTGCAGCCGCTCCACCCACGCGAACGCCGCCTCCGCCCCCGCCCCCGGCCCCGCCCCCTCGGCCAGCTCGGGCACGCGCACCACGTGCAGCTGCGCGGGCTCTGCGCTCCAGCCGCCCTTGCGGAACAGCAGCAGCCACGCGCCGCCGCGCAGACGCATGCGCAGCGCCAGCTGCAGGCCCGCGGCGGCGGCGGCCGTGCGCAGCGCCGTCACAGCGCCCGGGGCGAGTGCACGCCGCCAACAAGCAGCCGCCGGCGCCCAGCGACGCCGCGGCGCTGGCCAGCGCTTCGCTCCGGCCAGCTGCCGCTGTGTCGCTGAGCACCAGCAGCGCCAGGTCGCGCTCGGCCGCCAGCTTGGAAGCGTCGGCCGTGGGGAGCCCCGCCCCCGGCCCCGGCCCCGGCCCCGCCCCCTCCTCTGCCTCCGCCTGCGCGCCCTCCTCGAGGAAGAGCGTGGCCTTGGCCTGCACCAGCGGCAGGTCGGCCAGCGCCGCCAGGAGCAGCGGCGCCAGCGGCGTCAGGCCGCGCGCCACCACTTCGGCCACGCGCACGGGCGGGGTGGTGCGCGTGACGGGCGGGCGGTTCTCCTGCACCAACTGCACGCACACGCGCAACGCCTCCGCCGTCTCCCACTCGCGCTCCTCGCTGGGGGCTGCGGCGTCGGAGCCGTAGGGCACGAACTCGTGGTGCTCCAGCACGGGCTCTGCCAGCGTGCGGCGGCGAGCGATGGGCGTGGCGAACAGGCCGCGGATCTCCACCGTGCCGGTCGTGATGAGGTCCAGCTCAGGCACCATCTGTGCCTCGATCACTGCGAAGGTTTGAGGCCTCCTTACTAAGTCTCATCGTGAGGGGGATGAAAAGATATAGCCGAATAAGTCGGTGAAAAGTGATTCCAAACCAAATCGATAAACGCGATGCTCATATGAAAGAAAATACCAAATGCCGTAGATTCATCTGTCCCTTAGGGCAATCTTTTGCAGGCATGCACTGCGAAACGTGCTTTTCATGTTTTATTTTCTTTCCTAGCTTCTATTTCGTGTATCGGGTTGAAAAAAATTACAAAGATGAATTTGGGTGTATTTTGTCACTTAATTTTGGCGCCAAATTTAAATGGAACAAGAAATTTGAAATTAATTTTCGACCTCATAACTTTGGAGTACTGTCTTAATTTTTATTCCTACAATATCTTTTATCATTCTATAACATGTATTTTTCAGATTTTTAAGAAATCTTAAGGATAGTAAAAAAGTAAAACAAATTTTATCTGTTTAAAAATTAAATTTGTGCCAAGATGAGAAAAAACGTTTTTACCACTATTTAAAAACAGATTCAATCATGAAGTATGAACTCGTAATCTTATACGTGTTGCGTAGTTTTTTGTACCAATCTCAATCGGAATATCCATAGTGGGGTCATTCCATCTGAAATCGGCCAAAATTTCCCGACCGTCTTCCGATTCGACTGAAACTCTTTAAATCGTTTTAGAATACGAAACAACACTGGATATTGCCTTTTTGGCTTTAAATTTTACTTCCTTTTGAAAATTTTGAAATGTGATATTTTGCACGAGTTTCAGAGGGTATTATCTGAAAAACTAGTAAAGCATCTTCAAATTTGATTTTACTTTGCAACTTGCTTTATATCTCTAATGAGTACATCCCACCCTAAAGGTTTGATATGATAAACCTAATTATAAGGGCATTAATAAGGCCATATTAAGGCCAAAGTAAATAATTACGATTGGTTTTCAAAATTCATTTTCTCAAATACTCCAACTAGGATTTTCATTTTTTGTCGTCGAATTAAAGCGGATACATTGAAGCTTATAGTAGTTAAAGAATCTTGATGGTAAATTGGAATTTACCAAAGTTATTACCAGTTATATTTACATTTTTCTTTTTTCTTTTTATGGACTTACGGGAACTATACATATACAAACGCTTATCATTTGGAAATCTTGCTTTTGTTATTTAGTGATTAATTCTCATACATTTTAAATGTATCAGAAGCATATTATTGAAGGCAGAAACTTCTATTTAAACCGGGTGACCCATCAATTATGAGCCGCCCTCACATCATCTTAACGGTTCGCAACATCGAAAAGCAGTTTTCGCTCATCAATGCGGAATCATGGGGCAAGTAATATGCTTTAGAGATATTGTTTGTAATATTTTTAGTTTTGTGCGGTTGTAGTAGCTGACTTTTCAGAGAACTACGCATTCTCAATTCAAGACGGTGTACAGAAAGTACATTGGAACAATGCTCAAGCTATACATTCTCTTTTCGGCCAAGCGAAGAAATTGTTTCAATCAATTTTGTCATAATATCAGACGATTTAAATCATAACAAGGCAATGTATATTCCTTCCAAATACAGCTAATTATTCTCAAAAACTAAAATTTCAAACGTTGTGGTTGTGGAAGGAGCAGGCTGCACTCAACGCCCAGTCTCAGTAGGCAAGCTGGTGGGTGCTTCCATTGTGTGGCAGCTATAAGGGGAGGGCTGAAGAGCGCTAAATGGAGAGGGCGATATGCGACTCTCTCTCTCTCTCTCTCACTATCTCTCCTGCTGTTCATCGAACGATGATGGTACCTTTCTGTGAGTGAGGAAGAAGTGGTAGGAGATTCATGGCACGTGAAAATAATTACATGTTACTAAAGACATTATTACACAAGAAACAAGAAAAATGTGATGTAATTTGTGAAGGGATGAGTGTTAAAAGAAGATCAGAACTCAGTATTAGTATTTGTAGTAGTAGTATTAGTAATAATAGTAGTAGTAGTAGTAGTACTAGTGGTGATGGTGGTGGTGGTAATGGTGGTGGTGATAGTAGTAGTAGTAGTAGTAGTAGTGGGAGTAGTGGTAATACTACTACTACTAATAGTAATAGAGTAGTGCGCTATGTGATTTTAGCAAACCATGTTCTCTTAAGATTAGTAATTTGACCAATTCTACCAACTAAATAATCTCTGTCCTTCTAACCTGAAATCATCTAGTATAAACTCATATGTATGTGTGACATATGTGACAGAGGCATTAAACATTTCATATTCATGATGGTTCACCCCAGAGCAAACGGCCGACCAAGCCATTGACGTGGTAGAATTTGTATTAACTGGTATGAGTGTGTGTCATTAAAATTTCAAATAAGAGCCGAGGGACTAAATCACAGCCCCGCGTTAACCAAATAAATTCCTGGTTAATAATTTGATCAGGGGAGTTAACGTCACATTTGGAAGGTGAATAAAGGGAGAGGAATTATTTTATAGAGTCGTTCTGGTCCATGGTGCGGATCATTTGAAGCATCTGTATCTGCTAGTGGGGAACTGGCGAATTTTTCTCATCACTCTAGTCTAATTAAACAAATTTGAAAAAATTATGTAACACTTTTAAAGCTGTTCCCTCAGTAAGCTAGTAAGTTATTAATTGATACAGAAATACATTTTGAAGGTTACTTACACCTTCGATTACGGGGCATGGAATTCACAGCTTCCAAATGACGGCGGCAGTTGATAACCAACTTCTGTATGGATGTGGGTACATAAAGCTGTGTGGAATCCTTGGCGAGGATTTGTACCTGCAGAATACCATCTAAGAAGGATATCCAGTTGCTCCATCGAATTAATGCACCCTTTCCTGAAAAAAGTTAATCTTAAGATAAAATTTATCAAAATAATTATAAACATATATCACCAATTATACAAGTTTAAGAGAATAAATTAGCTATAGTCTTATTAATAAAGCAACATTTAAGATAAAGAAAAATGAGCAATTTCATTAAAAAACATTGTTTACAATTCACTTACGAGGAAATTAAATGAATCTGCGGACTGTTTGCGTCTATTTTTCTATTAAATTTTTTATGCTGTAAGATGATGCAATAAAATGCACTTCTAGTAAAAGTACTTTAGTTTGAGTACTAAACAAAGTATATCTCCTCACAAAGGGTAATTAGCATACGATATTATATATATATATATATATATATATATATATATATATATATTCTAACGTTTCTCCCATATGCAGTAATATCACACAACAGGTGATACGCAGAATGAATGCTCGCAAGCGAGCTTTCTATTACCTCAGGGCAGTGGGATCTTTTTGGTGATAAGGAATATCCAAACACACACAGATAAATGGAATGAAACAAAACACATGGATTTAATGGTCTGAAATCAACACTGTACAAATTTCTGTGGACTCAGAAAAACAATGAAAAAATATATGACCTTTCTCGGTTTTACTAGCATGTATCCGATTTACGAATGATATAATTGCTTTAAATACGCTAGTTCTACACTTTCACTTTAGGTAAATACTCATACTTGTGTACAGTCGCATTAATCCTTCTGACTATTGAACCTTTCTTTTTACAACAAATTATATGAACATTTCTCCTTTGTAAAACTCTTAATATTTACCACAATCTGACCAGGTTTTAAACACTCATTCACAAATTCCCCTTTCCTTTTTCCCCTTTTTACACACACATTAATTATTTACTACAATGACATTATTACTTTTCAAGGCATTAGTAAAAAAATGTTATTTTATTGACTTGAAAGGCTAGTAAAATTCTTTCCCTCATCCACGTTCAACTAAACCATTTAATGCCGCAGTGTACGGCGGCGCGATGGCGTCGTGAATGCGCTGCACAAACGGTGACCTATCCCAACGTCTCTCCTCCTGATTCGGCGCCGTTAGTTACCTGACCTCGCAATGGATTTCGACACGCAGCTGCGGAGCAGCGGCGGCGGTGGCAGTAGCGGCCTTCCGGTTCCCTTTTACTTCGGGTCCCTTTTACTTTTAGCGGTTCCCTTTTACTTCGGGTCAGGTGTGGACGATACCCGGGCGCCATGTTCAGGTCTGCCATGTTCGCCATGCACGCCATGTTCAGGTCCGTTCCAGGAATTGGGGTTAAACGAGGTAATTCGCCGCATTTCCAAGTAAGTGGAAGAAAATTTTGTGAACTGGTTTGTGGAAAAACAAGTGAACCCACAAAACTTTTCTCTTAGTACCGTTATTTGGAACCTAAGATTTTCCTCATTATTCGTTGCTTCATTTGTGAACCTTCAACATGTAAAGGGGGCGGACATTCGAGATCATCCTGCTGGCGAGTGTTACGCTTCTCACGTGGAAAAGGAAGAACCAATATCAAATACATTTCAGATGGGTGGATCTATTAATTTTTCTATTGACTTTGTGTGATGTGAGGTACCACTAGACATTCTACTAAATGATATTAGCTGAATTATTTTGTGGATTTGAACACAATCAACGATTGTTAACCCATTTTAGGCCAATGACAGAAATAATCATACAAAAGTATTGAATTTCTGTGTGTATCGTCAGTTATTGACAAATATGACATATATGTTGCCAGAAAATTTTTCCTTAAACCAACAATGATTTACAGCATGGTGCGTTCACGCACCACTGGCCCTTCGTGGGGTATCTGCGATCTTAATTAGAGAACAATTTACATCAAAATGATAAAATTCTTTAAACTCCTTGATTAAAAACTTTTATTTATTGTATAAATTTAAACAAAAATATAAGTTTTACATAATATTAGAAGAAAAAATTAGTTTTTGGAAAATATTCAAAACATTCTGGATGAAGATACTTTTCACATTTTATACAGAAAAACATTGTGTGGTTTTTACACACACCGCATCTTCTCCGGGTACTTTGTTCATGGTTTCTAATGATGTGGCCTATGTTATCAAACCTTATTTCTGGAATGATGCTGCTTTTGCCAGTTTTCCGTGTTTTTGGACTGATTCCGAAAGAAGAAGCTTTGCAGTAAAGTGCGAGCTACATATGATCTGAAATCAATTTGTGAAATTTTCTCTAGATACCAAACAATGAACTTTGCATGTATTTACACTGGAGCTATCAATGGCATTGATAAACAGTGGCCACCACCATTTCTTTCCCCTAGAACTGATGCAATAATTCGCGACCGCAAGCCGTGCAAATCAATTTCTCTCACATACCTGTTGTATTCTGAAATCACATTTGGCTGTTGAACCTGTATTTGCTTTTTTTTCTTTCTTGTCATATCTTTGAGCATTTCCTAAGGGCAAAACCTTACCATTATTTGTTGCCGCTGTTACAACAGAATTATCGTTCCATCTTGCGATAAGTACTTCATTTTTTTTTTTCGAAAGAAAAATCGTAAAATCCTTTTGCTCCCCTCTTTACAACTTTTGATGGTTTGAAGGGAGTGCCTGGAATTCTATCTTCACGAATTGTTCCAGTTGCAAAATAGCTTCGTTCTCTTAGGACAGTGAATAATTTAAAGGCTGTAAAGAACTTATCAAAGAAAACTTTGTGATGGTTTGGACGATCGACAACTTTCAGTAAATGAAGGACGACATCTGCGCTAAGCCCTAAAGTAGTTTCCTTTATCTGAGACTTTGAACCCCCATACTGAAACCCCCAAACTGAAAAAAATAACCTGTACTTCCTGCCAGACACCACATTTTGAAGCCAAAACGGACAGGCTTACCCTTGATAAACATCTTTGCAAAGTGTCGTCCGAAGTATGGAGGCATTTGTTCGTCAATGGACAAATTATATGGAAAAACTCCAAACTGCATAAAGTTTTTGTCCAGAAGATTGAATAAAGGACTCAACATACTGAACCTATCATCTAAATTCAAATTCTTGTTATCTGCGCAATGTATATTTCTTTTGATTGCCCTAAATCTATTTCTGCTCATGGCAAATCATCAACGTCTAGGGGAATCACAACATCCGCACATTCCACATCAATAGCCTCGAGCTCTGCAGTTATTTCTTCAGTAGTCAAACCACAGTAACTGAACATCTGCAATAACATAATTATATAATACGCTAATTTGGAAGGTAACTTATCTGCTTCGTTATAAAAAATTATTTTCGGAATTTTTGTTATACGAACATTACCACCACTTACCTCATAGCCAGAAGAAATTAGAAAGTTGTAAGATGTGATGAATAATTTATTTATGAAATTAAATGTTAATGAATTTCAGATAAATAGTTATAGCTAATTAAAATCGATTTACTTTCACACTAATTTTCTTCTACAATCGGACACACTGTCCACCACCACCTTCTATCTCCACTGACATATCCAATTGCAACATGTAGACGTGAGACTCCATTCGCGCCTGCCAAGCAACTGAACTTCTCAACTGTAGAATCCAAAAAATTCTGTTGCGTCATTAGAAATAGTTTTCTGGGAATGAACAGAGCCCACTTTGTTTCGACTCGCGCTCCCCTCGCTCACAGAGCATTTGTTTTCATAACATTCCTAGCAGCAACACTCGAAGGGTCGGGCAGCAGAGGTATCTGGAGATACAACGGTATGGGCCAGTGGTGCGTTGACGCACCATGGTTAATAAAATACAATTTTAACGAAAATGAAAGAATGAAAATAATTTACATAAATATTACATGAAAATACAATTGTTCGTTATAATCGACAACCATAAATAAAACTCAGAATTATATTTTTTCAAATTACAATAAATAATCCAAACCCATCTTCATTTCAGGTGAAAATTACCAAATATTTTATTTTATTTCTCCTTCATTACATGAAGATAAATTCAAGCAAAAAAATACTCATATGTTCATCTGATATTCAATATTTCTATGGCACAAACTGCGTCAATTTATGTAAAAAATACCTACCATAAAAAATTCTTATATAAAATGGTGCGTATACGCACCACTGGCGCAAAACGGGTTAATGCAAATGCCTTTTATATGGTTGAATCCATTAATTTTTCTATTGGCTTTGTGTGATGTGAGGTACCACTAGCCATTCTACTAAATAATATTAGCTGAATTACTTTGTAAATTTGAATACAATTATAGATTGTCGATGTAAATGCCTTTCACATGGGTGAATTTTATAATTTTATTGAATTGGTTTGGTGCAAATTGAGGCACCACTAGTCAATCTATTAAGAACATTGTTTTTTTTAATTTGTAAATTTGGGCTGATCATTGATTGCAAATGTGAACATTTCCCATGTAAGGAAACTTATGATTTTGTTTGTATTTTTTTCTGCACGAGATCAGTGGGCAATCAGTTCATGTATGCTTATGAGTGCAAGAAGTAAGCACGTGACAATACCGAAACCTTTGCTAGTTTATTTTCCCCTTTGATAGTGATCCTCCAAAAACGGGGAAGGATTTTTTTATCAAAGCTCTCCACGGCGAAGACTGTCACCGGCCAGAGGTTGTCTGGGGTAATCTTGAGGGTCCCCTCCCCACTACTGAGGTGGACACCCCAAAGCCGCAAGGGTTATAGAGCAAAATGTGCTCACCTTCCATGAATATAATAGGGGTACCGTTACAATATATATATATATATATATATATATATATATATATATATATTGTGATATACCAAATGCGGGAGGGCATTCAATATCAAATAATTTAATGCTTCAATATTAGTTTAAATTAAAATTAGGCACCTTAGTAACAGGTGTAAATAAATGGCCAGGGCGTTGCTAGGAAGAATGTTTTGACATGGCACGATATTTGGTAAGCGGGCACCTTAGTAATAAAGATAAACAATTTCATGACCCCTTGGTCATAGTGTAGCACCAGTCGAAAATGCGTGTGTAGGACAAGAAATTTCGCCCAGAAGTGCATCTTGGTTATAAAAGGAAATAAAAAATAAGAATCCGTTGGTAGGGAATATCAAACAAAATTTTGTACAACAATGAATACGAGTTTTCCTGGATCGAAGAACGAAAAAAAATGTTAGTTGGAGCTCAGATTTCATAGCATGAGGATCCTTTCTGAATTTAGGGGGTGAGAGCTCGAGTTCAGACTTGGTATATTTTTATGATCCAAAGTAGAGACTTTCAAATTGTTCTAGTGCTAAAGAGAGTACAAAAAACTTGGTTATTATTGTGCAATCGAGTACGGCATTAAACTAACTTTCAGGTTTTGTCGTTTTCCGTATGGAAGCGAGCCGACAGGGGGCAGATTGTGGTTGAACGATGAGGCAAGCCGAATTATGCCCCTTGCATATTCGAACCCATGACAGTTAGAAGCACAACGTGTTAATAGAGATATATTTGATTCGTTTCAGTATATATATATGTATATATATATATATATACACACATATATATATATATATACAGAGAGAGAGAAGAGCTAAACTATGACACCGTTGGAAGATGGCACTTCTACGTGTTTTTTTCACCCAGATGGTTTATGTGCTGTTACTTCTGTTGTAACTCTACTACATGGCGCTGTAGAACAAAAAATATTTACGCTAAAAGCAACCCGCAACACACCTGGCAGCATTTTGAATCTATATCGTTAAATAACTCCTAAACGAGGCGTTATAGGGCCTTAAAAATAAAACTTTTGGGGCAAAAGGCTTCAAAGAAACGTTTCTCATACCGTAATCTAGAGTGAGCTCTTCTCGAACATTCTATTACATTTTTTCTGGTCCGGCGGTTCCCGAAATTACCTCAGCTGCTTAAAGAAGTGCAGAATCTGCAAGTAAATGTGAATGAGAAAGACAAAGAGCGGCAGAGACAGAGACACACATAGACGCACAGGGACAGGGTGAGGGAAGAAGGGAGAGACAGTGAGAAAGGGTGATGGGAGGGAAAAGAGGGAGATGAAGGGCAGAACACTGCCGAGTTTTCCTTGTTACATATGAAATTCAATAGGAAAATAAAATTAATATCAATCTTAGTCACTGGCTCTCGGTCACTAGTTGCATTAATCAAATCTCTGGGTCCACAGGGGCCATTTTGCATTGATCTGGAAACTCGTCCTTACCATCCGATCTGGCAGAGTGGATGCAGCGGAAGAGCCCTTGGTAGTTGTACCCGCGTAGCCGCATGCACTTGTACACGTGCTTGGCGCCCATGTCAAAGTCAGCCACCTCGTCACCGACCACGGGCTCAGCAACGTCTTCTTCTTTTTCTTCTTCATCCTCTTCCACCTCTTCGTCGTCGTTGTCGGTCCGGGGTCCAGCGGCGACGGCGGCTGCGGCACTCGTGGCGCCCGCCCGCTTCGCCTCCGCGTCGGCGGGGGCGGTGCGCGGAACGAGCTGCTCCAGCTGCGGGGAGATCATCTCCTTCTCCACGTCCTCCGGGATGCGCACGCGGCCGCTCGCCACCACGGTGCCGTTGTCAGACACCTCCCAGTCGCCGCTGCCGCGG
The DNA here is from genome assembly GCA_031308135.1 of Acheta domesticus. Classification (NCBI taxonomy): domain Eukaryota; kingdom Metazoa; phylum Arthropoda; class Insecta; order Orthoptera; family Gryllidae; genus Acheta; species Acheta domesticus. The sequence goes on from JAHLJT010009355.1 coordinate 41,837,017, forward strand.
TGCACGTTCACCTTCAGTTCCAGCCTCTCGCCTGGGGAGCGAAAGATTCGACCTCTAGGTCGGCTAGTTCGCCTTGGTTCCACCTCTCCTCGTTACCGGCACTCGTTAAAGAGACCCAAAACTGGCCATTATGAGAAACTGAAAGTGTTTTTCAGCCGTTCTACTTTTTCGTAATACACATTGTAACTAGTAGTGCTACAAAATGGGACAAACTATCCCGTATTAGTTTTCTATTTCATTTGGCCTCGACTAGCTATTCGGAATTGTCATTTCTCTTGCCACCTGACATCTATTGCCGCACAAACACATTTTATTATTTTTTCTGTTTCCTAATAGCAGAACAGAAATCTTAATTTAAGAATATTAAAGAACAGTGAAATCTCGGCCTAAATGGTCATTTTCTTTGCAAAATTTGGAGACGTTTTTAAGAAAATGGTGTTTTAGCGTTTCTAAAAATGCGAAATTCAAAGCTCCTTTTCACAAACATTTTTTTAATTTCCGAAAAACATCATTACAAGTCATTTAAAGTACATCAATTCACAAATACAAATGTATTTACGATTCACTTGAAATGTGCATATCAAAGGTGTGAGGGATTATAAAATAAATATATTTGTGTAATTTTTGCAAAAACAAAATAAAAAATAACTTTACATCATATTAAAGAGTTCCATTTGTACGATCTGTTCAGAAAAATTGAAGAAATAATTAGAGCCGTTTTTGAGAAAATGAGCGTTTCTGAAAATGAGGAATTTTGAGCTAGTTTTCACAGAAAGCGGTTGATTTTTCGAAAAATGTATCTTGACATTATTTACAGCACATGTACTCATAAATATAATAAGCTAAACAAAAAGCTTCTAATGTAAATAACCTATTTTTTTAAAAAACAAAAGAATAGGACAGTAAGTCCTTTATGTACATATCATAGAGTACATTTGGCGCTATCTTTACTAAAAGTTTAAAGAAAAAACTTTACAGCCACTTTTGAGAAAATCTTATTTTTGTTAGCCTTTAAAATTGCACACATTGCACACAATATTGTGCGAAAACTACCAAAATGTTCAAATCAAAGTACATGACCTTAATGCAAGAACTCACTATAGAGAACAAATTTTATTGGAAGAAAAAATCTCTATCTTTAATTTTGTAGTTGTAGGAAGTCGCCGAAAAAATTTCAGAATTTTTGCAGTTTTCGAAAATTCAGAGTTAACAATGAAATTAAGAATAATACCAGTTTTTAGCTAGGTAATGACGTAGTTCCAAGAGTTTCAAACTGTAAATTACTTGGCATCCTCCTGAATAGCAAGTTGAGTTGGGAGAAACAAACTAACTACGTAGTGGGTAAGAGGTGCTTGGAGGTCTTTGCATTTTGTCATGAGAAATCTTAAAAATTGCAATACGAAAGCAAAAGAATTCATATATACCTCGCTTGTTAGGCCAGTAATGCAATTCTGAGATAGCTGTTGGGATCAGCACAGAATAGGACTTAAAAAGAGCTTAGAGAGGATACAAAACATCGCGGCAATATACATTTTTCGGAGGAACATACCTGAGCGTGGGGAATCATTAGAACACCGGAGGAAAAGGGCACGACTTTGCGTAATGTACAAATCTCACACTGGTGGCTCTACAAGGCAGGAAATACGGGGGAGGTTAGATAACCAGATTATTTTAATAGGTTTGGTCATAAATACAAAATTAGAACTAGAATGCAAAGAACGGACGTAGGCAAATTCTCCTTTGTAAACAGAACAATCGTAGATTGGAACGATTTACCTGCGGCAGTTTTTGAGCCCTTTCTGTGCTCAGCGCATGGGTTTAGAAAAAAATATAGGAAATTAGTCAATAGGGTGAAAACGTGTAGTGAAGTGAAGTGAAAGGTACGATTACGGGTAGTCTACTAAAAGTATTGAGCTATTAGTATTTAGGTAAAGTGTTATGAGGTGCAGTGAAGTGATTTCATTTCGTCCTGTTTATGTCGCTAATCGAAAGCATCTTATATAGGCTATTCTGACAAAAGTTGGTATTTATTGATTTATGTTAACGAGTGTTTTACGTGCTAGAAATGTAAAAATTAATATAAGTATTGTATATTATTATATTGTAACGTTAAGTAAAATGTTTATCCATATTTGTCTGAATATGATTGTGAGTGAATAGGTGCACGCTGGTGTGTATGCGAGGGTTTCTATGTCTTTGTGTGATATGTTAGCGTGATTTTTTTTGTTGGTGTGTATGAATATTGGTGTAATATGTAAGTCAGTTTATTTACTTAAATGTTAGTATGGTAGTTGTATTTGTTGTATATGTATATAAATGCATTTGCATGTTCTAGGTAATGACGAAGATAATCTGTTTTTTTATATTGATTTTTTATATATTGTTTTTATATTTAATTGTGTTTTTTAATTGTAAATGTACTTTAATGTTTCTGTATTCTGCCACCGGGCAACAACTGCCCAATTGTAGAATAAAGCTTATATCTATCTACATAAGTATATTTTACTTTATTCTTATCAGAAATTTACAAAAAATTCTGGCCGTTTTTTAGTAAATGTTGAAAATTTGCAAGAAGCTTTATGTAAAGTACCCCCAAATTTTAAAGAATCTCTTTCAAAATCTCAAAGCCAGATAGACAAGGGTTTCTTCAATTAGGAACCTAGTGGTGCTACAACAGCACTTACTTTCCCGCGTTATTGGAAACACCAACGTACTACTGAAATATTGCACTTTATTCGCTTCAAACATCTTAGCTATTATTTGAAAACCTCCAATTCGGCCAAGAAGAGAACAATTCACTGTTTCCATCGCAGTGTTGTCAGAACTATGTGAATTCTACAACTGCACAAAAATAGAATACAAAAGTTTTGTAAACCTATATTGGAAAATAATCCCGATACCCTCGACAATATAGAAAGGCATCCCATAGGGCCATGATTAGAGAAGAGCATTTTAAAACCATGCAAAACGTACTCTACTCACTGCAAATGGTACAGCATTTGGTGCGAAAACTAAATATTTTCATGCAAATATCAACATAAATTAGACAATTATAAATCATTTTCATACAGCCCCATCTGGTCACAACAATCACACGTAAGTCACAGATATATGCAAGCACAAAGTGAATTCCATTGTTGCAGACCCTGTATAGTCGCTATTCTGAGAGCTATTATTTTTTTTTACTATTTTTTCAAATATTTCAAAATGAACAATTTCTAACTTATTAATTGTAAATGTATAACAAAACATCGAATGTAAGAAATGAACAAAGAAATAATATACAAATTTGCAAATTCTAATTTACGTCGCATCCTGCTGTCGGAAGGGCAGTAAATTTACAACGGGCTATTATGTTTGTCACAAAATTATAGGAAAACAACTCGTATTTTGAAACAATGAAGCTTGACCTTATTTGAAGATGTAGTTTTGATAAATACATTTCATTGAGAAAAAATCGTATTTTTAAAATTGTAGTTGTAAGAAAACGACGAAAACAAAGCGTCAATTATGAGCGGGCTAATATGGTTGTCAGGAAATTATAGAAAAACTACTCATATTTTCAAACAATTCAACTTGACCTTATTTGAAGATCTCCTTTTGATGGGCAAATTTCATTAAGAAAAACAAACGTGTTTTCAAAATTGTAGTTGTAGAAAGACGCCAATTTTTATTTTTTTAACTATTTGCAAAATCAGACATTTCAACGAACAAGAAACCTGCGTCATTCTCTTAAGCATTCTTTATGTTATCTCAGGTCCTATTTTAATCAAAAAACGTTGTGCGTTTTTTAAAAAAAATGTTTAAAGAAAATAAAAGAAATTGTGTTTGACACTTTTTCGAAAAAAATACTTGTTTTTGAAAAACTGAACATGAACTTATTTGAAGACCAGTTTTTTATAAACACATTTCATTAAGAAAAATACGTATCTTCATAATTGTAGTTGTAGGAAGATGTCGAAAAAAGTTTGAATTTTTTCAATTTTCGACAAATCAGAGTTTTTAACCAACATAAGACCTACGCCAATCTGTTAAATGAACTTTAGACTATCCAACAACAAAATTTAATCAAAATTGTTGGCGCCATTTTTTTGAAAATTTTGAAAATGTCGCAGGAGCTTTATGTAAATTACCCTCCAAAATTAAAATATCGGTTTCGAATTAAAGGGGCCGCGAAATTATTTAGATCGATCGGGGAGTATCAATTTTGAAGAAATTCGGGTGAACAGTTTAGTCGCTAGCGTTGTTCACAGACGGACGGACAGACGTTTTGCTTTCAATTGGTTTTTCGGTATCAAGGAGCACCAAACGCAGATTCTGACTGCACCACGTGTTAGGAGATTTTTTCTTAATTTAGCAACTTGATTTATCCACTTTTTCGTTACCAGGGCCTTGTAAAAAGAGTTTTTCTGCCGTAATTTTTGGCAGAAAAAATTCATTGCACGGCCCTGATAGCGAAAAAATGGATAAATCCAGTTGCTAAATTAAGAAGAAAAAATACCCCGATTTTTCGCACAGCATTACATAACTTTTCCTATACTTTTTCCTATACTCCTTACTATCCTTTTCCCATACTATACGTACGGATACAAGAAATTAAAAATCCTACGTATTGTTTAGGCGCAAGGAGCAATGACAGACCAACGGACTGAGAGACAGACAGACGGACTGGTAGACGGACGGACACGGGCAGACGGACGAGTAGACGGACGGACAGATGTTTTGTTTTCAATTTGTTTTTTCGGTATCAAGGAACCACCAGGGTATTAATTCTTCTTAATTTAGCAATTGGATTTATCCATTTTTCCGCTCTCAGACCCATGCAATGAATTTTTTCTGCCGAAAATACGTTGTTTTCTTGTGCGGTATTACATAACTTCCCTAGGTAAAGGTAAGTATCCCCTGTGCATTGCATACAGACCAATGTGGTCCTAAGGGGAGGTGAAGGTAGGGCTCCACCTTTTCGTCGCCGTCGGCACAAGGAGGAGGTGTGTGGCGAGCACAAAGCTCCGGCCGCCTTTACCCCCAGGAAAGATCCTGATACTCACTTGGAAAGGAGGCTGAATCGACCTCAGAGCCGCCCTGAAGGGAAAGCACCAGATAAATATCCCAGCCTACGCCGGGATTCCTTCAAGTCAGGAAGCCAGTGCCCTACCACTGAACCACCACGTCCTACTTCTCTACAACACCACTTCCCTACACAACGTATATTATCCCGTATATGCGTACGTGTACGGAGAGTAAAAAGAAAATTAGATAATGTTACGGAAAATTTATTTCAAGTTTTCAACGGAAATATGTGTCTTTTGGGGGACTCTTGATACCACTTTCACTCACGAATACAATGGCGTTTACAAAGTGACGGAAATGTTTACCGCAAGCCTTTCAAAAAATTACATTTTTGTAATTTGTTAAAAAACAAAAAATAACCAAAAATTAACGTTACGTCATGTTATAGAGTGCAGTTAATACTATCCGTTAGAAAAGGATGAAGAAAAAATGTGTAACCACTTAAGAGAAAATGGCGTTTGAGTGTTTCTAAAAATGCAGAATGTTAAGCTAGTTTTCACAAAATATAGATGTTCTCGAGAAACTTTATCTGACATTATTGAAAGCACATGTACTCATAAATATAATAATTTCAACAAATCACTGCTAATGTAAATATTAACGACGTGAGGGACACGTCAAAAATATGACGTGTTAGTAATTTTTCAAAAAACAAAAGAATACAGCAAACTATGAGGGATAGTGCCTAATGTCCGTTAATGTTCAAATTTTCAAAATCGTAAGTATTTTTTCGAAAAAGTGTGTCAATCATAGTCATTTTTTTATTTTCTTTAAACAATTTTTTTCTTAAAACCGCACAACGTTTTTTGATTAAATTGGGATCTGAGATAGAATAAAGAAAACATATTTAACAGAGAAACATACTAGCCTGCTCGGAATTGACTGTGCTTGGTTTTCGTCGTTTTCTTACAACTACAATTTTAAAAATACAATTTTTCTCAATTACATGTATTTATCAAAACTACATCTTCAAATAAGGTCAAGCTTAACTTTTTCAAAATACAAGTTGTTTTTCTATAATTTTGTGACAAACATAATAGCCCGCTGTAAATTTACTGCGCTTCGGACAGCTGGATGTGACGTAAATTAGAATTTGCAATTTCGTATTTTATTTCTTTGTTTGTTTCTTACATTCGATGTTTTGTTATACATTTACAATTAATAAGTTAGAAATTGTTTATTTTGAAATATTTGAAAAAATAGTAAAAAAATAATAGCTCTCAGAATAGCGACTATACAGGGTCTGCAACAATGGAATTCACTTTGTGCTTGCATATATCTGTGACTTACGTGTGATTGTTGTGACCAGATGGAGCTGTATCAAAAGGATTTATAATTGTCTAATTTATGTTGATATTTGCATGAAAATATTTAGTTTTCGCACCAAATGCTGTAGCATTTGTAGTGAGTAGAGTATTTTTTGCATGGTTTTAGAATACTCTTCTCTAATCATGGCCATATGGAATGCATTTCTATATTGTCGAGGGTATCGGGATTCTTTTTCCAATATAGGATTTCAATACTTTTGTATTCTATTTTTGTGTAGTTGTAGAATTCACATAGTTCTGACAACACTGCGACGGAAACAGTGAATTGTTCGCTTCTTGGTTGAATTGGACGTTTTCAAATTATAGCTAAGATGTTTGAAGCGCATAAAGTGCAATATTTCAGTAGTACGTAGCTCTTTCCAATAATGCGGGAAAGTATGTGCTGTTGTAGCACCACCAGTTTTTAAATAGATTGCGTTATGTTTCTAAATACCTTATAGGTGCAATTTAAATGTATTTGTATTAATAGCAAAATAAGGTATGGTTCGGTATAAAGATGCGGTATATTTAAGAACTGTGACGTTATATTACGTTTTATTGTGATATTCGCAATCCACTTATAAAATTGAGTATGTTGCACTATACCTTCCTGTAGGTAAAAATCTTGTTACCTAGTTATATTAATGAATGAAACCCAACTCCGTCTTGCACCATTGGGAACTTGGTTAAGTAGTACCCTCCCTCTGAGGTTGGTATAGAAGAAGCTGTACTTCTCACTACAAGGAGGAGATGAATTCCTGTCCAGTTGAACTTAAACCAAGGATCTTTATACCAGTTAAGTCGGAATCCATGTGATTACCACCCGGACGATTGCACAGTTGCACTAATCCCGTTGATATCGTCGAGAATCTTAAAAAACGCGGAGGGCGCTCCGCGTCCTCCATCAGTGCCTAATGCTATTGAAATCCGAGCCTCCCCTTTTATGGAATTTAGGTTGATTTGTGGGAAATGTGAGTCGAATTTTAGGAAGAAGCGATGTCGACTTATGTAATGGAGACTTACGTCCATTTCAAATTTAGTTTTTTTTTTCACTTTCTCATTGCTGCTGCCTTCATAGGCACTTGCTTCCCACCTATTATGCACACAGAGCCTTCAGTAAGCCTCATACCGGGAACAAACAATTTCCATGAAATTAAAATGAACTAATGTCAAATTCTGAACATACCTTCCGTCTTGGGAAGGCGAGTCGCTCGAAGGAACCGGACGTTCTCGAAGACAATAGGGGTCTCCGTGTACAGGAGACCTTGTAAGTTGGCCACCGCTTGCCACACCATTTTCTGCACATAAGCAATTTCATGAAATCAATGTTAATTTTTTGTTAATGCAATGCATTTGTTAGCAAGGATAGTGGAGTAAATGTAAGAGTGTATTATTAATTGATAGTGGTAAATAGGGAAGGAAAATGGTAAATAATTTGAAATTTTTACTTTCCCGTATACGTACGTATACACGGAGGAATATACGTAACGTAGAGAAAGTTATATAATGCAGCATGAAAAAACGACGGATTTCCGGCAGAAAAAATTCATTGTTGTTGAAAACAATTCATTCATCTATGAACACTGCCAGCGCCTAAACCATACGTAGTTCTTTTTTAAATTGATGAACCTCTGTGGATCCGGGTCGAGTCGAAGTTTTGATATTGTGAAAAAAATCTATAAACTTTACATGAAGCCCTCCGGATATTTTCAAAAATTTCTCAAAAACGGATCCAAATTTTTTCTTTAAATTTCTTGTAATAATAAAGTAAATACACTTATAAAGATGGTATAGGTCCGATTTTCAGGGTTTCCTCCGAATTTTCGAAAATTGCGAAAGTTTGCATTTTTTTTGCCTCTACCTACAACTACAAAATTAAAGGTAGAGATTTTTCCTTTAAACAAAATTTGTTCTCCATAGTAAGTTTTTTCATTAAGATCTAATACATTTTTTGAAACTTTTAGTAGTTTTCTCGTAATATTGCGTTAAATATATGTGAAATTTCAAAAAGATACTAAAACAAGATTTTCTCAAAAAAAAGCTCCAATTTTTTTAAACTTTTGGTAAGGATAATACCTACTCTATGAGATGACATAAACGTCATATTGCTCTATTCTTTTGTTTCTTCAAAACTTACAAGAATGTATTTATTTCCTTGTCTCTCACGTCTTTAATATTTACATTAGCAGCAATTTGTTCACATTATTATATTACGAGTACAGGTGCTTGAAATAATGTCAAATAAACTTTGTCGAAAACCCAACCGCATTCTGTAAAAAGAAGCTCAAAATTCCGCATTTTCAGACACGCTCAAACGTAATTTTCTCAAAATTGGCTCCAATTTTTTTCTTCAAACTTTTTGAACGGATAGTGTTAATTACACTCTTTAATATGACGTAAAGCTTCTTTTGGGATATTTTTTCCGTTTTAAAAATTTACACAAATGTAATTTTTTAATGATCTCTCATACGGTTAATATGTACATTTCCAGCAATTTGTAATCACTCTAGTATTTGTGAGTGTTAGTGCTTCAAATCACTTCTAATGATGTTTTCGACAACTCACAAATTTTCTGTGAAAAAGAGCTTCAAATTTTGCACTATCCGTACACAAGTTTGTAGAAATAATTTGGAGCCGTTTTTGAGAAAATGACGGTTGAGTGAATATAAAAATGCTAAATTTTGAGTTCGTTCTCATAGAAATGTTTTGAAGAAATTTTACTAGAACTTGAATGCACCTAAACTTGTAAATGCAATAATGCGAACAAATCGCCGCTAAAATGTTAACGACGTGAGAGTCAAAAATTACATTTTTGTAATTTTTACAAAAACAAAAGAATAGAGCAAAACGGCATTAATATCATCTCATACAGCACATTCTGGTATACTATCTGTAACAAAAGTTTAAAGAAAGAAATTGGAGAGGTTTTTGAGAAAATCATGTTTTTCTATTTTTTAAATTCCATATATTGCTCGCAACAATGTGCGAAAACTACTTAAGTTCCAAAAAATGTGCACGACCTTAATGAAAGATGTATTTATGACAACAAATTTTAAATTAGGGAAAAATCTCTATCTCCAATTAGTGGTTGTGGGAAGACGCCGAACAAGACTCAAAATTCTGCAATTCTCGAAAGTTCATAGTTTACCTTGAAAATCACACCTATGCCACCTTAATATGTGTATTTTACTCTATTCTTACAAGAAATTTAAAGAAAAAATTTGGAGCAGTTTTGAGAAAATTTTCAAACGTCCTGGGGGCTTGATGTAAAGTACCCTCAAATTTTAAAGAATGTTTTTTTTAAAATCTCAAAGTTGCGACTCAATCCAGATAGGAGTTTCTTCAATTTGTAAAAAATCCTATGCATGGTTTAGGCGCTAGTAGCGTTCACAGATGGACGGACGTTTTGCCGTCAACTGATTTCTCGTTCTCAAGGACCCATATAACAGGGATTCTGGTTACACCACGTGTTAAAGGATTCCTTTTCTTAATTTAAAAATTGGATTTTTTTCGTCATGAGGGTCCGGCAATGAATTTTTGTCGAAAATTTGCCGTTTTTTCGCGGTTCATTACATAACTTTCTCAATACAACGAACGAGTACGTTACTCCGTATATGCGTATGTACTTAAGTAAAAAGTTCAATCGTTGAACTTCATTCCAAAATAATATGTATGATACGCAATTATATTGCATGACAGAATAATTGGTAGAACTGGAAAGGTATAGTCAGAGAAAAGAAAGATAGAAATGTAAAAATGTTACAAAATGGTTGATTTCAAACAAAAACTAAAATATGTAAAACGAGACTACAAAATAGATAAAAAATAGCTTTAAGCCACTGTATTCAATACGCTGTATTTAGCACACAAGAAACGGTATTTAGTACAGGATTCCAACGGATACATTATCCGCGTAAACAAACTGCCCTGACATGGTGATAGGCATAATAATATGGACATTTTTCCTTACCAGATATCCAGTTGCCGGAACCAGCGGCCGGCCGTCGATGATGTGGCCGTCCATCATCTCGCTGTCTTCGTCCTCGATTTCGAGGATCGCAGTTCTCTCCGCGTTGTGCGACTTCTCGCGCAGGCGGAAGCTGGTGACGAACCAGTCGTCCTCGTGGGACCAGCGCACCAGCGGGGAGATCATGGGCGTGCCTCGGGGCACGGGCCACTGCGGAGGCGGGTACAGCGCCGCAGGACGCGGCTGCAGCCCCGCGTTGTACAGCCTACGCATGAAGGCATTCTCTGGCACATCATTCCGATAAAGTAAAAGTTAAAAGACGACTCTCCGTGTAGCTGCCACTTTGCTATTCAAATCTCTGTTACCTCATGTGGAATTTGTTGTGGACACAGTCAAGGAAGATTCAACCTCCGGGTTCTCCAGTTTCCTTCATCTCTTTTCTCTATTATTTATCCGGTTATTATACCTTGCCTGTTGTAATGTGAAGTGTACTGTTTGTGACAAGAGAAGATAAGAGTGTGAAGTTTGTGAAATAAGATATGAGTGCATTGCAATTATTTCGACGATAAAGTGCTTTTCGAAATTTTTCGAAAAGCACGTCGAAATATACACAGGCCAACACAGAAAATGGTGCAAACGATTTTAATGCTGTTTTTAAGTATATTTGGGGCGCTGATTTCAAAATGACATTGGTTTTTTTCTATGAGCTTTAGTTTTCAAGTTATGATATATATGATATATAAGGAATGAAAGTACAAAATAGTAATTCAATTCAGAATGTTATTTTAATGAGATATGCCTACTCGTACATACAAACTTACAAGACCCATTCGGCCTTAGTTGGGACATTAGTTGACACTGTGAAAAGTTCTTTCCGTGACGACCTAGAATGGATCTGGTTTCGGCAACTTCTTTCCAAGTTCCAGCAGTAGTCCGCCATCATGTGGGTATCCCATCTTCCTTGAAAACGATCCTCCATGGTCTTCATGTCTTGGTGAAACCGTTCTCCTTGTTCCTCACTAAAATCGCCAAGGTTGTGAGGGAAATGGTCCAGGTGGCTGTGTAGGTAATGCACTTTATGCTCATGTTGCATCCCAGCCTTTCGAAGTTATCGAGCATGTTGTTGACAAGCTCAACATAATTGTCAGCTTTAATGTTTCCCAAAAACTTTGTAATAACTTGTACAAACGATTTCCACGCTCTGCTTTCCACGGGACTCATAGAGTTCACAAACTCTGATCTTTCACAAGCTGTCTGATTTGTGGACCATCAAAAATGCCAGCTTTAAGTTTTTCTGCGCTTATTCCAGGCATCTTACGACCTATATAAACAAAGCATGGACCGTCCTTGTCGAGAGCTTTCACAAACTGCTTCATCAACCTAGCTTTATATGTAGTGGATGGCAAAATGATTTT
>JAHLJT010009355.1:41849775-41879690 GCA_031308135.1 Acheta domesticus
TCCACTCCGGGGAACATGATCGCTTGTGTGTCGCGAATCGCCACGTGTGTTAGTCCACATTGGAAGCCAAAGGCACTACGACGTTGCTGGCAGTAAGCTCATCAGCCAACCCTTGACCAGTTTGTCCCAGAGCGTTCTTCGCGAGACTTTCCCTCACATCCACTGTGAGGGCTGCGGACGAGTCGATCTGCTGGGGCGGTGGTCGCTGCTTGCGCAGCTGCGGGCGTGGAGGCCACCGGCGCCGCCCGCGCCTTCTTCTCCTTGGCCTCCTTCGCGCGCTGGTACTCGCGCAGGCGGCCGAAGGTGAGCGCGCGCACGTCCTGCGGGCCTAGCAGGATGTCGAAGTCGCGCGCCAGCGTCTGCTGGATCTCCACCGCCATCATGGAGTCCATGCCCAGCTCGGCCAGCGTCGATTCCAAGCTGAGTTGCTTGAGGTCGCGGAAGCCCAGCATGGTGGCCATGGTGGTGACCAGATCGTCATCGCCCGCGCCCGCGCGCTTCCTTCTCCGCCACCCCACATGGACGCCACGACGGCGTGCGTCTGCGCCAGGAAGCCGTCCAGCACCTCGAGGCACGAGGTGAGGCGCTGCTGCAGCGTGCCGCCGATCTCCAGCACGCGGTCGTCGTCGCGCATGTCGGCCACCAGCCCCACGTCGCCCACGGCGCCCCACTGCACCGCCGTCGCCGGCAGCCCCGCCGCCCGCCGCGCGCGCGCCACGCGCTCCATCACCGCGTTCGCCAGCCCGTAGTTGGTCTGGCCCGCGTTGCCGCGCCCGCACGACACGCTCGAGAACAGCACGAAGTGGCGCAGGCGCGGGCACAGGCGGCGCGACGCCGCGTCCAGCTGCACCGCCGCCGTCGCCTTGCAGCGGAACGATTCGGCGAACGCCGCCGCCGTCTGGTTCTCCAAGAGCGCGTCGCGCAGCACCACGGCCAGGTTGAAGATGGCGGCGACGGGCGCGACGGAGCCCGCGGCGCGCAGCAGCGCCTCTGCGCCGCGGCGCGTGGAGGCATCGTCGGTGCGCACGAGCGCGCGCACGCCCTTGGCGCGCCACTGCTGCAGGCGGCGCGCCTGGTAGCCCGTGGTGACGCCGCGCCGCGACACCCAGCACCAGGTGGCGCGCGCCCGCGCTGCACCATCCAGTGCGCCAGCTCGAGCCCCAGGCCGCCCAGCCCGCCTGCGCACACGGCATGCGTCGCATGAGCGCGCCCTGCCCGCCTAACGCCCCGCCCCGCCCCCGCCCCCGCCCCTGCACTCACCCACGAGGACGTAGGAGGCGTCCGGCTGGCAGTAGAAGCGCGGGCGCGCGGGCAGCGTGAGGGGCTTGGAGAGGGCGTGGCCCCGCTCCTCCTCGCCCTCCCGCACGCGGATCACCACCTTCCCGATGTGCTTGCCCGCCGCCATGTGCCTGCAAGGGTACACAGTCACGTCACTCGAGCATCAAAACTAATAAGAGGGTTAATGCCGAATTCGTACGAAAATCTTACAACACGTTTTTTATCCCTCGCTCGCTATATGTGTGTCAACGTTGTTACGAAGTAATTAGTAACGTTACATTTGTAAACGAATTGTGCTCTCAGAGTTAAAGTGCGAGTGGATATAACGTAAGACTTTGAATTTTCTATCGTTGATACTTTTTCCTGATAATTATCTGAATAAAGAATTGTAGGTTGTACAGTCCAACAATCAAATGTATAATTTCTAGCTGTAGTAGTTCGACATTATTCCTACTGAAGATGTTGTGGCGGCGCGCCGTGCCTCCCCCTCCCCTTCACCACCTGTGGCGGTGGCTTCTGGGCGGTGGCCGAGCCGCCAGCAGCCACGCAACTTATGGTGCACTTGTTACCTGGGGCCGCTATTGAGATGGTGCTTGACCAACACCGCCTCTACACAAAGCCTCGGAACGAACCCGAAAGAAGCGGTTGACGTCATGAAATTTAGGCCATCTCCGACCATCTTCGTTTTCACATTTCAGTCAGAACGTACAATGTGAATGCCACGTTGTGTTCTGAGTTACGCTCAATTGGTTATATTCTTTAAAGCTTTGTGTCAATTTTATTTAGACAACATGCCTGTCAAAAGTAGTGTGTCATTGGGTTGTGGTAATTACTTGTGTGGTTGAAATATTATTTTTTCGGTTTTAGAAAGATCAATATTTAAGCAGGAAGTGTTTGCAAGAGATACAAGGATTTTCGGCCAACCTCCAGTTTTAAAATAATATTAATTGCTTTTGAAATTTCATTTAGTCTATCTCGTGGCTCAGAGCAAAGTCGCTCGCCTTTCGCCAATGAGGTCCGCGTTCTATTCACGTCGATTCTCATGTGAAATTTGTTTCGACAAAACGACTTCGTCTGCTTCACAAGAACTAGTTCCATCTTTCTGAAGTGTCGTAAACCTTACCCCCTTCCTTATTCCTTCCCAATTCTGGCCGCTGGGTAAGTGACGCAGGGGACGTGAGGGTGTACGCGGAGATGCTGCCTAGCGGTCCTCTGACAACTGACGATACGCGATAATATAATATAGCGCTATGTGGAGTAAAGAGAGCGCTAATAAATTAATGGAGGATTACTCCATGCTTATCGCCCAACCAAGGGCTTTGTGAAGCGTTGCGCAAAAATGCAATAAATGTAAAAAAAATTTGTTGCATTATTGAAATATGTATTCTTATGTTGTTTGCATGTATGTTTTGTAGAATTATTAAAAATCGACCCATCCAAGCAATATCTTTCAAAATGTAACCTACAAAACATATACTATAATCTACATGATCATTGTATTAGCCCGTTTTTTACTTTCCCGTATACGTACGTATACACGGAGTGATATACGTAGTATAGGGAAAGTTATGTAATGCTGCGCGAAAAAATGGCCAATTTTCGGCGGAACAAAAATTAATTGCCGGGCCGTGAAAACGAATATGTGAATAAAACCAGTTGCTAAATTAAGAAAAAAAATCCTCTATCTCGTGGTGTGGTCAAAATTCATGATTTGTTGCTTCTTTATACTTAAAAATCGATTGACGGCATTCCGTCCGTCTGTCCGTCTGTCCGTCTGTGGTCAACGCTAGCGCCTAACCGTTCGGTCGATTTTCTTCAAAATTGATATTCCCCAGTCGATCTGATTCTAGTCAAAGCTTTGCGATTTGAAAAAGATTCTTTAAAATTTGGGGGTACTTTATATGAAGCCCCCCGGGGATTTTCAACATTTTCTCAAAAACGGCTCCAAATTTTTTCTTTAAATTTCTTGTATGAATAGAGGAAAATACACTTTTTAACATGGCATAGGTCCGATTTTCACGTACAGCTCTGAATTTTCGAAAATTGTGAAAGTTTGAATTTTTTTCGGCGTCTTTCTCCAACTACAAAATTGAAGATAGAGATTTTTTCTTCAAATAAAATTTGTTCTGCATATTGAGTACTATAATAAAGGTCATGTAAATGTTTTTCACAATTTTGGTAGTTTTCGTGCAATATTGCGTGCAATATGTGCAATTTTAAAAAATTACAAAAACAAATTTCTCAAAACGGCTCCAATTTTTTTCTTTAAACTTTTGGTAGGGATAGTGGTAAATGTACTCTATCAATGACATAAGCCATTTTGGTCTATCGGTTGGTTTTTTCAAAAATTACAAAAATATAAATTTTTTTTACTTGTCTCTCACGTCGTTAATATTTACATTATCGGCGATTTTTACATTATTATATTTACGAGTATACATGCTTTAAATAATGTCAAGTAAAGTTTCTCGAAAACTCTACCGTTTTCTGTGAAAGTAGCTCAAATTTCGGCATTTTCAGAAATGCTCAAACGTCATTTTTTCGAATATGGCTGCAATTTTTTTCTTGAAACTTTTGTAACGGATAGTGCTAATTACACTCATTAGTATAGCGTGAAGTTTATTTTGAGTTTTTTTTTGTTTTTTTCAAAAATTATATAAATGTAAATTTTTTGAAAGATCTCTCACATCTTTAATATGCACATTATCCGCAATTTGTAAAGATGATTATATTTGTGAATGTAAGTGCTTCAAATAACTTCAAATAAAGTATTTTGAAAACTCAAAAATTTTCTGTGAAAATGAGCTTCAAATTTCGCATTTTTAGTAGTGCTAAAACGCCATTTTCTCTTAAACGGCACATAATTTTTAAAAGAAAATTGCCATTTACGGCTAGGTTTTTGTGTTCTTTAATATTCTAAATTAATGTTTCTGTTCTACCAATAGGAAACCGAAAAATTAAGAAAATGACAAAAAAAATGTACTTTTGGCGATGATAGATGGTAGCTGGCAAGAAAGAGTATGTGGCAATTCCGAATAGCTAGCGAAGACCCAGGAAAATAGAAAACTAATACGGGAAAGTCTGTGCCATTCTGTAGCACCACTAGTTTTTAAATGCATTCATTTCATCCGATTTCATCCGATGATTAAAATTTTTGTCACTTAAATAAAATTAAATAATTACTAATTAAATTCTAACGTATTGCATTTGCCTCTGTGAGCGACTATTATTTCCATCCTGATGATTATTTGAGTTCTGAAATATTTCAACGAGGTAAATTGCAAGACGGTAACAGAAAAATTGTGTTTACCAAGGCACTATACGAACAACATTTCCAATGCGTCTAGTGTACTAGTTTTCTGCATGCTCATTTTCAGAAGACTCCAGAGAGCCAGAAGAAAATTTTCTTAATTGGAAGCTGCAACCGGTCCAAATGTGAACGTTGTCTTGTTTTGAAAACATCAATTTTGGCGATCTAATAATTTCGAAACATTTCATTATCATTTAATAAAATAACTCTTTATTTCTGTACTAATAATTAGTAAACATTTCACATTCAGGGGATTGAACATTTTTCATTTTACTATTAATTTTATGAGGTGCTCTTATAATTTATATTAATTTGAAGTCTGTGCAAAAATGGCATATTCTTGAAACGTTTGGTAGAGTTTTTTCTCACTTATTACAGTTAATAAATTTGGATTTTGAATAACAAACACATTCATTTAATATTTTGTAATGTATTTCATTATTTTTAATTTGATTATGTGAATAAATAATAATGTGAGAAAAAGTTGGAGTTGAGTTTTCTATCCTACAACCGTGTCACGTCTACTGAAGGTGTTTGAGATTTTCATAGTTGTTTGTAGAGAATCGGAAGTTTAAGGGGAAATTGTCTTGTTTCGACAGATTAACTGTGATTGATTGATTGATTGATTTGTGATTCCGGGCGCGCCAACTACAGATGTCACTAGTCCCGTTAGTGTAGTGCGTGTTTCTTCCTCGGTAGGTGGCGGTTATCTTTTCCCCGCTGGATAGCGAGAACCGGCGCCGACCTACCGTCGACTAGCAGGGTTTCCCCTCAGCTAGGTATCTCCCACCAGCGGGGTACTGCCCCAGCAGGGACAAGCTCTAAGCTCCCGACTGGTCTCCCGGCATGTGTGGCAGTGCAGTGCATGTTAGTGTGTGTGTGTGTGTGTGTGTGTGTGTGTGTGTGTGTGTGTGTGTGTAAGGGGTGAGGTTAGAACAAGAGAGAGGAAGGAAAGATCGCACGCGGTCCGTGGCCCGTTTGTTAGGGTACTGCTCCGGCATTCGCCTGGTGTTGATCGGAGAAACCACGGAGAACTACCGATCAGAGCAGCCGGCCGCTAAAACTCTCCTCCAGACAGCGACTGAACTCGACCTAGCTGACAAGCTATTGTTGAAAATCCTGCCACGGTCGGGACTCGAACCTTGGACCTCCCGGTGAGAGGGACTGCAGTGACATCAGTTGAAGCACTGACCCATCTCTTCCAGTAGGTTAACTGTGAACCTACATGTTTTACCTCAAATCAGAAGTAATGTGTGTGTTTGTCGTGTATGTTTGTCAATAGACGTGTTATTTGTTGAAGATTTACAAGTATGCATCAAAAATGTATTTACATTCTGTTTCTTCTGTTAGGAGAGCGATGTATTTTATAGCAAGCTAAACTTGTTTTAGTTTAATTACGGAAGGAAAATTTTGCTCACTGCTTACTAGGTTAGGTTTAATAATAATAAGAGACATTGGCATTATACTATTTTCCCTTTCATTGAACATGGAAAAAAATTGCATGCAAACACCAATCTGACACAGGCAATCACAAATGCAGCAATCAGCCTAAATGTGATGACGTCATTGCCTTGATCCGAGACCACCTGTAGAGGCGGAGTTGGCTTGACCCTGCTTACTGAACTGTACTTTTCTTTTGGAACACTATTTCGACCTCGCTTCGAAGCAGGATATCTACTTGTATTTATTATTAAATCTGCCTGTTCAGGAACGACTCGGGATTTAATTGTAATAAACATGTTTTCTACGATATATGAACTTTCTTGCCCCTTTCCCGGTCACATCAGAAGACTTTGTCGTTCTTTTTAATTCCAGAAATAACAATGCTTAGGCCGACCAACTAGAAGAAGCGACTGGTGCAATTCAACGTATTGTTAGAAGGGACTGCACATGTTTTTAATCTCTCTATCCCTATTTACTCTATCTCTATCTCTATCCCTATCCCTATCTATTTTACTCTCTCTCTCTGTAGATATACAGTGTAATATACATAGTATAGAGAAAGTTGCTGCGCCAAAAAACGGCGGATTTTTGGCAGAAAACAAGTGGTGCTACAGAATGCCACTGACATTCCCATATTAGTTTTCTATTTCCTCTAATTCTTTTGGTCTCGGCTACCTATTCGGAATTGCCAAATACTCTTGAGAGCTGACATATATAGCCACGCAAAGTCTATGGGTATTTTCTTAATTTTTGGACATTTTCTTAATTTTTCGGATTCCTACTTGTAGAATCGGAAATATTATTATCAGAATATTAAAGAACAGTAAAAACGTCGTTCTAAATGGCAATTTACTTTGATAAATTAGGAATTGTTTCAAAGAAAATGGCGTTTTAAGCGCTACTAAAAATGCGAAATTTGAAGCTCTTCCCACAAAATTTTTGAGTTTTCAAAAAACTTAGTTTGAAATCATTTGAATCGCTTTGATTTACAAATACAATAGTGTTTACAAATTATTAGTAACGTGCATATTAACGGTGTCAGAGATCTTTAAAAAAATATATTTGTGCAATTTTCAAAGAAACAAATTGAACTTTACGTCATATTTAAGAGTTCACTTAGCACTATCCGTTCGAAAAGTTTGAAGAAATTTAGAGTCATTTATGAAAAAATGGTCGTTTGAGCTTTTCAGAAAAGTGTAATTTTGAGCTAGTTTTCACAGAAAACTTCAGTTTCAACTTAACTTGTCATTATTTAAAGCACATGTATTTATAAATTTAAAAAATGTGAACCAATTGCCGCTAATGTAAATATTATCGATGTGAGAGACACGTCAAACAAATTACATTTTTGCCAATTTTGAAAAAAGAAAAGAATAGAACAGTAATTCCTTTGTCACATCACAGAGGACATTAGGCACTATTTTTAGTCAAAGTTTTAAAAAAGTTAGAGCCGTTTTTGAGAAAATCTAGTTTTTGCATTTTTTTAAAAATTGCACATATTGCGCGAAGACCACTAAAATTTTGTAGTTGGGGAAGAAGCCGAAAAAAAATTCAAAATTTTGCAATTTTCAAAAATTCACAGTTAGGTGAATTTTAGTGAAATTAGGACCTGTACCACCTTTATAAAGGTTAATTTACTCTATTCATACAAGAAATTTAAAGAAAAAATTTGGAGCTGTTTTGAGAAAATTTTTAAAAAGTCCGGGGGACTTCATGTAAAGTACCCCAAAATTTTATAGATTCTTTTTCAAAATCTCAGAGCTTCGACTCGAGCCAGATCGACAAAGGATTCTTCAATTTGAAAAGAATCTACGTATGATTTAGGAGCTAGTTGTGTTTACAGACAAACGGACAGACGGAGGGACGGACGGACGTTTTGTTTGAATTGTTTTTTTTGGCACCAAGAACCCACGAAAAAGGAATTCTGGCTAAACCACGTGTTAAGGGTTTTCTTATTAATTTTACATCTGTTTTTATCCACTTTTTCGTAATCGGGGCCCGGGAAAAAATTATTTCTGCCGAAAATTCGCCGTTTTTTAGCGCAGCATTACATACTTTTACCAATACTACGTATATTACTCCGTATATTTGTACGTATACGGGAAAATAAAAATAACAAGAACAAGATTTTCTCAAAAACAGTTTCAATTTTTTTTCTTTAAACGTTTGGTAGGGTAAGTGGCTTATGTACTCAATGAGATAACATAAACACCATATTGCTCTATTCTTTTGCTTTTTCAAAAATTACAAAAATGTAATATATTTGACCTGTCTCTTACGTCGATAATATTTGTATTAGCGGCGATTTGATTTCATTATTGCATTCGTGAGTACATGAACTTAAAATAATGTCAAATATTTTTCGGAAACACAAAATTTTTCTGTGAAAACGTACTCAAAATTCCGCCGTTTCAGAGACATTCAATCGTCATTTTCTCAAATTCTGCTCAAAATTATTTGTTCAAACTTTCCCTGCATCTAGTGCATCTAATTGAACTCTGATATCCACTTAGACTCATTTTGCTCAATAATTTTTTTTTTTTTTTTACACAAATATATTTTTTCAATATGTCTTAGGCCTAATATGCACATTTCGAGCGATTTGTAAACACTCTTGCATACGTGAATAGAAGTGCCTCAATGTCTTAAAATGCGTTTTTTGAAAATTCAATAGTTTTCTGAGAAAAGAACTTCAAATTTTGCATTCACTGTAACGTAAAATGGTTCCAATTTTTTCAATGAAAATTGCCAGTAAGGAGAATGTTTTACTCTTCTTTAATATACTTAAAGTGATATTTTGGTTCCACTATTAGTAAACAAAAAAGTGAGAAAATTTCGAAAAAATATACTTTGGGCGGCGATAGATAGCAGCTGGCAAAAACATGTGGCAAGATCAAAAGCTAGGCCACAACAAAGAAATTAGAAAATTAAATAGTACGAGAAAATCTGTCATTCTGTAGCACCACTAGATTAATTCATTATTTTCAGGGAATTTCTGAAAGTAAAGATTTTCAAACTTTAATGCTTTTAGTTTTATTACAGCTGTTGAAAAGCGTGAATCATTTTAAATTTGATTGAGAACTGGGATATAAAGGATGATTCTTACTTCATCGCCGTCTCCACTTGGTCGCGGGAGAAAACCTCCGTCTGCACAGGTCGCACTTTTCCGCTCTTCAGCAATTCGCCTACGCGTGCGCACAGCTCCTTGACGCGGGGCGTGTTCTGCTCCATGATCACTTCGTCCAAGAGAATTCCGTGAACGCTCGCCTGCCGCAGAAGCAGCCGCATCCCTGAAAATTGTCGCAATGCGCATTGCACGTTCATGAGCAGACACCAGTACTGTAAATACACGACTCGACCCCAAACAGCCAACACGCAATCTGAGAAGTTCCGATTCCCTTGGAAGGGATCCTTGACACATGTATTTCTTGGCTTCAAACATATTTCTCCTAGGGTTGGAAAGATATCCATTTGCTTATATTCAGCGGTTGAGAATAGTAGTTCTGCATAATAATATGATTACTGATAAAGCGGTTAGTGAGGCAAGTCTGCCGACCGATAATTCTAAAATTTAGGCAGTATTCAATTGTTTAAGAAACCCACATAATGAATTGGATATAAAGCATATTGAAAATGGAATGGAGTGTGTAAATCAAATGTCATAAATCCCCAATGATTGATGACGGTAAAAGCCTATCTTGTGTGCTTTGACCCACCGATGGCGCTGTTGTTCATCATGTCGACCTTTCCGATCTCGAGGAAGCGGCCGCACGGCGCCAGGCAGCGCAGAGACGCCTGCAGCTTGTCGTCCGCCAGCGAGTTGAGCACGAGGTCGACGCCGCGGCCGCCCGTGCGCCGCAGCACCAGCGGCTCGAAGGTGAGGTCGCGCGAGCTGCCGATGTCGTCGGCCGCCATCTGCGCATGCGCACACCCGTCCAAACGCGTGGCGTCACTCGAGCGCAGCGCAGCGCAGTGCAGGGGAAAGGAGAGGGGTGGGGCGCGGGGGTACCTGCGGGAAGGCGCGCAGCAGGAAGTCCTTCTTCTGCTGGGTGCCGACGGTGGCGAAGACGCGGCAGCCGCGAGCCAGCGCCAGGGTGAGCGCCGCCTGTCCGACGGCGCCGCTGGCCGCGTGCACCAGCACGCTCTCGCCCGCCGCCATGCGCCCCACCATCTCCAGCGCGAACACCGCCTGCAATCCCACCGCGCCACAGTTCGAATGATTGGCCCTTAAAACCCTCTTTATACCTAATTCATAATTGAGCTGGCTTGTCAAAATAAATGAGCGGAACGACGACACTCTTACAGTAACCGCTAAATGAAACTAGAGTAAAATGAACCAATCTGACTTTCGATTCTGTAGTTAGGTTCTTCCAAATGAATATGTTTCATCACCATGTCATAAATGTAGTCTACGTATCACATGATGTTCAAATAACATAGAATTTGATCCCACAATCGAAAAACTATTTTTAAGTGCATTTGTTTTACAATCTATTCAACAATTGAAATTATTTGATATTTTCAAGCTCATTAAAAAAATTGAAATTCTAAATGCACGAACTTTATCTCAATATTCTCTATATATTAAACACAACTTGGCGACGATGCCTCACGATGAAATCACAATTATGTATTTAAATAGTGCTCCTAATTTCAATTTAAAATGTATAAACGAGGGTTTGTAGTTTAGAGACATATTTGCAGTTATACGTTGAGACATTGTATTGTAAGCATTCTGTGTGAAACTGAGATTTGCTAGGTAGTCACTTAGTACGATAGAAAAGGATTTTCTGATTCTTTTCGATGTTAATAGAAAATAGAGGAAAGAAATTTTTTAAAAATGTGGCAGGGAAGGACAAATTTTCTTGAATTAATTCCTTTTACGTATCTTACCGTTGTATAGGCAGCAGGTATGGTGGTAGCTTCAAGGAGAGTCATTTCATCAGGTACATTCCATACGAGAAAAGCAGGGGCTAGGATCTCCGTAGACAAGCAGCCTCCCATCTTCATTCCCATGACACGGCGGCCGTTGGGGAGGCGACCAGAGAATTCGAATCCAATTACTGCGTCCTGGAAAGGGAAAGCCAATTGAATATATTAGTTAGTGTTCTTGTGGTACTGTAGAACTTAAATGTACACAAAAAATTAAGATAGAAACAAAATCATATCAATAACCTGGAAATAAACTAATATTGCTACTGTTGTCTCCTTTGAGAAAGCATTTCGTAGGTCATTCTATTGATCGGGGGAGAGTAAGGAATAACCTACAGTAGTGACTAACTGAAGAAAATGTCCTTACATTTTCCAAATTCGAGAATGAAATTATTGAACAAGAGATTACTCTTACGAGTTTTATACAACATTCGTATATTTAATGAAATGAAATGAGACATTTTTCGAAAATGTTAATTCTGTGATTATCACACATCTAGATATGACGATATGAAGAAATTGCGTTGTAAAGAGATATTCTAGGGTGCACGGACGAGAAGGGAGGGCGTGCGAACAAATATATTTTTGAATCTGTGGAAGCAGCTGCGAAGGGCGAGCAGGGGAGGCGGCTGAGCGCCGACAGATTGACAGCCGTAGAGAGGGGAGAGAAGGGCCACGCGAGGCGGCTGTGGGCACGAGGCTCGCACATCCGAAGCGAAGACGGGCACTCGAGACAGCCGCCGGACAATTCGATGGACAGCGGAGCACGGGAGGACACCGACGCGCATCTCACCGACTTCGCTAATCGACCAGAGAGGCGTATCGAGGCCAGCGCTCGAACCGACTGCGCAGAGAGATGCAATTGCTCCCACGGGAAAATTAACCAGACTGCACGTGCTCGCGTTGGAACTCCCGACGCGAAGGGAAGAGTGGGAATAACCCCCATTCTAGTAGCCAATAGAGAGACACCTCTGGCCAGTCTTAGATAGATATTTATTATTTCCGCAGGTAGGTTTATACAACCTGGTGGCGGAACACTAAAATTTACATATTATAACTACGTATTATAATTATGAATTAAATACAATGTAACTTAAAATTATTTTAAGACAATAATAATAATAATAAGAAGAAGATAACAATGTTAACAATAAATGCATTAATAACAATATCCGCATTAATTCTACATTATAGTGGTCATGTACAGATACTTTATACTAACATGTACGACTTTTTATACATTGCACTCCACTTCACAACTAACTAATAAAATGTACTAATATCATTAGTTAATTTACTTTTAAATCTTTGAACACCTAGAGGAAAGGGTTCCAAGGCTGTCGCATTCAACTTATTCCAATCCATTATAGTTCTATTTGTAAAGGAAAATTTTTCCAGCATCTGTTCTCTGTGGCCTGAACTAAATTTTGTGATTGTGATCCCCTCTACTAAAATACGTGGGTCTACTGAACCGAATGTGGATATCTTCCAAGCTGGATAACCGACACAGCTGGTATCTTACACAAATACACAGTAATCATTGCATAAATGAGTAAAAGGGTGGAGTTTAAGCCGATCTAAACGGGGTGGAAAGCCGAAACTTCGCGGTGTAGGAGCCGTGGGGGAGAAGACTGACGGAAACTGATCGGGGTCGGGGTGAGACCGGAAGGCGGGTAGAGAAAGAGGTCGAGTGAAGACCGACAGATGGGAATAGAGGAAGCGAATAGCTCCCGGAAGTAGGCTGCGAAATAAGTGAATTTGCTGAAGTATCGTAGTAGTAGTAATTACTGAAACTACACCCCGAGCTCGGTAATTTCGGCGTAGCGAACTTACGCGGAGAGAATAGTCAGACATTGGCTAACAAATAGTCGATAGATTGAAGCCACGTGCTTATTGAGATGGTATCCGGATGGTAAAATTGAATTGGTCTACTGCCGAAGGTAACGCACGACTGCACCCGCGCATTGATGTCACCGAGCGGGCGGACAGGGACTTCGGCCTTCCCAAGTCAGCTGGGCGCCGGCCACAGTGTGTACCGGTCAAAGAGTGGGACCCTGCGAGGCGCCGACGGAGAGGGCAACACCATCATCTCCCTCTGTCTCTCTGTGCTGAGGGGCGACGCTGGCAGGTACTGGCGGCATCGTGGAGGAGGAGCCGAACCCAAACGAATGTTCATTCAAAGACGTTTTGTAAACACCATTGTCAAGAACCAAGAGAGGCACAAGAATATTCATTGTGTGTAGTTGTAGAACATAGACAAAAAGTATCATAATTTTTGCGCATTGCGATTTTCGACATAAATTATGTATTCAATTTCTATTTACTGTAGTAAATGACATATTTACCAATCAAAAGGGGCATGTGCAATTTAATTGTTAAAAATGAACAAATGTTAAATAATCATAGCATGTTTACCAGTGAGCATACACCCGGGCAGCTGCCAACGCGGCAAAATCAATCCAACTGAGTTGAATGCATGTGTGTTAAAGTTAATAAAAAAGAATAGCGGACGAACTCACAGACCAGATGGTAGTTAAATGCCCCAATCATAATCTGACAAGGCGGTTATTATAACAATATATTCTATGAAACTGATGTAGCAACTTTTCTAATACCATCGACCTATGAACCCTGCAAATAAAGCATCAATCAGAGTAAGTAATGGAGGAACAGTACCGGGTCGCTACAGGGCAAAACATCTGCGTCCAACTTGGCAGAAGCGAGCATCACATCGCGGAAGTTCAACGCAGCGTAGTGCACATGCACCAACACCTGACCAGCCGGAACGAGAGATCTGCGGACAATAAACATGGTAGCTGTGACGGCCAAGGCCCCGCACATAGAGCAAGCGTCACGCACAGCTCGGCCCCACCTTTCAGGGTCGATGCGGCCTTGGAACCACGTCAAGCTAGAGAGGTCCCCGCGCACGGCCGTTTCGCAGAACGCGTGCCGCACGGGCACGGAGGGCGCGGCAGCCAGCGGCAGGTGGCGCATGCATCCCCAGCGGCCGCCCTGCAGCACGTTCACCGCCAGGTCCAGCTCCAGCCGCGGCCGCAGCCGCTCCAGCAGCGCTGCAGCGTCGTCCCACGCGCCGTCCTCCACGTCCGCCTCCTCGGGCAGCAGGTACAACCTGGCGAGCTGCGGGCCGGCGCCGGGCTCCTGGCGCAGGCAGTTGAAGAGGCCCAGCGCGCCGTTGAGCGGCCCCCGCGCCACCAGCGCCACGCGCTTCTCGGCCGGGTTGGGGTCGCGCAGCGCCGCCTGCAGCCGCTCCACCCACGCGAACGCCGCCTCCGCCCCCGCCCCCGGCCCCGCCCCCTCGGCCAGCTCGGGCACGCGCACCACGTGCAGCTGCGCGGGCTCTGCGCTCCAGCCGCCCTTGCGGAACAGCAGCAGCCACGCGCCGCCGCGCAGACGCATGCGCAGCGCCAGCTGCAGGCCCGCGGCGGCGGCGGCCGTGCGCAGCGCCGTCACAGCGCCCGGGGCGAGTGCACGCGCCAACAAGCAGCCGCCGGCGCCCAGCGACGCCGCGGCGCTGGCCAGCGCTTCGCTCTGGCCAGCTGCCGCTGTGTCGCTGAGCACCAGCAGCGCCAGGTCGCGCTCGGCCGCCAGCTTGGAAGCGTCGGCCGTGGGGAGCCCCGCCCCCTCCTCTGCCTCCGCCTGCGCGCCCTCCTCGAGGAAGAGCGTGGCCTTGGCCTGCACCAGCGGCAGGTCGGCCAGCGCCGCCAGGAGCAGCGGCGCCAGCGGCGTCAGGCCGCGCGCCACCACTTCGGCCACGCGCACGGGCGGGGTGGTGCGCGTGACGGGCGGGCGGTTCTCCTGCACCAACTGCACGCACACGCGCAACGCCTCCGCCGTCTCCCACTCGCGCTCCTCGCTGGGGGCTGCGGCGTCGGAGCCGTAGGGCACGAACTCGTGGTGCTCCAGCACGGGCTCTGCCAGCGTGCGGCGGCGAGCGATGGGCGTGGCGAACAGGCCGCGGATCTCCACCGTGCCGGTCGTGATGAGGTCCAGCTCAGGCACCATCTGTGCCTCGATCACTGCGAAGGTTTGAGGCCTCCTTACTAAGTCTCATCGTGAGGGGGATGAAAAGATATAGCCGAATAAGTCGGTGAAAAGTGATTCCAAACCAAATCGATAAACGCGATGCTCATATGAAAGAAAATACCAAATGCCGTAGATTCATCTGTCCCTTAGGGCAATCTTCTGCAGGCATGCACTGCGAAACGTGCTTTTCATGTTTTATTTTCTTTCCTAGCTTCTATTTCGTGTATCGGGTTGAAAAAAATTACAAAGATGAATTTGGGTGTATTTTGTCACTTAATTTTGGCGCCAAATTTAAATGGAAAAAGAAATTTGAAATTAATTTTCGACCTCATAACTTTGGAGTACTGTCTTAATTTTTATTCCTACAATATCTTTTATCATTCTATAACATGTATTTTTCAGATTTTTAAGAAATCTTAAGGATAGTAAAAAAGTAAAACAAATTTTATCTGTTTAAAAATTAAATTTGTGCCAAGATGAGAAAAAACGTTTTTACCACTATTTAAAAACAGATTCAATCATGAAGTATGAACTCGTAATCTTATACGTGTTGCGTAGTTTTTTGTACCAATCTCAATCGGAATATCCATAGTGGGGTCATTCCATCTGAAATCGGCCAAAATTTCCCGACCGTCTTCCGATTCGACTGAAACTCTTTAAATCGTTT
The DNA here is from genome assembly GCA_031308135.1 of Acheta domesticus. Lineage (NCBI taxonomy): Eukaryota > Metazoa > Arthropoda > Insecta > Orthoptera > Gryllidae > Acheta > Acheta domesticus. Next base: position 41,865,450 of record JAHLJT010009355.1, read on the forward strand.
TAGAATACGAAACAACACTGGATATTGCCTTTTTGGCATTAAATTTTACTTCCTTTTGAAAATTTTGAAATGTGATATTTTGCACGAGTTTCAGAGGGTATTATCTGAAAAACTAGTAAAGCATCTTCAAATTTGATTTTACTTTGCAACTTGCTTTATATCTCTAATGAGTACATCCCACCCTAAAGGTTTGATATGATAAACCTAATTATAAGGGCATTAATAAGGCCATATTAAGGCCAAAGTAAATAATTACGATTGGTTTTCAAAATTCATTTTCTCAAATACTCCAACTAGGATTTTCATTTTTTGTCGTCGAATTAAAGCGGATACATTGAAGCTTATAGTAGTTAAAGAATCTTGATGGTAAATTGGAATTTACCAAAGTTATTACCAGTTATATTTACATTTTTCTTTTTTCTTTTTATGGACTTACGGGAACTATACATATACAAACGCTTATCATTTGGAAATCTTGCTTTTGTTATTTAGTGATTAATTCTCATACATTTTAAATGTATCAGAAGCATATTATTGAAGGCAGAAACTTCTATTTAAACCGGGTGACCCATCAATTATGAGCCGCCCTCACATCATCTTAACGGTTCGCAACATCGAAAAGCAGTTTTCGCTCATCAATGCGGAATCATGGGGCAAGTAATATGCTTTAGAGATATTGTTTGTAATATTTTTAGTTTTGTGCGGTTGTAGTAGCTGACTTTTCAGAGAACTACGCATTCTCAATTCAAGACGGTGTACAGAAAGTACATTGGAACAATGCTCAAGCTATACATTCTCTTTTCGGCCAAGCGAAGAAATTGTTTCAATCAATTTTGTCATAATATCAGACGATTTAAATCATAACAAGGCAATGTATATTCCTTCCAAACACAGCTAATTATTCTCAAAATCTAAAATTTCAAACGTTGTGGTTGTGGAAGGAGCAGGCTGCACTCAACGCCAGTCTCAGTAGGCAAGCTGGTGGGTGCTTCCATTGTGTGGCAGCTATAAGGGGAGGGCTGAAGAGCGCTAAATGGAGAGGGCGATATGCGACTCTCTCTCTCTCTCTCTCTCTCTCTCTCTCTCACTATCTCTCCTGCTGTTCATCGAACGATGATGGTACCTTTCTGTGAGTGAGGAAGAAGTGGTAGGAGATTCATGGCACGTGAAAATAATTACATGTTACTAAAGACATTATTACACAAGAAACAAGAAAAATGTGATGTAATTTGTGAAGGGATGAGTGTTAAAAGAAGATCAGAACTCAGTATTAGTATTTGTAGTAGTAGTATTAGTAATAATAGTAGTAGTAGTAGTAGTAGTACTAGTGGTGATGGTGGTGGTGGTAATGGTGGTGGTGATAGTAGTAGTAGTAGTAGTAGTAGTGGGAGAAGTGGTAATACTACTACTACTAATAGTAATAGAGTAGTGCGCTATGTGATTTTAGCAAACCATGTTCTCTTAAGATTAGTAATTTGACCAATTCTACCAACTAAATAATCTCTGTCCTTCTAACCTGAAATCATCTAGTATAAACTCATATGTATGTGTGACATATGTGACAGAGGCATTAAACATTTCATATTCATGATGGTTCACCCCAGAGCAAACGGCCGACCAAGCCATTGACGTGGTAGAATTTGTATTAACTGGTATGAGTGTGTGTCATTAAAATTTCAAATAAGAGCCGAGGGACTAAATCACAGCCCCGCGTTAACCAAATAAATTCCTGGTTAATAATTTGATCAGGGGAGTTAACGTCACATTTGGAAGGTGAATAAAGGGAGAGGAATTATTTTATAGAGTCGTTCTGGTCCATGGTGCGGATCATTTGAAGCATCTGTATCTGCTAGTGGGGAACTGGCGAATTTTTCTCATCACTCTAGTCTAATTAAACAAATTTGAAAAAATTATGTAACACTTTTAAAGCTGTTCCCTCAGTAAGCTAGTAAGTTATTAATTGATACAGAAATACATTTTGAAGGTTACTTACACCTTCGATTACGGGCATGGAATTCACAGCTTCCAAATGACGGCGGCAGTTGATAACCAACTTCTGTATGGATGTGGGTACATAAAGCTGTGTGGAATCCTTGGCGAGGATTTGTACCTGCAGAATACCATCTAAGAAGGATATCCAGTTGCTCCATCGAATTAATGCACCCTTTCCTGAAAAAAGTTAATCTTAAGATAAAATTTATCAAAATAATTATAAACATATATCACCAATTATACAAGTTTAAGAGAATAAATTAGCTATAGTCTTATTAATAAAGCAACATTTAAGATAAAGAAAAATGAGCAATTTCATTAAAAAACATTGTTTACAATTCACTTACGAGGAAATTAAATGAATCTGCGGACTGTTTGCGTCTATTTTTCTATTAAATTTTTTATGCTGTAAGATGATGCAATAAAATGCACTTCTAGTAAAAGTACTTTAGTTTGAGTACTAAACAAAGTATATCTCCTCACAAAGGGTAATTAGCATACGATATTATATATATATATATATATATATATATATATATATATATATATATATATATATATATATATATTCTAACGTTTTCTCCCATATGCAGTAATATCACACAACAGGTGATACGCAGAATGAATGCTCGCAAGCGAGCTTTCTATTACCTCAGGGCAGTGGGATCTTTTTTGGTGATAAGGAATATCCAAACACACACAGATAAATGGAATGAAACAAAACACATGGATTTTAATGGTCTGAAATCAACACTGTACAAATTTCTGTGGACTCAGAAAAACAATGAAAAAATATATGACCTTTCTCGGTTTTACTAGCATGTATCCGATTTACGAATGATATAATTGCTTTAAATACGCTAGTTCTACACTTTCACTTTAGGTAAATACTCATACTTGTGTACAGTCGCATTAATCCTTCTGACTATTGAACCTTTCTTTTTACAACAAATTATATGAACATTTCTCCTTTGTAAAACTCTTAATATTTACCACAATCTGACCAGGTTTTAAACACTCATTCACAAATTCCCCTTTCCTTTTCCCCCTTTTTACACACACATTAATTATTTACTACAATGACATTATTACTTTTCAAGGCATTAGTAAAAAAATGTTATTTATTGACTTGAAAGGCTAGTAAAATTCTTTCCCTCATCCACGTTCAACTAAACCATTTAATGCCGCAGTGTACGGCGGCGCGATGGCGTCGTGAATGCGCTGCACAAACGGTGACCTATCCCAACGTCTCTCCTCCTGATTCGGCGCCGTTAGTTACCTGACCTCGCAATGGATTTCGACACGCAGCTGCGGAGCAGCGGCGGCGGGTGGCAGTAGCGGCCTTGCGGTTCCCTTTTACTTCGGGTCCCTTTTACTTTTAGCGGTTCCCTTTTACTTCGGGTCAGGTGTGGACGATACCCGGGCGCCATGTTCAGGTCTGCCATGTTCGCCATGCACGCCATGTTCAGGTCCGTTCCAGGAATTGGGGTTAAACGAGGTAATTCGCCGCATTTCCAAGTAAGTGGAAGAAAATTTTGAGAACTGGTTTGTGGAAAAACAAGTGAACCCATAAAACTTTTCTCTTAGTACCGTTATTTGGAACCTAAGATTTTCCTCATTATTCGTTGCTTCATTTGTGAACCTTGAACATGTAAAGGGGGCGGACATTCGAGATCATCCTGCTGGCGAGTGTTACGCTTCTCACGTGGAAAAGGAAGAGCCAATATCAAATACATTTCAGATGGGTGGATCTATTAATTTTCTATTGACTTTGTGTGATGTGAGGTACCACTAGCCATTCTACTAAATAATATTAGCTGAATTACTTTGTAAATTTGAATACAATTATAGATTGTCGATGTAAATGCCTTTCACATGGGTGAATTTTATAATTTTATTGAATTGGTTTGGTGCAAATTGAGGCACCACTAGTCAATCTATTAAGAACATTGTTTTTTTTAATTTGTAAATTTGGGCTGATCATTGATTGCAAATGTGAACATTTCCCATGTAAGGAAACTTATGATTTTGTTTGTATTTTTTTCTGCACGAGATCAGTGGGCAATCAGTTCATGTATGCTTATGAGTGCAAGAAGTAAGCACGTGACAATACCGAAACCTTTGCTAGTTTATTTTCCCCTTTGATAGTGATCCTCCAAAAACGGGGAAGGATTTTTTATCAAAGCTCTCCACGGCGAAGACTGTCACCGGCCAGAGGTTGTCTGGGGTAATCTTGAGGGTCCCCTCTCCACTATTGAGGTGGACACCCCAAAGCCGCAAGGGTTATAGAGCAAAATGTGCTCACCTTCCATGAATATAATAGGGGTACCGTTACAATATATATATATATATATATATATATATATATATATTGTGATATACCAAATGCGGGAGGGCATTCAATATCAAATAATTTAATGTAAATAATTTAGTAACAGGTGTAAATAAATGGCCAGGACGTTGCTAGGAAGAATGTTTTGACATGGCACGATATTTGGTAAGCGGGCACCTTAGTAATAAAGATAAACAATTTCATGACCCCTTGGTCATAGTGTAGCACCAGTCGAAAATGCGTGTGTAGGACAAGAAATTTCGCCCAGAAGTGCATCTTGGTTATAAAAGGAAATAAAAAATAAGAATCCGTTGGTAGGGAATATCAAACAAAATTTTGTACAACAATGAATACGAGTTTTCCTGGATCGAAGAACGAAAAAATTGTTAGTTGGAGCTCAGATTTCATAGCATGAGGATCCTTTCTGAATTTAGGGGGTGAGAGCTCGAGTTCAGACTTGGTATATTTTTATGATCCAAAGTAGAGACTTTCAAATTGTTCTAGTGCTAAAGAGAGTACAAAAACTTGGTTATTATTGTGCAATCGAGTACGGCATTAAACTAACTTTCAGGTTTTGTCGTTTTCCGTATGGAAGCGAGCCGACAGGGGGCAGATTGTGGTTGAACGATGAGGCAAGCCGAATTATGCCCCTTGCATATTCGAACCCATGACAGTTAGAAGCACAACGTGTTAATAGAGATATATTTGATTCGTTTCAGTATATATATGTATATATATATATACACACACATATATATATATACAGAGAGAGAGAGAAGAGCTAAACTATGACACCGTTGGAAGATGGCACTTCTACGTGTTTTTTTCACCCAGATGGTTTATGTGCTGTTACTTCTGTTGTAACTCTACTACATGGCGCTGTAGAACAAAAAATATTTACGCTAAAAGCAACCCGCAACACACCTGGCAGCATTTTGAATCTATATCGTTAAATAACTCCTAAACGAGGCGTTATAGGGCCTTAAAAATAAAACTTTTGGGGCAAAAGGCTTCAAAGAAACGTTTCTCATACCGTAATCTAGAGTGAGCTCTTCTCGAACATTCTATTACATTTTTTCTGGTCCGGCGGTTCCCGAAATTACCTCAGCTGCTTAAAGAAGTGCAGAATCTGCAAGTAAATGTGAATGAGAAAGACAAAGAGCGGCAGAGACAGAGACACACATAGACGCACAGGGACAGGGTGAGGGAAGAAGGGAGAGGACAGTGAGAAAGGGTGATGGGAGGGAAAAGAGGGAGATGAAGGGCAGAACACTGCCGAGTTTTCCTTGTTACATATGACATTCAATAGGAAAATAAAATTAATATCAATCTTAGTCACTGGCTCTCGGTCACTAGTTGCATTAATCAAATCTCTGGGTCCACAGGGGCCATTTTGCATTGATCTGGAAACTCGTCCTTACCATCCGATCTGGCAGAGTGGATGCAGCGGAAGAGCCCTTGGTAGTTGTACCCGCGTAGCCGCATGCACTTGTACACGTGCTTGGCGCCCATGTCAAAGTCAGCCACCTCGTCACCGACCACGGGCTCAGCAACGTCTTCTTCTTTTTCTTCTTCATCCTCTTCCACCTCTTCGTCGTCGTTGTCGGTCCGGGGTCCAGCGGCGACGGCGGCTGCGGGCACTCGTGGCGCCCGCCCGCTTCGCCTCCGCGTCGGCGGGGGCGGTGCGCGGAACGAGCTGCTCCAGCTGCGGGGAGATCATCTCCTTCTCCACGTCCTCCGGGATGCGCACGCGGCCGCTCGCCACCACGGTGCCGTTGTCAGACACCTCCCAGTCGCCGCTGCCGCGGTGCACGTTCACCTTCAGTTCCAGCCTCTCGCCTGGGGAGCGAAAGATTCGACCTCTAGGTCGGCTAGTTCGCCTTGGTTCCACCTCTCCTCGTTACCGGCACTCGTTAAAGAGACCCAAAACTGGCCATTATGAGAAACTGAAAGTGTTTTTCAGCCGTTCTACTTTTTCGTAATACACATTGTAACTAGTAGTGCTACAAAATGGCACAAACTATCCCGTATTAGTTTTCTATTTCATTTGGCCTCGACTAGCTATTCGGAATTGTCATTTCTCTTGCCACCTGACATCTATTGCCGCACAAACACATTTATTATTTTTTCTGTTTCCTAATAGCAGAACAGAAATCTTAATTTAAGAATATTAAAGAACAGTGAAATCTCGGCCTAAATGGTCATTTTCTTTGCAAAATTTGGAGACGTTTTTAAGAAAATGGTGTTTTAGCGTTTCTAAAAATGCGAAATTCAAAGCTCCTTTTCACAAACATTTTTTTTAATTTCCGAAAAACATCATTACAAGTCATTTAAAGTACATCAATTCACAAATACAAATGTATTTACGATTCACTTGAAATGTGCATATCAAAGGTGTGAGGGATTATAAAATAAATATATTTGTGTAATTTTTGCAAAAACAAAATAAATAATAACTTTACATCATATTAAAGAGTTCCATTTGTACGATCTGTTCAGAAAAATTGAAGAAATAATTAGAGCCGTTTTTGAGAAAATGAGCGTTTCTGAAAATGCGGAATTTGAGCTAGTTTCACAGAAAGCGGTTGATTTTTCGAAAAATGTATCTTGACATTATTTACAGCACATGTACTCATAAATATAATAAGCTAAACAAAAAGCTTCTAATGTAAATAACCTATTTTTTTTAAAACAAAGAATAGGACAGTAAGTCCTTTATGTACATATCAAGAGTGCATTTGGCGCTATCTTTACTAAAAGTTTAAAGAAAAAACTTTACAGCCACTTTTGAGAAAATCTTATTTTTGTTAGCCTTTAAAATTGCACACATTGCACACAATATTGTGCGAAAACTACCAAAATGTTCAAATCAAAGTACATGACCTTAATGCAAGAACTCACTATAGAGAACAAATTTTATTGGAAGAAAAAATCTCTATCTTTAATTTTGTAGTTGTAGGAAGTCGCCGAAAAAATTTCAGAATTTTGCAGTTTTCGAAAATTCAGAGTTAACAATGAAATTAAGAATAATACCAGTTTTAGCTAGGTAATGTCGTAGTTCCAAGAGTTTCAAACTGTAAATTACTTGGCATCCTCCTGAATAGCAGTTGAGTTGGGAGAAACAAACTAACTACGTAGTGGGTAAGAGGTGCTTGGAGGTCTTTGCATTTTTGTCATGAGAAATCTTAAAAATTGCAATACGAAAGCAAAAGAATTCATATATACCTCGCTTGTTAGGCCAGTAATGCAATACTGAGATAGCTGTTGGGATCAGCACAGAATAGGACTTAAAAAGAGCTTAGAGAGGATACAAAACATCGCGGCAATATACATTTTTCGGAGGAACATACCTGAGCGTGGGGAATCATTAGAACACCGGAGGAAAAGGGCACGACTTTGCGTAATGTACAAATCTCACACTGGTGGCTCTACAAGGCAGGAAATACGGGGGAGGTAGATAAACCAGATTATTTTAATAGGTTTGGTCATAAATACAAAATTAGAACTAGAATGCAAAGAACGGACGTAGGCAAATTCTCCTTTGTAAACAGAACAATCGTAGATTGGAACGATTTACCTGCGGCAGTTTTTGAGCCCTTTCTGTGCTCAGCGCATGGGTTTAGAAAAAAATATAGGAAATTAGTCAATAGGGTGAAAACGTGTAGTGAAGTTAAGTGAAAGGTACGATTACGGGTAGTCTACTAAAAGTATTGAGCTATTAGTATTTAGGTAAAGTGTTATGAGGTGCAGTGAAGTGATTTCATTTCGTCCTGTTATGTCGCTAATCGAAAGCATCTTATATAGGCTATTCTGACAAAAGTTGGTATTTATTGATTTATGTAACGAGTGTTTTACGTGCTAGAAATGTAAAAATTAATATAAGTATTGTATATTATTATATTGTAACGTTAAATAAAATGTTTATCCATATTTGTCTGAATATGATTGTGAGTGAATAGGTGCACGCTGGTGTGTATGCGAGGGTTTCTATGTCTTTGTGTGATATGTTAGCGTGATTTTTTTTGTTGGTGTGTATGAATATTGGTGTAATATGTAAGTCAGTTTATTTACTTAAATGTTAGTATGGTAGTTGTATTTGTTGTATATGTATATAAATGCATTTGCATGTTCTAGGTAATGACGAAGATAATCTGTTTTTTTTATATTGATTTTTTATATATTGTTTTTATATTTAATTGTGTTTTTTAATTGTAAATGTACTTTAATGTTTCTGTATTCTGCCACCGGCAACAACTGCCCAATTGTAGAATAAAGCTATATCTATCTACATAAGTATATTTTACTCTATTCTTATCAGAAATTTACAAAAAATTCTGGCCGTTTTTTAGTAAATGTTGAAAATTTGCAAGAAGCTTTATGTAAAGTACCCCAAATTTTAAAGAATCTCTTTCAAAATCTCAAAGCCAGATAGACAAGGGTTTCTTCAATTAGGAACCTAGTGGTGCTACAACAGCACTTACTTTCCCGCGTTATTGGAAACACCTACGTACTACTGAAATATTGCACTTTATTCGCTTCAAACATCTTAGCTATTATTTGAAAACCTCCAATTCGGCCAAGAAGAGAACAATTCACTGTTTCCATCGCATTGTTGTCAGAAACTATGTGAATTCTACAACTGCACAAAAATAGAATACAAAAGTTTTGTAAACCTATATGGAAAAATAATCCCGATACCCTCGACAATATAGAAAGGCATCCCATAGGGCCATGATTAGAGAAGAGCATTTTAAAACCATGCAAAAAGTACTCTACTCACTGCAAATGGTACAGCATTTGGTGCGAAAACTAAATATTTTCATGCAAATATCAACATAAATTAGACAATTATAAATCATTTTCATACAGCCCCATCTGGTCACAACAATCACACGTAAGTCACAGATATATGCAAGCACAAAGTGAATTCCATTGTTGCAGACCCTGTATAGTCGCTATTCTGAGAGCTATTATTTTTTTTACTATTTTTTCAAATATTTCAAAATAAACAATTTCTAACTTATTAATTGTAAATGTATAACAAAACATCGAATGTAAGAAATGAACAAAGAAATAATATACAAATTTGCAAATTCTAATTTACGTCGCATCCTGCTGTCGGAAGGGTCAGTAATTTACAACGGGCTATTATGTTTGTCACAAAATTATAGGAAAACAACTCGTATTTTGAAACAATGAAGCTTGACCTTATTTGAAGATGTAGTTTTGATAAATACATTTCATTGAGAAAAATCGTATTTTTAAAATTGTAGTTGTAAGAAAACGACGAACACAAAGCGTCAATTATGAGCGGGCTAATATGGTTGTCAGGAAATTATAGAAAAACTACTCATATTTTCAAACAATTCAACTTGACCTTATTTGAAGATCTCCTTTTGATGGGCAAATTTCATTAAGAAAACAATCGTGTTTTCAAAATTGTAGTTGTAGAAAGACGCCAATTTTTATTTTTTTTAACTATTTGCAAAATCAGACATTTCAACGAACAAGAAACCTGCGTCATTCTCTTAAGCATTCTTTATGTTATCTCAGGTCCTATTTTAATCAAAAAACGTTGTGCGTTTTTTAAAAAAATGTTTAAAGAAAATAAAAGAAATTGTGTTTGACACTTTTTCGAAAAAAATACTTGTTTTTGAAAAACTGAACATGAACTTATTTGAAGACCAGTTTTTTATAAACACATTTCATTTAGAAAAATACGTATCTTCATAATTGTAGTTGTAGGAAGATGTCGAAAAAAGTTTGAATTTTTTCAATTTTCGACAAATCAGAGTTTTTAACCAACATAAGACCTACGCCAATCTGTTAAATGAACTTTAGATTATCCAACAACAAATTTAATCAAAATTGTTGCGCCATTTTTTTGAAAATTTTGAAAATGTCGCAGGGGCTTTATGTAAATTACCCTCCAAAATTAAAATATCGGTTTCGAATTAAAGGGGCCGCGAAATTATTTAGATAGATCGGGGAGTATCAATTTTGAAGAAATTCGGATGTGAACAGTTTAGTCGCTAGCGTTGTTCACAGACGGACGGACAGACGTTTTGCTTTCAATTGGTTTTTCGGTATCAAGGAGCACCAAACGCAGATTCTGACTGCACCACGTGTTAGGAGATTTTTTCTTAATTTAGCAACTGGATTTATCCACTTTTTCGTTACCAGGGCCTTGTAAAAAGAGTTTTTCTGCCGTAATTTTTGGCAGAAAAAATTCATTGCACGGCCCTGATAGCGAAAAAATGGATAAATCCAGTTGCTAAATTAAGAAGAAAAATACCCCGATTTTTTCGCACAGCATTACATAACTTTTCCTATACTTTTTCCTATACTCCTTACTATCCTTTTCCCATACTATACGTACGGATACAAGAAATTAAAATCCTACGTATTGTTTAGGCGCAAGGAGCAATGACAGACCAACGGACTGAGAGACAGACAGACGGACTGGTAGACGGACGGACACGGGCAGACGGACGAGTAGACTGACGGACAGATGTTTTGTTTTCAATTTGTTTTTTCGGTATCAAGGAACCACCAGGGTATTAATTCTTCTTAATTTAGCAATTGGATTTATCCATTTTTCCGCTCTCAGAGCCATGCAATGAATTTTTTCTGCCGAAAATCCGTTGTTTTCTTGTGCGGTATTACATAACTTCCTAGGTAAAGGTAAGTATCCCCTGTGCATTGCATACAGACCAATGTGGTCCTAAGGGGAGGTGAAGGTAGGGCTCCACCTTTTCGTCGCCGTCGGCACAAGGAGGAGGTGTGTGGCGAGCACAAAGCTCCGGCCGCCTTTACCCCAGGAAAGATCCTGATACTCACTTGGAAAGGAGGCTGAATCGACCTCAAAGCCGCCCTGAAGGGAAAGCACCAGATAAATATCCCAGCCTACGCCGGGATTCCTTCAAGTCAGGAAGCCAGTGCCCTACCACTGAACCACCACGTCCTACTTCTCTACAACACCACTTCCCTACACAACGTATATTATCCCGTATATGCGTACGTGTACGGAGAGTAAAAAGAAAATTAGATAATGTTACGGAAAATTTATTTCAAGTTTTCAACGGAAATATGTGTCTTTTGGGGGACTCTTGATACCACTTTCACTCACGAATACAATGGCGTTTACAAAGTGACGGAAATGTTTACCGCAAGCCTTTCAAAAAATTACATTTTTGTAATTTGTGAAAAAAACAAAAAATAACCAAAAATTAAACGTTACGTCATGTTATAGAGTGCAGTTAATACTATCCGTTAGAAAAGGATGAAGAAAAAATGTGTAACCACTTAAGAGAAAATGGCGTTTGAGTGTTTCTAAAAATGCAGAATGTTAAGCTAGTTTTCACAAAATATAGATGTTCTCGAGAAACTTTATCTGACATTATTGAAAGCACATGTACTCATAAATATAATAATTTCAACAAATCACTGCTAATGTAAATATTAACGACGTGAGGGACACGTCAAAAATATGACGTGTTAGTAATTTTTCAAAAAACAAAAGAATACAGCAAACTATGAGGGATAGTGCCTAATGTCCGTTAATGTTCAAATTTTTCAAAATCGTAAGTATTTTTTCGAAAAAGTGTGTCAATCATAGTCATTTTTTTATTTTCTTTAAACAATTTTTTTCTTAAAAACCGCACAACGTTTTTTGATTAAATTGGGATCTGAGATAGAATAAAGAAAACATATTTAACAGAGAAACATACTAGCCTGCTCGGAATTGACTGTGCTTGGTTTTCGTCGTTTCTTACAACTACCAATTTTAAAAAATTACAATTTTTCTCAATTACATGTATTTATCAAAACTACATCTTCAAATAAGGTCAAGCTAACTTTTTCAAAATACAAGTTGTTTTTCTATAATTTTTGTGACAAACATAATAGCCCGCTGTAAATTTACTGCGCTTCGGACAGCTGGATGTGACGTAAATTAGAATTTGCAATTTCGTATTTTATTTCTTTGTTTGTTTCTTACATTCGATGTTTTGTTATACATTTTACAATTAATAAGTTAGAAATTGTTTATTTTGAAATATTTGAAAAAATAGTAAAAAAATAATAGCTCTCAGAATAGCGACTATACAGGGTCTGCAACAATGGAATTCACTTTGTGCTTGCATTTATCTGTGACTTACGTGTGATTGTTGTGACCAGATGGAGCTGTATCAAAAGGATTTATAATGTCTAATTTATGTTGATATTTGCATGAAAATATTTAGTTTTCGCACCAAATGCTGTAGCATTTGTAGTGAGTAGAGTATTTTTTGCATGGTTTTAGAATACTCTTCTCTAATCATGGCCATATGGAATGCATTTCTATATTGTCGAGGGTATCGGGATTCTTTTTCAATATAGGATTTCAATACTTTTGTATTCTATTTTTGTGTAGTTGTAGAATTCACATAGTTCTGACAACACTGCGATGGAAACAGTGAATTGTTCGCTCTTGGTGAATTGGACGTTTTCAAATTATAGCTAAGATTTTGAAGCGCATAAAGTGCAATATTTCAGTAGTACGTAGCTCTTTCCAATAATGCGGGAAAGTATGTGCTGTTGTAGCACCACCAGTTTTAAATAGATTGCGTTATGTTTCTAAATACCTTATAGGTGCAATTTAAATGTATTTGTATTAATAGCAAAATAAGGTATGGTTCGGTATAAAGATGCGGTATATTTAAGAACTGTGACGTTATATTACGTTTTTGATATTCGCAATCCACTTATAAAATTGAGTATGTTGCACTATACCTTCCTGAAGGTAAAAATCTTGTTACCTAGTTATATTAATGAATGAAACCAAACTCCGTCTTGCACCATTGGGAACTTGGTTAAGTAGTACCCTCCCTCTGAGGTTGGTATAGAAGAAGCTGTACTTCTCACTACAAGGAGGAGATGAATTCCTGTCCAGTTGAACTTAAACCAAGGATCTTTATACCAGTTAAGTCGGAATCCATGTGATTACCACCGGACGATTGCACAGTTCCACTAATCCCGTTGATATCGTCGAGAATCTTAAAAAACGCGGAGGGCGCTCCGCGTCCTCCATCAGTGCCTAATACTATTGAAATCCGAGCCTCCCCTTTTATGGATTTTGGGTTGGTTTGTGGGAATGTGAGTCGAATTTTAGGAAGAAGCGATGTCGACTTATGTAATGGAGACTTACGTCCATTTCAAATTTAGTTTTTTTTTTCACTTTCTCATTGCTGCTGCCTTCATAGGCACTTGCTTCCCACCTATTATGCACACAGAGCCTTCTGTAAGCCTCATACCGGGAACAAACAATTTCCATGAAATTAAAATGAACTAATGTCAAATCTGAACATACCTTCCGTCTTGGGAAGGCGAAGTCGCTCGAAGGAACCGGACGTTCTCGAAGACAATAGGGGTCTCCGTGTACAGGAGGAGACCTTGTAAGTTGGCCACCGCTTGCCACACCATTTCTGCACATAAGCAATTTCATGAAATCAATGTAATTTTTTTGTTAAATGCAATGCATTTGTTAGCAAGGATAGTGGGAGTAAATGTAAGATAGTATTATTAATTGATAGTGGTAAATAGGGAAGGAAAAAGGTAAATAATTTAAAATTTTACTTTCCGTATACGTACGTATACACGGAGGAATATACGTAACGTAGAGAAAGTTATATAATGCAGCATGAAAAAACGACGGATTTCCGGCAGAAAAAAATTCATTGTTGTTGAAAACATTCATTCATCTAGAACACTCCAGCGCCTAAACCATACGTAGTTCTTTTTTAAATTGATGAACCTCTGTGGATCCGGGTCGAGTCGAAAGTTTTGCTATTGTGAAAAAAATCTATAAACTTTACATGAAGCCCTCCGGCTATTTTCAAAAAATTTCTCAAAAACGGAATCCAAATTTTTTCTTTAAA